>JAQPZY010001652.1:6017500-6617500 GCA_029931535.1 Margaritifera margaritifera | reverse complement strand
TAAATGAGTTTGACTCACGTCAGACACGATTCCATCGTCTTCGTGAGGAATACCATCCACAAATGAAATGGTTTCTCCTTGACTTTCTTTCAATAACGTGTAAGACGGTTGCCACTCTTTGTAACACCACACGATACGTTGAGGTGGACGATCAAACAAATCAGCTTTGTGTTCGATCAATCGTTTGACAAATTCGGTTTTCCCTGAACCACTCGGTCCAGCAATCAACATGTTAAATGGATGGCGCAGATACAAAGCATTCCAACTTTGACGATCTAACTTTTCGTCAATCACTTTCACCACAGAAGAGGAGGAGGAAGCAGACCAGGTAGTAGAAGAGGAGGATGTAGCCATGTCTGAGGTAAGAAGATTTTTGAGAAGAAGACAAAAAATCCAAGGCATTTTATACATTTTCATACACGTTTATTTTTTTATTTTTTAAAAAAAAAAAACAACCAACCAACCAACAAAAACATATTTTTTTACAACTTTACACGAACACGAAGAAGTGAATTAGTGAGAAAATATGCAATTAAAATGAACACGTACACAATGAAGACTACCACTAAAACCATCAAGCTGTCATATAAACACGTCAATGTACAACAATAGTTTCGTGTCCTAGTCATGAAAGACACCCTTAAAAGAGGGTATAGTGTAAAAATCGAGAAATGACTTTGAGTTTACGTTTCACTTGGATTTTGACAAACTCTTTGTAAATCCGTTTTCGTAACTTCAAAGGCATGCCAGCAATGTACTTGGGTAAAGTTTCCGATTTGGAAAGAAGTAACTCTCTTTTGTATTCTTCACGATACTGGTGATAGTTTTTCTTCAAAATCAGATTTCTGATACGGTGAAAGTCACGGTAGTGTGCAAATCGAGGAATGACTTTGAGTTTGGGTTTCACTTCGATCTGGACCAACTCTTTGTAAATGCGTACTCGCAACTTCGAAGGCAAGTCACAAATGCGATCTTCTAAAACTAGGGACAAAATACTGGTAAATGCGTTCTCGCAGCTCCAAAGGTAAACCACAAATGTATTCTTGTAAAGTATCCTCCGACATGTTTTTTTACTTCTTCTTGGCATCTGGCTCATCGTACCCGTACTCTTCTGAGGCCACTAAAGGTAAGAACTGACAGTGCGGAGACCATCTGGCATGTTCAATGTAAGCTGAGTCGGTAGGCTCCCATTGGTGAAGTCTCACACCGCAACTGAAACATTGAACTTTATCTCCTTCTCCCAAGTAGATAAATCCAGATCTGGCTAAAGCTTTGTCAGTAGTGGATTGTAGTAGAAATTTAGGCCACTTGTCTTTGAACGTCTCGAGTCGATTATCATACTTGGAATAACCAGGCAAAGCCACAGGTATCGTCAATTCTTTATGACATTCACAGGTACGTTTAGCATTCTTCCCAATAAAGAAGAAAGGTCGTCCTGCATCTCTAGAGGGACGGTGAGGTACACGTGCTGCATCGACGATGTCCAAGCGTACGGCATCCGTCTGATCGTATGAATCGATGCTGTCAACGCTTACGGAATCCGTCTCGTCGCATGGCACTGCATCGCACTCCAAGTCGTAATGGTACTTGGAGTTCACACCACTAGATTTATCCCTCGGTGGGTGGGTGGCATGAGTATTCTTATTCATCTTTGGTGGGAGGATGACAAAATTAATCTTTTTTTTCTTCTTCTTGCTCGGTCAACGTTGAAAGTCACAATGAATGGTTAGGTTTGGAAGGGGTGCCCTTTTTTATACTGCAGATCGGCGTGTCAGTAATGTAAAGTGGTGTGGTCTGGAAGTCTCACTCGCTTCTGGTACACGATTTGGTACACTTTTTGTAAAGGACGAGTGACAATTTGATGATTAGGTAACCGTACGGTCTTGTGAGGTTCTAACGTGTGCACTCGAAAGTCTTCCACTTGTCCAGACAGCAAAGCATTTTTCAAAACCTCAAAGTTAACCACTTGGCTGGTTAGGGATGCCTGCTTGATGCAACAGGAGTTCTGCTTCGTTTCGTTGTTTGGTTCTGTCCGACTGTCGAATGTTATTCCGGGCTCTTTTCCATTCTTTGCTCTCGTTCTTGTTAGCATAGGTACGGCCCACCACAATAGCCCGAGCAAAGCACATCTGGTCTTGAGTATTGTCGATTTGGACGACACTGCGTTTGGTACTTCGAATATCGTCCACCAGTAACGGTTTCCTACTTCGTCCACTTCCTCAAGGAGGGGAAACGTGAGTCAAGTAAAGTGTGGCCTTTCCATCGGTGATGGTAAACTTGTCGTTGGATTGTTGCACATGTTCTATTTTGGACATGACTTTGTCTGGCGTTAATTCTGCCGGGGTGCTGAACTCGATCCAAACAGGACTCTTCAAATTGTCATGATGAATGGCCAGTCTCAATCGATCGTCTTCTTTGGCTCCACATTGTCGTTTCAAGTTCATTAAGACAGAATCCCACAAATCGCTAATGAACCCCGCCGCTTTCTCGGGAGGTACTTTGGACTTGAAGTCTTTAAAGTGAACCGTGTGAGTGTAAGCTGAAGTTTTAAATTTTCGAGAAGTTATTTTTTGAGTCTCTAGAATCCAATAGTAATTTTCAGGAGGAGCCAAAGTACTAGGTTGTATTTCTTGGCCTGGGGTTCTGGTAGTGGATTTTGTTTTGGGTGGGTTAGAAGTTTGGGTTTCAGGTTCACTCATCTCCTCTTCGAAGTCACTAGCATGGACTTGAGCTAGTAGTTCATCTAGCGGTGTTTCAGGCGGTACGGAATGTCTTCGTCGTCGTGGCCTCTTTGTTTCTTCTTCTTCTTCTTCTTCTGGTTTCTCATGGCTTCGGCGTGATCTTTTCATCTTGAAGTTTACTTTGAAGCTGATTCAGTTTCACCCAGGGAACCTATATATATATATAGACCTTCTTACCCTCAGAATCACTAGTCGTGATTGAACTTTCAAACTGTGAAGATGGAAAAGTACTGCTCTCGAGATAAAAGTCAAGATACTGGAATTGAATTGAATAAGTATGTTCATAAGGTGTATGATAATTATGCTGCTGACATACTTGGTAATGTCTATCATATGAAGTATGGAAGGAAAGTCAAAGGAAATTTGAATTCATTTGGATTGATAAGGATTAAGGTTACTGGTAAGGAAGGAAAGAGGAAGAAACATACAAATCGAGGGAGATTTGTCTTTGAAGCGGTGAATGGAGTGGATCTACCAAGACAGAGTGAAGTGGTACATCTCAATGATGTACTTGATGATGATAGAATAGAAAATCTTCAAGTGATGACTGCTAGTGAACGAACATGTTTGCATAAACATGTGAAGAATGATAAAGAAAGAAGGAGAATTAATTTTGGAAGTGATAGAAGTGTGTTGTGCCAGTTTGTTGGTGAGACAGAGGAAAGAAGATTTGAAAGTATGGAAAAGGCTGCTGAATATTTTGATTGTGTTTCATCAAGTGTCTACCATTGCTGTACTGGAATTTGTAAGTCGGTCTTTTCGAAGAAGTTCCAGAAAAGATTTCAAGCTAGATGGGAAGAGCCAGAGAAGAAGAGTCAAGTCATTGGAGGATTTGTGAGACCTGTGAAATTAACTGACTTGAATTCAGGATTATATAGTCGGATGGATTCCATTCGTGATGTGGCAAGGTGTTTTGGATTAGATCATAGTAAAGTTTACAAGATTTGTAAAAAAGAGCGGTGGATTCGAGATGATAATGGACATTTTATTAAGTTGGAGTTTATCAATGAGAGTCCAGAAGAAAGTTATGAGAGAATTGTAGACAAGAATCTTCCTGAAGTGTCAGAACAATAAGAGAATGAAATGGTAAATATGGAAGTGTATTGAACTGTATTGGACTTATATGAAATTGTTTTTATTACCACGAGTAACATAATGTATATACATTGAATAAAATATAATTATTATTATTGATGTATATATCTGAATGGTGTTGTGTGGTTTGTTTTTTACCCACCAAACCAAAAAAAACCCCCCACTTTCCCTCTCTTTCTATCGATCTAAAATTGGGAGGAAAGAAATAGACTACAGCACCAACAGCAGCAGCAGCAAAGACAACAACAACAACAACAACAACTTTTGCAGTCCATCAAATAAAAATTTTTTTTAAAAAATGGATTGTATATTTGTGGTGTGTGTTTTGATATAAAAAAATTTAAAAAGTAAAAAAAATGGTTTTGTGTTTTGATTTGATTTTTAAAAAATTTCCCCTTCCCAAAAAAAAAAAAATGTAGATAGTGTGTTTGTGTGTTTTGAGTTGTTTTTTAAAAAATTTCCCCTTCCCAAAAAAAAAAAAAAAAATGTAGATAGTGTGTTTGTGTGTTTTGATTTGTTTTTTAAAAAATTTCCCCTTCCCCAAAAAAAAAAAAAAAAATGTAGATAGTGTGTTTGTGTGTTTTGATTTGTTTTTTAAAAAATTTCCCCTTCCCAAAAAAAAAAAAAAAAAATGGTTGTGTAGTGTGTGTAAGTTTTGTGTTTGATATATAAAAAAATTTTAAAAAAGTAAAAAAATGGATGGTTTATATGTTGGATAGTATGTTGGCGTGATTTCATCCCTTTGTCATACCCTTTCGTCTGATAGCAGGTTTTTGGGGTTTTTAGGCAGCACACAAGGCATTTGGGGATAGTGTGTTAGGTTTGGGTTTGGGTTTTGGGTTTATTTGGGTTTGTATATAAAAAAATATAAAATAAAAAAATTTTTTTTAAATGAGTTACGAAATTTTAGTACTATTTTTTAGTCAGCCAATTTTTTTTTTTTTTTTTTTTTCAGGATTATTTTCAGTCTCCGCTAACGTCCGGTACAATTTCTGAAGTTTAGTGTTACTTTTAGTCTAGACCATTATAATCTAATGTTCTGTGCACAACCCCATCGTATAATTTGTGATCAATGGAAAGTGTATCAGCCTTAAGTCAAAATACATCACAGAACGTTTGGATGTATTATTTTGTGAGAATTTTACATCTACGTTTTCAAAAGAAGGATTTTAGTAGACTATGTCTCCAATTCAACCTTGTGATATTTTACCGAAAAAAGAGGATTTTTTTCCTATCGATGTGATTTTTTAAATGGAATGTGTGATTTTGAAATTTCTTAAGGAAAATATACCATAAAAAACGTAAGTGTCGTGATATTTTTAAAAGTAGGAATAAAATATTCTCTCTCTCTCTCTCTCTCTCTCTCTCTCCGTCGTAATGTCAATTCTCTCTGTTTCACAAACACACACACTAAGTTTCTTATACAATGATTTCGATTGAAATGATCATGGTATCTGTTCCCGTTTTTAAGATGCCTCTCCACAAATGTTGGCAGTAGTCACAATGATTATGTAAAATGTGACGTTAGTGTTGTAATTTTTTCAAAAACTTGCACCCCTTAAAAATTATACAACGATTTTTCTTTCATAGGTAAATCGTTGGATTATATAAAATCTTGAGTTTAGTTGTTCTTGTGCATGTCAGGTATCTTAGCTTTGTTCCTCTTTTGGCACTGCAATGTGTCACGAAAAAATTCAAGATCTACCGTTTTCAGAAGGAAACCAAAAAAACAAAAAAAAAAAACAAACAAACAAAACAAACAAGCACATAGCTTTACGGTGTAAGAATGACTCGAGTATGACCCATCCAATTCTGCACTCTATAACCCGTCCTATTCTTCACTCTCATTCTTGAGCCCAAAACATGCGTTCATGAAAACTGTAACAATGTATTTTCAGTCAGTCCATTTCAGACTGTCGATAAAACAAAACGTGTTTTTACTGTTCTCCCGTCTTCGGTTTTGGGAAATGTTGTAACATTGTTTGTAGCCGCAAGGCGTGTGCAGCAAAACATAACATATCTTAAATATTTGGGAGGCATACAACAGGACCACCCTTTTTCAAGAAAGATTAATTCTATTCCCTCCCTCCCACACTCCCGCCACGTTAAAAACCCCCGCCATGTTAAACTCCCGTTTTCCCTGTAGAGGCCCTCCGCCATCTTTTTCCCTGTAGTGCCCCCCATTTCCCTGTAGAGACCCTCCGCCATCTTTTTCCCTGTAGTGCCACCCCCTAAAAATTTTCCCTATTTACCCCCCCTCTACTACTCACCCGTTTTACATGTGGTATCCGTTTGCTAGAGGTATATAATTTGTTAGTCCCTCCCATAGTAAATGTCTTTTATTACGCATCGTTAGACATGTTCACTGTTTCACACAGTATGTTCAGGCAGAAAGTGACAAGATAGGGTCATCATTTAAATTCTCTCTCGAAGAGCCATTTAAACTGCTGCTGCCTTTGTCTATGGCTGAATTTTGCCAAGGAGTATTTAACTGTGCACGGATTGTTGTCAGATAAAATTGTAACAAAGGTAAAATACATCTAGCCTTGTACTTGTGTAAGGCCTTTTGTTTCTGTAACCTTTCTAGCAATACGTGCAACGTTTAATGTCTTGCGAAAAATCTGTAATGCATTGCATTTTCTTCTGCATTTAGCAATGAAAAAATTAAGTTGTTTTACAATTTTAATTATGCAGGATGTTTCTATGATTCCAACCGAGACAACTGCAATTTCGTCTAAATCTGTGTAGATGATGCATATTGCAGATACGAGATGGTAATACACAAAAATATCAGTGGTCTAATTAACGTTCTCGGATCCCTAATACGGGTTTTTAAAAGCACAAATATATGAATGGTTTAGTAATGTTTTCGTATAGCTACACGAGACGTAATACACAACAAGAGGTCCAAGTGTGTCTGAGATCGCTCACCTGGCTGATATCTGTCTAATACCCCAATTCAAGAGCAGTTGGCCAAGAAATCTGGGTCGATATGATGTTTTCTGTTTCAAGGTTTCTCTAGATTTTCTATCTTCATCCAGTTTTTACGGTACATCAGTATCATTTGTCCAGTATTTGAAAGCCCTATGCCAGTGCATTTTGTGTCAAAGCTGGTCAAACTCTGTTCAGCAGTTTTTTGAGACAGAGTTATATAAATGTTTTTCTACTTTTAGTGATGTATTGACATCATTTGTAAAATTTTTAAAGCACTTTATGCCAGAATGCTTTTTGTAAAATTTTGTCAGATTCTGTTGAGCAGTTTTTTAGAAGTCGTTTAAATATTTTTTCTTCTGTTTTTAGCAATAGTGGCGATATTTGATGACAGATTCGTATCACTTTGATAAATTTTAAAGCCCTCTATGCCATAATACTTTCTGTCAATTTTTGAAAACATTCTATTGAGAGGTTTCTTTGAAGAGATTGTACAAAGCTTGTTATTTCTATTTTTAGTAACGGGGGTTTAATAAGTTTTAAAATATCATTTGTTGACGGGCACAAGACAGACTCAGTGCCATACCATAAGCTCACTATTTTCTTGCCACAAAAACTATTGTATGTATTTTTGCTCTACTTTCTTACAAGACCCCTTTGAAACTCACAATGTGATACCAGTGATAGGTATTTTATATTAATATATACCCATTTAATCTTACATGCTTGGTCTGGCGTTCGATACAGCTATTCAATCCGTATTTCCGTATCACACACCCAGATTCGAACTACTTAAAGTATGGTACCGATGGATTCTGAATCGTACCCAGTACTAAATCTGATAAACTAACAGCATGCCACATCTCAAATGCATATAAGAATATTACGCTCCTTCCATACCTTACAAATTTCTTTCATTCTTGCCAATGTTCGATGAATAGTACAGTTCAAAGATTATACTGATTTTGTGTCAAAGTATATATTCATACGTATAACTCTAGACGTGCTTTAGCAAACAAGTCTTAATTACGTAATATCAGTTTCACATTTATTCTTATGCGAGTTCTATTTACCATATTTTTTATCACATGGTTGCTGAACTTACTCATAATATTAGCCGGTGACATTCATCCTAATCCGGGACCAGACTCTGTAGCTTCCTATAGTTGTTCCTCATACGCCACATCTTGCTCATCAGTTTCTTCTCGCAATCTACTTTACTCTTCACGCCATTTTTCAACCACGCACTATAATGCTGAAAGTATTTTGTCCAAATAAGATACATTGTATGCAGAACTGCGGGAATTTGATATTCTGGCCCTCACTGAAACTTGACTCAATCCATCAATTTCTTATGATGACCTTTACCTCCAATTTTACCACAACCCAGTTAGGAAAGATCGTGTAGGCAATACTCACGGTGATGTCATACTATTTGTGATAGAAACGCTTCATTTCCAAATGCGACAAGATCTTGAACTAAATGCTTTATAGTGCTTATGGATTGAACTTTAACTTAAATAGAGACAAATTCTGGTGGGCTTATTCTATAGACCTCCAAATGCAAACAACGCGTATACTTCAATGAGAGAAAACTCATACACCTTGCTATAAATACGGAGATTAGAGATATAATTGTAACAGGCGATTTTAACTTCAATATGCTAAATCCACTCTCAGGTCAAAAAAATGAAATCACAATGTGATGAGCTTTCGCTTCACCAATGCATTAATCAGCAGACTCATTTCACTGAAAACTTTTCAACGTTGATAGATCTGTTACTTGTAATGAACAATGACATTTTAATTCTCAGCGGGGTTGGAGATCCTTTCAAGGATCACAACGGCAATCAAAAGGTAAATACGCAAACGTAAAAGAACCTATCGAAAAGCCAAGCAATCTAACCGAACGTTTCACTGGACTAAAATTTCGTTCCTTACGGAACAAAACAATCTCTATGATTCGAGAAGCTAAATAGCTACATATTGACAAATCAGCACAAAAGCTGAAATCATGCACTACATCATCCACAAATTGTTGGTCAGCCTTTAAGGTATTCATCAGCCCTCACCGTACACATTCTAGTCTATACCGTCAACACAACGGTTTGATAATCACCGAAGAAGTTGATAAATCTGACTTATTTAACGATTTTTGTATAGAGCAAATTGTACTAGATGAAATAAATGTTAACCTTCTAGATATACATTTATATATGGGTGTCAGCTTTAGTTCTATAGAACTAACGTCTGAAGAAGTACAAAATGTTCTCAAAAGCCTTCACAAGGCTTTTGGTCCCAATGGTCTAAATAACTGTATTCTGCGTGAGCTGGCTAATTAACTCTCAAATCCACTTTGTTCACTTTTAACCGATCTCTTAGAGAAGCAACCTTTCCAGACTCTTGGAATGAAGCAAACGTTTGTCCAATTTTAAAGAAGGGCGACCCTTCCACTGTATCTAATTACAGGCCAATATCGCTTCTCAATACTGTTGGCAAAGTTTTTGAAAGACTGGTTTTTAAACACGTACTTAATTACTTCCGTGAAAATAACATTCTTATACCTTTCCAGTCTGGCTTTATTCCGGGTGATTCTACAGTTAATCAATTAAGATACCTCAATATGGTTTGCAAAGCAATAGATTCCGGTAAGGAAATTAGAGTTGTGTTTTGCGACATAAGTAAAGTTTTAGACCGCGTGTGGCATAAAGGACTCGTCCATAAATTGAAAGCTACTGGTATCAAAGGAGGCCTTTTAAAATGGTTTTGTGGCTATCTTAAAAGCAGAAGACAAGGAGTGATACTTCCGGGCGTGTTTTCAGAGTAGAGGTGTATTAGAGCTGGTGTGCTCCAATGATTCGTTTTAGGTCCCTTACTTTTCTTCATATACATAAATGATCTTGTACATGATATACATTCCAAAATAAATGTATTTGCGGATGATACAAGTCTCTTTCTAATTGCAGATAATCCCGTCGTAACAGCTCATAACCTCAATTCTGACCTGGAAAAATATTTCTCATTGGGCAAATAATTTGCTTGTATCTTTCAACCCTTCTAAACCTGATTCCCTAACAATTTCTAAAACAATTAATAAACTCTTCCATCCACAACTATATATGCTCAACCATAGAATTAAAGAAGTTGACGCGCACAAACATCATGGAGTATTTCTCTCGAATGACTGTTCATGGCACAAACAAATAGACTACATAAAATAAAATATCAACTTGACAGGAAATCATTATAAATTATATTTACGTCTTTTATACACTCTATTCTGGAATTTGGTAAAGTTGTTTGGGACAACTGGACATTACTCGAGAAAAGTGAACTAAAAAAAATACAAAATAAGGCAGCCATAATTGTGACTAGTGCAACAAAATTAGTATCTATTGAAGCGTAACACCGAGAAATAGGATGCAAAAGTCTGGAAACCAGACGACAAAAACACAAACTTACACTTTTGTATAAAATGACAACGGATTCAAGCCATCTCCATCTCACATCTGATTCCACCAGCTGTTAGTGATATTACTCGCTATAACTTACGTAATGTAAACAATTTCCTGTCAGTACAAGCTAGTACAAGTCTTTATTACAACTCGTTTCTTCCTTCGGCCATACATTATCTATTGAGGCTCGTCAAATTGACTCCATTAACAACTTCAAAAGCACATTACATATTCGCAACATTGATGTTCCCAGGGACCTTTACTGGAATATAAGGAAATTTCATATTCTTCATGCCCGACTTGGAACAAATTGCAGTTCACTTAATCAACATCTATTTACAAAGAATATAATCGAATCACCTCTTGATAGATGTGGCTTTTTTTAATTTTTTTAAAATTTTTTTATTTTATTTTGTTTATTATCAAGGAGAACAACGCATCGAACTGTTTCAAACACTCACGCCATATGGTACTTTAACGTTAAATACCTGCTTGTATGGTGATACAACGCTACCATATGAAGTAAACATTTGTATTTTCATTCATAAATTTATTGAAAAGTCAAAAATATTTACTTAAGCGCACATATTACTAACACGCATGCACTTCCACGGGTCATGAACAGCTATAAACAGTAATTTCCCTTATTTTTCCTTATGATTCGTACGCTTCCAGAACGATTCGCTCTAGAAGGAAGTAGTGTTCACTTGTATTCTCGCTTTTTTCTTTTTTTCCCTTTCAATTTCTTTCTTCCCTATTTTCTCAACTTTCTACACAATGTTCTACACATTTTAATTGACAATTTCTCTGTTCAACTTCTTTCTTTTCTTTATCCTCGTCTTTTACCTACTTTCACCCATTCCCTCGTTGTTTATCCTTGTTCTTTATATACCTTGGCTAAATGCTATTGTTTCACCAAGAGACTATTCACTTTGACTATTCAATAAGTTAATAGTTCTTTTTTTTCATTTTTTTTTTCATTAAAACTTAATATCGTCCGTCATATATTCATATATTTACAATGTTTGAATCGTCAAAGGTGAACTCTATAAGCCATTAGCTTTCGTTCTAATCCTTTACCTTCAGTATTGTAGATCTTGTAATCTCCAACAACAAATTTATGAAATAAAATATGCTTAAACTAAACGTCTTTTTATTTTTATTAACGGTGGTCATATTTGATGACGGACCTTTTACTGACATATACTCCCGAAATCAAGAAATGATAAGCATGTAGACAATTTCCTTTCTACTTTCACTGTCACTATCAATACTATCCTTACACAGTTTAAATAATATCCTGATTCATCAATGAGCCCAAGGCAAATATGATTTGATTATGACATTGTTATTAATCTGCTAAATTCACCAAAGTCTATTTCTTAGAGTATGAATACGTCGACTGCGCTATAAAAGGCTTCCTGGGAAAAAAACTCAACAATTATCTGAAATAATCAAACTGCAAGTAAATGGCAAGTAACCAAAGTGATTGGTAGTATGTGCATGAATTACGTAATTTATCTAAACACATAACTGACGTGTAGGTCTGCCTGCAACGATTTGGGGAGGTGGAGGTAGGGAGGGGACTAATTGGATTAGTCGGGGGTTCTTGGCCCCCAGTAGATGTCTGCTGTCTAATTCCATGGAAGTTCCTCGATTTTAGGAAATTTTATAAATGTTATGCTATACTATTGACCAGCAATCTAAACTTAACCTTCAAGGAAACCGTTACAACATACCTTCCTTTCCACCCCTTCTCCCCTGCCATGTAAAGATTTTTTTTCTATAAACATTTTCCCACTCGCACGCTTGTCTTTCCTTTGAAAGTGGAGAAGTGTCGTGGTGGGGCATATCATGATCCTTGTCTATCCCTCCGTACCTCAGACCTTGGCTAGGTTTTGCGTTTGGGTCAGCTTTTTAGGCACTGTCGTAGGGCGTCTGTGTCCTATGAATACATTTCTAGTTTTTTGTGGGGTTTTTTCTCCTTCCAACAAATGGGGCTTGACAGTAATGGCATCAGATCACTATTTCAAATTAAAATACTGGCAGTTCTACCTTAATTCAGAATATATTCAATCAAGACTGAGTTCACTTGACAAACACATAAGGTGATTTTGTTTTTATTTTCATTTTGCTTTTCTTTTCTATTTGCACTATCCAATCATTATTAAACATGCACAATTCTTGATCATCACCACACCTCTTTTTCAACTGTATCTTCTGAACAGAAGTCCTACTGCCGAGTCGCTCTGGTCGGTAACTTTAGGGAGAACAATTTGCTAACAGACGGATGACGGATGGACAATGGATAGACAACAGGCGGATGACGGACCACAGACCATCGCATAAAGCTCTTTTGTTTTATGAGCAGTAGATCTAACAACTGTTTAACAAAATTTGACCAAATTACTTACTGACAGTGCATGTTTATGCCGGTACATCAATTGTCAACTTCCTGCTGTCCATAACGAATTCAAAAAAATTCGCCTCACTTTAGTCAACACATTTTATCACATTGAATTTCACCATGTCGATATTTGTAACTTATTCAGACTTCTTTGTATCAACTTTATACAACTGAAGACTTCATTTATGGTTATCACTGCTGAACTCTCTGCTCCAGATCCAACTTGTACTGTGTTCATACATGCGGGTTTGTATAATTATATCGGTATAGTTGTACCAGTATTATTTGCATTCACACATCAAAACTTTTTCTTTCGATACTGGGAATCACCGTCCTCTATTTTAAAACGATCATGCGTAGGACATGACCAATGTAAACAAGATGGTAATTGCCGGCATTTTATTATTAGTGTTTCTAATTGTTCGACTCTTGGATTTTGGAGCACCACGGAAACTGGGAAAGCCACAATCCAAATTTGTTTGCTCTAGAATTTTCACAATGTGGAGAAATTAAAAACAAACTTGTTTTTATGCTATTTTAGAATATTTTAAATCTGCTTGAATTTCATTCCTTTTTAAGCCAATTTCTGAAGACTTGAAAATTTTCTCTGAACCCTCCAGTCACATTAGCCAAGAAAGGCATCAATAGATTGTGATTACTTAAACATATACAAGTATATGTACCTGGTAAAACTGGAAATCAAGTAATGGATATAGTCACAGGTCGAGTCCATTACAAAATGCACAGACCCAGATATGCCGTTGCATAATGCGATGGCAGATCTGGGTCTATGCAGTTTATAGGATTGATCAGTAGAACAAACAACATAGACCCTGATATGCAACAGCAGATGTAGGTCTATGTTGCTTGCAGATGGACTTGACATATACACAAGTATATAAGTTACTGAAGGGAAAAAACTTTTTATATAATGCAAATAATGTTTCCTTCAATATCAGAAAATGTTTTCTTTCAGTGGCTTCATTAAAAACTGATTCCGAATTTTGATGTTTATTCTTGACTACTTGACTTTAATAGCTATCAACGTTCATGTTATGGGATAATCTAAGATCTCCTTCCTACCATTCAAACTCACCATGGCATTCAAGAAATTACTGACACTCTGTTTCTTAATGTGAAGGGAAAATCAAGTGTAGGAAAAAATATAAACATTTTTTAGATTGAAAAAAAACAAAACAAAAACATCAGAAACACCTACTGATATAATCATTTAAAGTGAAGGAAAATATTTCTAAAAATAATTTCAAGACTATAAAAATCTGAAACATCAACTGATACATGTAATACGATATTTTCAAGTGAAAGAAAAATATAATATTCATCAAAAATACTCGCTCCTATTATAAGTGTGCCCAATGGTTAATAACATAATCAAATGGGCTGCACATACATTGTTATTTATAATTATTGTAACCCGTCTTTACTTTTTATCCAAAATAAAATTTTGGTTTTTTACCTCTTTCGATTCCGAGGCATAGTCATTTGTCACTGTGCTAAGAATGTTAGATCTTGAGGTCACAAATAAATCCAAAATCATCCATGCTTAGCATGTCTACTTTAGCTTGGGATTCACAGGTTGGCCTACAGCCTAGTATCTCACTCCATGAACTACTTGAAAGATGGGGCAGCTGCTCCACTTTTACTGGCACAATAACTAGCTTTGTAATAGTCCCGTTTCTGGACTTTTAGTTTGCCTCTGCATTTCTCAGCTGTTCTCCTGTATCCTGCGCTTTCGAGCCTGAGTTCCTAATAAACTTTTATGTTTGTTGTGCAACTTTCTAAATATTCCTTAAATTTTGGGTTACTCCATAGTTTAATTTCTCTGCTTGGGTTTCCTGCTTCTCTGGGATTCATACTAGGGAATAACCCAGAACCATTACAATTATAATGGACTGAAGACACATTGGAAACTGGGATAACTATACTGAGATAAGTTTACATTTTATGCATTTACCTGAAAGAAACTTTAAAAACTGGTACAATTTGATTGGTTTTGATATGGTCTAACAGCTCTCATGTGAACTGGGTATGATTGACTCTGTCAGCTTGCAGAACTAACAAACAAAATCTATGACTTGGTTCTAACTTTTTATTTCAAATTTCACATTAATGGTCAGTGACTGACAGATTATGACTTTTGGCCATAATTAAAGTTTCCTATTGGTAAATTAAACTTATGGAAAGAGGATTTATTATGCTTCTAAACTAAGAGTTCCATATGTGTCCGCTAATATCTGTACTCGCTACAGGTTGCCTGACGAAATGGGAATTAACTTCATTTAACGATATGATCTACATGTCCTGGCCACTTCCTACCTATTACAGATCCCTACAGTTAGTACTGGCCTACAGGCTCTTTAACTAATATGGCAAACATGTGCTTCTACAGAATGGTAGATACGTGTACATACTTACATACATAATTAATACAGATCTAAGTAGCAGATAAAGCAGTAAAAACTGCCCTGCACTGACCCATTTCTGAATGGAAGATTCCATATACTGACTTTAGATACTGTATAAATCAGCATTTTCATCATACGTGTCAAAATATGTGGAATGAAAACTCCAGAAACTTCAGAACATTAAAACCCACTATTGGAGAGTGGCTTCCCTTGATTAGAATAAATTGCAGAGATGAGGTGGCATTGTGCCAACCACTTATGAGACACATATACCTGACTCATGCATACCTTCTGAAGTGTGAACCTCAACCTGAGTTCATGCCATGCCAGTGTCTACCAACATTGGAACACATGCTTGTTGAGTATGTGGAGTATGTCGATTTCCACCATGTGAGACACAAGTATTTTTACTTGCACTGCATGATGAAACTGTATGATGATATACCACATGATACAATCTTGGGCTTTTTGAGGGATTGAAGTTTATATAACAAATGCTGACCTTATTTTTCAAGGTTTTTACATGTGTTAGCTTTCCTTATTTTATATACATTTTACAGAATTTGAACATCTTTTTCTTTTATATTTTATCGTGTCGTTCTACATGTTTACATTTATTTGGAAGGGTTTATCTTCCTAAATTCTTTTGCAATTCATTTTACATATTTTGAACTTTTCTTTTCGTTGCCATCATATATCCACTATTGTGCTGAGGTGCCATAAAATACTACTTGATACACACTTAATGCTTTGTAAGCCTTAGCTAATAACTGTGACAGTAATATCATTTAAAGCATTCAAAATTATAATTTCATTGTTATTTATAGAAGTAATATTTAATCATGTAATTTATATTTCAGAATTATTATTTGACAATTACTTTCTCTAAAATCCATTCTGTGAAACTTGCATGATGGACTTTAAAGTTTGTACAAATGATGTCAATCCATCATCAAATATGGCCACCATTACAAAAAATAGTTTTAAAAAACTACAAATGACTTAATTTAGAAAATACTGAATAGAATTATTCTAGATTTGGCAAAAGGCAGCCTGGCATAAAAAGCCTTTCATATTTGTATAAATGATGGCCATCCATCATCAAATATGGTCACCAATCACCAAAAAAATCAAGATTCTTTTTTAAAGGACTTTAAAAACCTGATAAACAGAACATGACCAAAATTTGACAGAAAGCATCTTTGCATGAAGGCCTTTAAAGTTTGTGCAAATGATGCTGTTTCTGCCATACAATTGGGCCACTGTTATTGCCAACCAATATGTTTGCCATAAAAAACCAGGGTAAAATTAATTATTACATAGTTCATCACTGTGTAGCTGTTAGTACTCTCTGGTAACCATTGTAAACATTAATTATCATGCATAAAATAAATTTAGACTAAATTGATCTTGACAATGAAATGTTGGTCTCTTTCTTATAATGTTTTGCTTTTATCTTTACAGCTTTCAAACATACCTTTTAATTGACACTCTATAAACAGTATTGCACATACATACATACATACATACATACATACATACATACATACATACATACATACATACATACATACATACATACATACATACATGCATGCATGCATACATTATATATATATATATATGTATATATATATATATATAGTGACAGGTCATAAAAGACATAAAACAATAAATTATTTTTTATGACATGAAAGGCGAGTTACTATAATAAGTCTTTTTAATCTTTGTTCCTTAAAATTGGCTTCAGAAGCTATTATCATTGTTTACCTCTAGCCAGATTTGACTGAGTGAAAGCCACAGGCTCTGAGTAACCTTGGAGTGACAGCCAATATAACAAGCATAGTTCATGCATCAGTAATTTCCTTTATTAGCAATTACAGCCGAGGCCTTACATGGAAAGCATGCAGCATTACTACTTTACTGAAGCGAGCTGAAAATGTAACAACTTTAAATCACAGAAAACTATGATCCCAGATATTTAGGCCACCTACTCTGGCATATGGCTTTGAGGTAAATGTCATGATGTGAGTGATGTGGGACCCATCTGAGCCTCTTGTTAGAATTTGCAACCATATTTAAATGGAATCATTCATACAAACTAGAAGAGTCTTCTTGCCAGGAAGCTCTATCAATTGTGATCATATTCTATAAACTGGATTTTGAGATGAAGTCTTTTAAAGGCTTTTTTATTTTTAGTGATACTGGACATATTTGAAGGCATATCCAGCATCACTGAAAAGATATTATCACTGGATATTTTCTGAATATTTGGTCAAATTATGTAATGCATTTTTTTAAAAAAGAAGTAATCTTGGGTTTTTTGTTTTTCTGTTACAGTGGCCATATTTGATTGTGACTTCACATCATTGTAAAAAATTTAAAGGTTTCTATGCCAGGATGCTTTTTACTAAATTTGTTTTGTTTTTTTTAAAGCTGAAAATGCAAATGTTGATGACAACAAGTCATTTGTAATGAATGGAGGGTTATACCATAAGCTAGCTTGGACTAACAGCCAGATGAATTAAAAACATGTACCACAAGCAATAAATGTATTTTTAATCACATGTATAAAATCCTTGCTTGAATATCTGTTTTATATTTTAATCGAATGTATTTATCATGTCAAGGAAAAGAAAGTTTGGAATGATGTCAATGAAGTGTGAAATAGATCTACTTATGGTGAAAAACTGGTGGATTAACCAAGAGGTATCCTAACCAAGTTATGTGACCACGCAGCCAATAATGCATGAGAAATTTACCTAAATGCAAAAGTTAACCAAGTTATTACATGCAAACAATGGACACAAATAACAATATGTTTACCATGTACATTCATGGTGGGACATAAAATAATAAACTTTAGAATGTTATATATCAAATGAAAAAGTGGATATTTAACTTTTTGCCTTGCAAATTTTTTAAAGTGACCTAATGATGCATGGTTTTGTGTAGATGTGACTGTGTATTATTAAGAGAAAAAGAGAGTTAAGTGTTGAGGTGAAGAGGCATAAGTTGGATAAAAGAAGGTTGATTTCATGGTACATTCACCTAAATAGATAAGAATGTATCCTACAGTGCTAGTTCATCATTTAGACACATCACAAATTTATTAAAGAGAGGCTAGTAAAAATATTGGTAGTATATTTATCCAACTGCATTGGTTAGACAACAAATTTCTGTCTCACATGGGAAGATTATGTTATACATATTTAAGAATAGCAGAAAATATGATAGGACAATAAAGAAAACATACAGTAAATATATTTTTGTTGACATTCTTTTAAAATTATTAAATGGATTAAGTTCAAGTATCTTTTGAAATCAATGAAGTTCTCTGCCGTTGTATGACATCTTTTAATTCCTCTAATTTGTTCTCTTCCAGCGCACTGTGAATGCCTTTGAAGAATAGGAAGTAATGATGAAAATTATGTCTGAAATATAATGAAGCAAGCATTATATAGCGCTTTTTGGAAAAAAGTTATTGTGTAGAAGAAAATCTGATGCAAGGGAATGTTATTCTAAGTACAAAAACAACATATCCACAAAATCTCTATTGGTTTTTAAAATTAACATTTTGGCACATTATATGACATAATGATCTGGGTATACAGAATTTTGCATTCTGCACAATACATATTTCTGAGGTGTGACTCATTTTCTTTTCTAAGATTTCAGTCAACTTTAATGTAGATGTTCCGTATCTCAGATAAGTATGGTTGCGAGTGCTCATGCTTTTTCTTTCTGAGTTGTTCCCCTTACATTAAATACGGCAACCATACATTAAGAAAGTTTTGCTCAATAACCTTTCTTCCTCTCATGGATTATAAGGACATTTTCTGGGCACCTTTACATAAGCAAGATCTTACAGGCTGAGCTGTATAAATTTTAAATGTTGTTTCTCACTGTTTGACTGAATATATTGAAAGTTTTCTTTAATGCCATATTTTTTTCTCTACAAAAAGTTTTTTTTTCCTTTCAAAGCAGTCCAACTAAGTTTAGAAGAAATTGTTTTTAATATCAATAAAGAGTATAAAAAGAGTACTAGTAGTATAAAAACTATAAAACTAAGTCACTATAACCTCATTTTCATATAAGTACAGTCTTACACACAAGTCTGATTTTGTCTGTGAAAAGCATGCGACATTATAAATCAATATTCTTGGCTCTACCTAGTTTTATTGATCTCTGCTAAATTAATGAATAATTAAGTAGAATTCACTCATGAAAATCCATCCATCAAACATGCACGCATATTTTATACATTTATCATAAGGAATTGATCATTCACCTATCATACCCAAATGGTACAGTAATGTTTGACTAATAACAGTGAGAAAGAGGGACCTTTACACATTGATGTGATTGTTTAGTTGTCTTTTTTTAGGTAAATGACCTTTCACAATTAAAGAGTAACATATACTTTCCCCTTATAAAAAATGATGATTTGCTTTTAGGTTATAACACGATATACAAAAGGCAATGCAAGTAACTATTCATGAGGTCTACATTTACTTACATCATCAAAAGCACTCCAGCTAAAATTTCTGAGGTGTTCAACAGGTGGTTGATGTAGGCCCTTGTAAACTTCTTATGACAGGTGTAACAGGTACAATGTACAGATATGGGTGTCAGATCGTCCAAATACCTGCAAAAGAAATTTACTGTGCATGCAATTTTTGTTTTCTCTTTTATTTGCTATATTTTAAGTGACCACAGGTACACTGTCATCCGTTCAGTGCTAAAATCAACACTAAGTGCATAAAGAGTAATAAACTGGTAATCTATAATATGGACCAACAGTGCAAATGTTTTGGATGCAAACAAAATTCAAATGTCTTAAAGTACATTAACATTATCAGACCTGCCAACCCTAACAGAACCTTCTCAGTAAGGCAGTCAATATTTTTCCATAAGTTCGACCATTTTTCAGTAAGGTGTAATGAAATATTATGTACTGTTGTTGCTGACTAGGAAAACCTGCATTCATAAAGTTTGCAAGTGTAATCTGAGACATACAGTGAAGGCAAACATTATGTTCAACTAAACAAGTTTTTAAAGTACACTTGGACCTTAATTACCTCCAGCACAGTTTCAGAAACTGCAGTTTTAAACCCTATGGAGCTGAATGGGTTCTTGCTAGATCTCTCAACTTGATGTAATCTTTAGAGTTTTGTTCAATTTCACATAGCCACAGCAATCATCTCTCCCGGTATAAGATATAGACAATAAATGTAATTGTTGCCGTTCCTGCTTTTTTTCCCATGAATCTGAATACTTCTGAGTTGATTGTTTAAACTTGTTAAGAGGCTTCCTGTCCCTTTTACCTTCAATGTGTTTTCATTCGTTGGATGCCATTTCTAAACAATACTATACACAGTTGATCATGGAGGCATTTTGCATTAAAAATATGTACAGTTTAAAGCATCTGAGGTACTCCTGTAAAGTTAGTCTGGTTCCCTGACCAACTCTAGTCAATCTATGAAAACTGGATCTAGATGAAACATGGACAAGCCAGTATCTGGATAGGTACCACAACGATTGTATTTTCATACTTTTTGCTATTATTCTGCAAGTCCATAATTAGAGCCATTTCAGAAAGACTTATGGTCGAATCTAAAGGGTCGGCAGCAGGTCTGCAATATCTATGAGTGACTCAATTGAATTGAGATTTAACTGTGCATACATTCCTATATAATACAGTGCACCAAATCCAGGATGGAAAATTCTACAGTACAGCCGTTTTCTGCTACAGTAAAATCTGTCTTGAGAGACCACACTTTTTGCCAACAAAAACAGGTTACCCAAGACAGGTGGTCACTCATAACAGGTCTGTGCAGGAAGACCAGTTTTCAAGGTTGAAATTCAACTGAGTATAAGAAAGAATACTAATCATAATTACTGTACATATATTTTGTTCTTTATTCATAGTTCTTGTCGAAATGTTACATGCAATCATATAAAAAACATACATAGCACTAAAAATACATCATTCATAAACATTATAATTTTATTTGAAG
Organism: Margaritifera margaritifera; assembly: GCA_029931535.1. Lineage (NCBI taxonomy): Eukaryota > Metazoa > Mollusca > Bivalvia > Unionida > Margaritiferidae > Margaritifera > Margaritifera margaritifera. Next base: position 6,596,425 of record JAQPZY010001652.1, on the reverse strand, counting down.
TTCATGAGTAGTCTGTTGGCATAATGGTATATGAATTACAAAATTAACCATAAGCTTACTTATTCTGTCCATAAATTGTAAAGTTAACCATGATAACACTTACTCAATGAATTTATTTACAGCTGAAATCCAAATCTAAGTCACCCAAGGCATAAATAATAACTGGATCAACTCAATAAACACAAGTATTCACAGATGCACTGTAGTGAACATATGGCAAGATCTCTGCCTATGGCACATTTGGCAGCATGTGTGGGTTTTAATAACAGTAACATCGATAAAGCAACAAAGAATACAGACCATTACAAAAAACTATAAAATCAACTCATCCAGAAAAGACAAATAACTTAATATCAGAAAAGACAAAGACCTCAGTCACTCTGTTCATTATGTATTGTAACTCAACAAACATACAATTTAAGGCAGTACCCATCACCCTACAGTGAAAGCAGGGTGGTATTATATCTCATTATGACATTATTGGCATTGCTAATCCCTTAACGATGGAATGGTTAATTGTGATAGGGATTTTGATGACTATGGTACTACAATGGCAGTTTGTGACATGTATATAAATCTGTTTTATGGTCTGCGGCATACAAATGTATCTTATATATCTAACAAAACCAGTAACTTTTTCCCTTATTTTTTATGCATCTTTGGTTCAAAACAATCTTCACTCTGCCTGTAGAATCTTCTTCTCGGCAATCATAGTTACAAGGTATTAAAATAAAGGTATGTAATACTTATATCTGGTTTTATGATACAGTCATTCATAGCAGTGTTGAAACAGATATTTTGCCCAAAATAATCAAGGTCACTACTCATGTTTGGCAGTGGTTGCTCATGACAGCGCATTTATCGAGCACAATCACATGACGATTCTGGTCATAACAAACTGTTGCTCGCTCACAGCAAAGGTTGCTCAAATCTGGTTTTACTGTCAACTATATAACTGAATATAGCAGTATTTTTAAGGGCCAAATTTGGTGATTACCTGGAAAATTCTAGCACCAACCTAGAATAAGCACATTATCAATACCTACGATTGACTCGAATCAACTCAAATTTAATAGTGCATACATCCTATACAACATAGTGCATCACAGATCTATCAACATTTGTCAATCAAGCACAGATTATTAGTGCTCTCAGAAGATCCCTGACCAATTAGATTGTGGTACTGTGCACACCACATACCAATCATTGCATAGTTACCTAGGTAGCTGTAATTTTGCATATGTCTACAGTATGGGGATTCTAACATCTAGGCAGTTTTCACTATATAACATACAAATTTATATCAGCCAACCGCTTTCTGTCAAATAATTTTTTATTTATACCAAAGAGTGCTGTTGAAATATGTCTGGAAATGTTTACAAGAAAATCTTTAATTCTAAAGCTGTTGATATGCTAATACATATAGGAGAAGCATAGTCAATAGATCAATTAATTGTTCATGTAATTAGATAACAGTGATCCTATTGTGTGGTGTAAATCATGACCCAGTTCACAGCAATTCATGTCTTACTATAGTCAGAGTTCGCTTTGCAACCACCAGATTTATGCTTTTATTGACTTTACTATTATATATACATAAAAATCATTTATTATTATCTGATACTAGCATTAAGGTGATTATGTTCTGAAGCAGTTAGAGTATGTTGTAAAAATCAGCAACAAAACAATGAATGTACAATCAATGCATACAAACACACAGACAAACAAACTTACCTTTGTCATTTAAGTTCATTTCGAACCCTGTGTGGTCTATTTCAGTGCTGGATTCTAAGTTCTTGATATATTGGTGACTAAATGTCAAGGCTGAACCTCTCTCTGTGACAAGGTAGGGATATCTATATCTGGTTAAGGATAAATATCTCTTTGATAAATGGAAAAGCAGAAAAATTATCTCAGAGATTCAATTTTTTTTTTCCAAGAATGGAAAAATCAATTAACAAATCTACACCTAAATATGTCATACATGTATGTTAAAGACGTTAAAACCTGATATATCAAAATGCCCAAAAAATAGCCAAACATTTTACTATAATGCAGAAAGCAACTTAAATCTAACCCAACTAAACTCTTGGTGTACATAAGGTATCTCAAGTATAACCTTTAAAATATTTGACTAAAGCTTACGTATTTTGTTATTATAAATATATACCACCCGAGCTGAAGTTAAAAGTCCTTTATCCAATACACCTCCTCTCCATCAGTGCCAACATCTTCATTTTTTTTTGTTCTCATTTGTTTCTTTTGCAAGTATACAGTAATATATTTATGCTGTAAATGCTTATAAGTTACTGTTTAACATAATTACAATATTGTGTGTATAATTTGCTTTCAATACCATTAGTATGTTTCAATGTTTACAATATTATGCCTTCATTACTCAAATCAGACACATTATAAAAGTAAATATTATTATTAATGAGAGAGCTCAAAATAAGGGTATGCTTGTTGCTATATCTCTTGCTTGATTTTATGTGCTTTCCACAATAACATCTGCAAATAAATACTGTTTAAATCATAGGGATCAAATTAACATTTGGGTGTCCAGTACAATCCCTAGCAAATCAATTAGAACACAGTAACTGAGTCTCAAGGATATCACAAATGACATGTACAACTAAAAATTTAAAGTCAAACTGTGGTACTTTTGTAGCTTGCATGTTGCTTCTTTCATGCTAAGGCCTACACTCTCTATATTTCAGCTTTGAAAATTCCAACTGTTCAATTTCTTCAAATTATATCATGGCTGCATATTGCTAAACCGACAAAACACCAGAACACAGATAACCATGTCAACTTATAAGTATAGCATATTATTATAGAGATATTTTCAGTTGAGAGTAAACATTTTATGTTAATGTGATGAAAAATAATGAAGTTATCAAGCACTGATTTTATGCATGAAATACAGTGCAAATTGTCCAGGTGTCTAATCATACAGGCAGCAAATATTCTCTTAGTCTGATAAGCTTAGCACAACAGGTGTCATTACATAACAGCTCACAAGTTGCCTGGGACAAGACTGGTTAGTGGCCCGTTGGAACGTTGAATAAACAACTGACTGACAGCTTGTGTTAGATGGAGGTTTGCATTCGTCATTTAAACTCTAATGAGAGGCCAAGCCCACAGCTATGCTATCATATACAGCATGCATTCCATCTAATAAAGTGATGATGCCAATACATGCAATGTTCAAAATTAAACTCATTTAAAGTTCCTACATAGAACATGGTAGTCTAAAATAATAATTTAAGCAATACAATATGTTAACTTTACACAGTATTCTGACCTGTAAATCAATAATATCTTCCAAAAGTTATTTTACTTCTCACATAAATCATGGACATGTGCATGCATGTATCAGAACATGGAATACGAGCTGTCAAATATATATATTCCCAGTTCTACAGCCTCTAGAACCTGATCTGGTGGCCAAACTCCCTGCATTAAACGTGGTTTGTCTTCAGGAAGAAAATTCTGAAACAAATTGAAAACAGGTCAAAATTCCTAAACTTCTGAAAAGGACTAACATGATTAAACTCTGGAATTAAAATGAATTCTTTTCCATGTCTGTCACTGCAAATATGGCAAATACTACAAGTAAAACTATATGAAAGCTTTTCCATGTCTGTCACTGCTAATATGGCAAATACTGCAAGTAAAAATATTGTAAGCAAATATATTTTTTCTACATAAAAGGTAAAGATAAATATATAAAGTGTAAAAAGTATGTGCAAAGCAAACAAATCATATAGCCTGATGCCCCGGGCCTCTCTAAATCTAGATCGGGCCCCTCCCATATTCTAAGATAGTTGCCCGTCAAGCTTATAAAAAAAAACTTATCTAATTTGCATGACAGAAACCTTGACAACGAAATGCAGCATTTTCATATTATTAATATCTAGCCTCCTGCTGGGGCTCCATTTGTAGGTCCCCCAACCTCATGCTGGGGCTCCATTTGTAGGTCCCTCCAACTTATGCTGGGGCTCCATTTGTAGGTCCCTCCACCTTATGGATATCGTCTGCTTAATTGTATTTCAACCTATAAACTTTGTGTAAAATGCGAAGCACGTGACTGATGAATGGGGAACAGTACTGTTTCTGTTCTCTATATTGCATTGGTTAACTATAATTAGCACTCACTTGCCATGAATGAATAATAATGAGCCATCCCTTACTCGCGTTGACTTGTTTACTACTGCATCACTGGTTAATCGAGCTCTACCTAAGCGATTGGTTGAAAATTAAGCTAAGATTGGGGATTAGCAACTTATAAAAGCCTCCAATACAATGTTTCTCACCATAAAGAAACTGAGATAATTACATTGTATTTTAATCCAAGTAGTTCAAAGAGTTGGCAGCCACTGGTTCTACTGATACATGGAGTGAGTATTTTCAGTAATTATGACACATGCACAGTACTATGACATGAACTAATTATAGAACTTGAAGCTACTGTTTATAGTGATTGATATAAATATGACCTAATAGTATGTCTCTCTGGCTTCATTTCTGTTTTTAACTTTGATCAAGAAATGTGGAGATTTTTGCAGCATTCAGAAAACAAAACTACTGAGCACTGGATTATATCAGGGACCTGGAGAAAACACTGACTTTAATGAAATAAAGTGAACTATTTTGAGTGGCAAATACACAATGAAAATTAGTAAATTTAAAGCATTTTATATATTATTTTATTTAATCTACAGCAAGTTTCAAAACTTTATCAAAATAATAGTAAAAAATATGGTTTTGTAGTGCAAGTGGATTATTGAGTTAGGGCAAGTCATTTTTCAAAGCCACTTGCCATGGGCCTATCTCTGAAACAAATTTCTTTGAACACTTATGTGCTACATGATTTTAATCTATTTTAATCGTTTCTCACACTTTTAGCTAGGAACATAACAATCAATCTACATACTGTTAACAATGATGAAGGCACTACCATCATCGCCACTGGAAATAGTAATACAAAATTTGGTTATGCTGGGAAAACAATAATTAACCAGTGTCTTCTGGATAACAGTTGAGACATCTGAAATAAAGAACTGTTCTGATTTGGGTCCCATGTTGTGAAATCCTTCTATGATAAAACCTGAAGAGACAAAAACAAGACAAAAATTACTTACAAAATCATTGCTTTTGACTGCTGTAATAATGTTGACAGAATCTAAATTTCAAAGTATATGGAGATAAAAAAAAAAAATGACCTGATGAAAGGTGTGAAGGAATGGTAAAATGTTGGCAGTTTTGCAAAGAAAATTTTGTTTCTTTCCTGGTCTTTATGTATACCACAACACATTTAAGTACTATTCAAATTAAAATCTAAAAAATAATACAATTTTTTATAGAAAATCACATTAAAACCTAAAGAGCAAATAGAAAATATTAAAACCTGTAAAATTCAAACCCTGGCTACTTAACAATTGTGTTGATTCTGACCAAGCATATTGTACCCTGCAATCAGTCAATGCTGCCTGACAATCTTTATTCAAACTAAGGTAACAATGATAGGTCACGGAAGGAGGGTGACTTTAAAAGAAAACTCATTTTATATTAACAAATTACTCCCAAGGATTGGAATACATACATGCATAACTGTAGATATGAAAAACTGTAATTGAAAATGAAACTAAACCTCAAATAATATTAATCACAAAATTTTCATAAGCATGTAAGTTTTGCAAATTTAGCCAGAAAACTGAATTTCCACAAATATTTTTCAGAGTGAAAAACCATGATGCAAGAAAAGAATATACAACTGAGGAATTAATGAAGCTGTATGTTGCAAATATGCGACATTTACTGCGATTGAGAAAATGAATGACACTGATAAACACAAGATAGAAAAAAAACATGAAACCATTCTGATCAGAAGTATTTTGATGCGATATCAGATTTCAGATTCATTAAATAAAATAATGAAATAAACAATGCCTGAGCATGATTTGAACCCATACCTCAGTGGGAACTTCACCTAGCACTACGATGTCCATTGTCCCTACCAACTGTGCCACTGAAACAACTCAAATAAAGGCTGTTCAAATGCTGCTGATAATGCTGTCAGCTATCACAACACATGAGGCACATGAGGGGTACGTTACATTTAAGTATTCAAGTCTTATTTGGACATTACTATAACTGCATCATCATATAGTAACAACTTCACATCTTTTTTTTCTTCACTTTATGTGTGTTGCTAAATCCATTAAAATAATTTTCATTTTACAGATCTCTCTTTTCCCAGTGCAGTGTTCAAACCCATGCCTCCATGGCAACTTTGTCTAGCACTGCATTACAATTTTCATACAACCCAAGAGTTTATCACATAAATATCTTATGTGATGCATTTTTAATGTTGATCACTGTCATATGTGATTTATTACACTGAAATACCCGAGACTAGTCTAGCAGATGTCAGATGGCTGATTGTTCACGATCCTTCTCACTGTAACCTCCTTCTATCACACCAAACAGGGCACTATTATTTAGCCTCTGTGCATGGAAGAAAACATTATATTCACGAGACTATTGTATTATTTAGGTTAGCATGCCCATATCATCATTTTTCTATAAAACATAGCATCTAATGACATCACAAATGACATAATGGTGTCAAGGGCATAATGACCAAGGCATCTAGATGCTTTCAAAGTTATTTAACTACACTATTCTGCAGTTTCATCAAGTAAAATCAGTATTTTTTCACCATGTGATAAAGGAATCTCACAGTTGTGCTCACTCAAAATAAGACTTCCAGGACTTGTTCAGTAATTTCAATCTTTTGCTAGTCAAGGCTCACAAAATTTGATATTATTTGACGTTTTATAAATTTCATTTGAAATGAGCTCATGTACAGACCCTGAAACAGGTCATTTTACCAGTGAAGCGAAAACAGAATGCAAATGTACTGCAGAATGAACAAAAATGAAATGATGTATACATTTTGAAGAAATTGGATAGCACAAATGCAAAATGCAGAATAATGAATGATAAATGAGAATGGAATGAAACCTGAATGCATTTCGTGAATGGATTGAAAAAAAAATTATTTTCAACATGCCGCTAAATTTTCTCGGTCAAAAGTCCATTCAAATAATAATCCAGGGTCAGATTCTTTACACTGACAATTTTTTCAGCCCTTACAAACCATGAGATTGTTCCTGGCAAGGCAGACAAAGAAAGCAACTGCCATTGATGTGATGACATCTCAAATGGCGGCTGTATCTGTGCAATCTTTATTTGAATGAAATGAAGTAATACAATTTGCTGATAAATACTCTATAACTTTCATTTAATATTTATTGCCGATGCAGTTATATTTTTTTTTGTCATCAATTCAATGGTGTCTTTTGGATTTTACACAATTGCTATTTCATTAAAGCACACTTTTAATAAGACAAGATAAGAAAACTATATTTCTTTCCCTTTAACACTTGAAATCAGAAAACCTGACTTCAGTAAATGCATTTCCATTCCTTTGCAAATGAACAAAAGCAAAAGGAAATGAAGGAAATGATGGATAATGCAACACATACAAAATCTGATGTGAGACCATAAATGAAAAGCAACCGATGCAATGCAAATGAAATGCAAACTGAATGCAAATGGATTACAAATGAAATGCAAACAAAATACAGATTTGGTATTTACCCAGTTCATGTTCTGTAAGATCCTTTATTTACCACCGTCCTACCCACTTATATCGACATCGCTTATATCGACAAAACGCCTATGTCAACAAAAAAGCAAAATCTCATGGGCCCATGGTCTTTTGTTACTACCAAATTTGTCATGCTTATGTCGACGTCGAGATAAACAAATCATTTGTTTTCTAATACTAGATTGAAATATAATGTAAGCGTGTTCAACTTATTGAAACCCTTTTTGTTTCTGCGATAGCATAGAAACCACTCTACATATCTTTATATTCTGTCCCACGTATAGTTAGTAGCGAATTGAATTGATGAGAAAATTATTCTAAGTGCAATATCCAACCAGTAGCGGCGCAAAGGTTCACGCATTCCGGGGCAATGTTCTTTAGTGGAGCCCTTAATTTGCCACAGAGAACAGTTTTTATGTCAGTTGCCAACCTCCATCCCTACCATCCACCCCCAGTATAAGTTTTGTGAAGAATTACCCCCATTATTCTAAGGTGAAAGTGAAATACTATGACACTTTCAGCTGGAAAAAAATATCCCCACAGCGCCTTCTTCGCCTGGGTCCCCTCGCGCCGCCACTGTATTCAACAGTTAGATATACTGCTGTAGGGATAGAGCGATGCGAATGAAAAATAAAGAATTCTACCACATGTTTGCAAATATATAAATGATACCGGGCGATTTCAATAATTGATTAAAACCATGAATGTTGTCATTGTGTCTCTCTCTCATTACTTTTCAATATAAACGTTTGCTACAATGTTGTCATGTTTAAATATTTGTATCGTGTAGGGAGAGGGCTAATTAAGCTGTTAGAACATGTATCCAATTCTATTGTATCATATTGTAACAGTAAAATATGTTAAACTATTTGGGGCTCACATTGAATCTCCAATGTAAACAAAAATTAGGTTGATGCACACACTCAAACTCAATGTCAGTAAGGTTGGCTGGCCAATGTCAACCCTAATGTAATGGATGTTAAGTGACGGCTCGCTGTCATTCTTACTGTAAGCAAAATAAGCGGGGTGAGGGGGGGGGTGAGGGGCACACAATCAACCCTAATGTAGACAAAATAAGTTTGGGCACACAGTTAACCCCATGTACATAATGCAGGTGGGTGCACACAATGAACCGCAATGTAATCAATGAAAGTGGGTGAATCCCAGTGGCGTAGCGAGGCAAAGTGCCGCCCAGGGCCAAGTACCAAAATTACGCCCTCACTCCATTCGTATTATTTATGATATATACGGTACTCTTACCAAATTGCCGCCCCCTAGAAAGTGCCGCCCGGGGCCACCGCCCCCTCCCCCCCCCCATTCGCTACGCCACTGGTCAATCCTATGTAAATTCTATCCGAGTAAAAATATATCAACATTAATTATTAAGACGCAGTACATACTATAACAATAGGTGAAGATGGTACCACCTTTAGATCACCAATGCATCACCAGTTTATTGCGGTAGAAATCAGTTGTGAATGATTGTATGTTCGCTTCAAATGTAAGGGTCATTAACAGAAACCACACAAGAAATAATGGCTCAAGGTGTTAAATGCGAGCATGACAGATGCAAGCAATATGAAGTTTAGAGGGAACAGTGAGAATCATGAAATATAAATGCCCGTCAAGAATTTGTGTATCAGCATAACTAAATCACGCCCTTATGCACATGCAATACTGTATATGGTGAAAAATATGGATATGTAAACAGGCACCCTCCTACATGCCCCCCTCCCCTCTCTACTATTCTAGCTCTGACTGAAAGAAAGTGGAACTGCATTAAAGATAATAATTTACTGACAGATAGATAAAAACCTGAAACTGGGGCGAACGGAGTTTTCAAAAGATTTGTAGGAGAGTTGTAGAACACCACCATTCTGTGATGCAAGAAAGAAACTATTAATCTTCCAAGTACTCGCGTGTAATATTATGAGTGAATGAAGGCACACGATGGAGTTACCTCCCTTACAATATTGACGATAGTAAGTAAGGTAGCAGGAGATAGTTTTGTAAATTGGCACCTATCAGATTTCTTAACTTAAGTCTACCATGGGACTTTTTCAGCTACTATTGTTTCATAATTAAAGATATGAATTTATATTATTGAATTAGGTTTTTCGAGCTTGTGTTGTTCTTGAAAATGATGTGAGGCATCAATCGTAACATAGCTCATTTCCGTAAAGTCGAGAAATAGGAATACACATACATTTGATGGTTTAGTGATTCTCTCCTTCGGAGTGCACCACATATGTTGCAAGGTCATTTGTGACACAAAGCGATGCTCACTGTGCAAAGACAAAGCATTTCCTGGTGTGATAATTTTGAAAAATATTGTGCACTAAAAACCTTGATGCAATATTCAGAACAGTCATCATCCAGACCGTTTTTTTTTTTAAATATTCTGCTTGCCTTGAACCCAACGTGTCTACTACTGTGTGTCGCTAGCTTTGCTTCCTAGCCGACAATTGGTATTCTACTGTCTAGATACTGTAAACAAACAATGCAAGGTGTACATGGAATCAGGTCACAATTAATACTTCCGGTTCAGTACCCACGAATGTAGTCCCAGTCTATTTTTAGAGCATTTTATCCTCTCTCATTCTGGTGGTGATGCATGCATTAGATTTAGGCATTCTTAGTATTGATTTAAAGGAAGTTGGTTATTGTTTAGAATATGAGCATTATGGTGTAGCTGTCTGTGTGAATTTTGGCGACAGTGCACAGTGAGTAATGAGGCATTGTTGCTGATCCAGAAGTGAAATCTGTGACCCATTGCACGTTGCTATGTTTACAGTCCAACCTCAGAGAAGAATGCCGGTTAACCTATGACAAGAACTTTAGCGTGAGTTCATCTTCGAAGATCCTTTACATCAACATATGATTTATTAGGATTTGACACAGTGGAAAGTTCAGTACTGACAAACAAATGTAGAGACTATAGGAAAATTAATTGTGGTCTGAGGCCTGTCAGTGGGAAGGTTATAAAAGTTAAAATTTTTGTCCTAAGTTCATTATTAATGGTAGACGTATGAAATTTGGACAGTTTGTGTTTATTGACTTAAAAATAGAACTATGAAATTAAAAATTAAAATATTTAAATATTTTAAAAAATTTAAATCAATTTTTAAAATAAAATGTATCTTTTAATTTTGTTTTTTCAAAAATGCACATGTATAGACCCTGTGGGATTTATATTCTTTATTATCAGCATGTATGTATTCCTACACCTTATACAAGTTGCAATGGTAGATATTTTGAAATTCTGTTAGAGAAAATCTTGTTCAATTATGTGCCCGCACCTAACAGTACTTGCATACTATGGACAGGAAATGTAACATCAAATAGGTTATAGGGGCTATTGTCATATAGGGACTCAGAGACTAACATTCGGAAAAAGAAACATGTCCACAGACTGGCAATCATGATAAAGATGAGAAGTCTGAACATTCCAAAAGAGTTGGATGCATCCCATTTATGCCACAATATATTGTGTGTGAATGCGGACCACCTCAGCCTGGATCCACTTCGTATCAACAACAATAGGCAGTACTGCATAGGATATGGGAATTGTTTTGGACATGGTGAATTTCCAAACTGTATGCTACAGTTCAAATTGTGATATGGAATAATTACAGGTATAATGATATGCCCTGCACACCGACACACCCACATCCATATAGAAATGTATATTAGCATGACATAGCTGGCTTGCTGGTTGCATTGATAAATGGTATTAGTTGATTGATTGATTGATTGATTGATTGATTGATTGATTGATTGATTGATTGACTGATTAATTGATTGATTGATTGATGCACTGATTGTTTGAGTTGAGTAAAGAGGACAGAAGAAAGAAAGAGAAACTGTTTTTTTTTTTACTATGCTGGTATGACAGCTTTTTCTTACATAATACATTCACTCATTTATTCATTCATTCAATGCTACATTCATTCATTCAGTCACTCAGTCAGTAAGTCAATTCATGTTATGGTAGAATATATCCAAATATTTTTTGTTTATTTCTTTATTTATGTCTTCATATTCTGAGAAAACTGTTTCGACCTCCCCATAGGTCTCATAAGGCGTTGTGTTACCTATTGATTTCCCCACGACAGTTTTCTTTTCTGTATTATGTGTTTTTCATTGTGTCTTTGGGCACTGTCATTTTGGGCAGTATCCTTGGCTCCTGCTAAACCTGTGCATAGCAATGATCGCCCTTGGAATGACTGTCCAGTAGGTCTTTGCAGAAGTCAGACTTCCTGTTCCCGGGCTGAGTTTTGTACCTCAGATGAGCCTGTATCATATTTCTCCGTCTTGCTAGTATACGTTTCCTGATTTCCGGATGCTTTTGATACAACTGATGGTAAATACAGGTCTTATCCAATTGATCCAATGATCTCAGAGTCATTAGTGAAAGTATACCTCCCAACTGTTTTACTTTTATTTTCAGTGATGATCCAAGTATGTTATTGAGCCTGTGTATTGTTGAATGCACTTTTGCCTCAAAGTTTCTTGAATAGTTAACATTTTTAGGTAAGGAAACACTAATTATATGTTCATAGTTTCACATTTCTGCATGTTTGTGTTAAGTCGCAGTCTTTGTACAACATCACAGGAAAGTCTCGTTTTCAGCACTTCCAGGAGAATATTCTTATCACTTTCTGTCATGTTTAGATGACTCACTTGATGAGGGCCCAGAAACGCAGATTGTATCCACCAACTGTTAGTAGTTCCTACCCCACAAACCTTAGAATAATGTCCACATTTGCTGCAGTCCCCAGAATAATACCGCAGAGTGGCATCCAGTGCTTGGGGAAGTTTACATTGGATAAGCCTAACATCACCACCGGTGTCCTCCATCATTCGTTTGAAGATCTAACTGCAGCGGCCTTTAGCATATTGATTGAGAAATATCTGTTTCAGCTTTTTTTCTTCTCTTGTTCTTATTCCCGGAAACATACTTTCACTAACAGTTGCAGAATTGCACCATTTAAACTGGGAACGACTCAGATGAGTGGGGTCCGACAATCGTTCTACTTTCCACATTGGATATAGAATGCTGTAAGCATCCTGAAAACCAGCAGCAGCTTGAGCAGCTCTATATGTTGTTGCATGTCTAATGAGAATTTCTTGCAGCACAAACATGTTACTTATTTACCTTGCCATTGCATACTCTGAATGTGGTGCGACTGGTGAGAGATTTGCTGTGCAATCGACATGGCTACCTGGACATTGCACATCCAAACCTTGGCCTTTGAACCATTCTCCAGTCCAGCGCAATTTGTTTTCTATTGTAGCTCCTACAATGTATTGTTTCTCTTTAACAGCTTCACAGACAATTCCAACAGCTGAAGATGAACTTTGACCAGGTTTCTTTTCATGTCCATAGCTAATCGCATTGTATCTTGCATTAAATGCGACATTTATTTGCTCAGGATCTTGCTCACTACGATTACATTAACTTGTCTAACTAGTTTCAGCTTGTCTGCCATATCTATTTCATTTAGCTGCACAGTAGCTTGACCTACAATGTTGGAAGCCATTTACATGTTGTTGTTGTGGGTTTAACGCCATTTTTCAGCACATGAAAGGCTATACATGGCGGCCAGTATATTTGGTGGAGGAAGAACCCGGGAAAAACCCGGAAAGAACCACCGACCCATGGGAAGCTACTGACAAGCTTTCTCACGTACCCACGTTAGCCGAGCCCGAGACTTGAACCCACACAGACAGAGGTGAGATGTGTGAGTGATCTGTAAATGCGAGCGCCTTAGACCACTCGGCCACCCGGGGCCCCGAAGCCATTTACATAGATGTTCTGCTAGGTGGTGGAATGTCAGTAGCTGCAAGTAGGTATCTAGCCCTGGTGTTGTCCATTGGTGTATCCTGTAGTCCAGCTATTTACAGCATCAGGATTTGACCCAGGTTTAGATGTTTTTATCGAGTCATAGAGCTTATACTCTGGTGACTTAAAACTGCAGTTTTTACACATCATGGTATGCTTCCAAGCAAGTCCCCATTTTATTTCATTAGCAATTTGGAAATCACGTTTCTCACATGTGTTGTCTTGATTGCCAAGACGATGGATGATATCATTCCACATTTCAACATTTTTATTCATACAGATCATACGTGTCCCCTCATGATGATTCACCACTGTCTCTTTCAGGGTCAGTCTTGCTTTGGATGATGGCCGTAGAATTCTAGCAGACCCAGGTGTGCCATTACAGTCTGGTGCCACAACTGACTGGAGATCCTACCTGTCGGTTTCGTTATTGCCACGAGAGAGAACTTCTCTGCATCCGTTCTTCTGGTCACTTGAGCAGATGCAGCAATGGAACTTGGTAGATTATCATCAGTCAGAAATCTGACCCCTTTGTTATGTGGAATATTTCCTGGTTTAAAAAAAGTTTTCTTCTTCTTGGTGTACCTTTTCATGGTTTCAGTTAAAATAACTGCATGTAAAAGTACGTGAATTATCCTCTCTCCCCCTTATATAACTAGGAAAAAGTGTGCTGCCCTGGTATCATAGAACTCCACTAACTCTTTAATACTATTGGAGCCCTAACATCTAAGAGTTCCTCCCCTGCAGGGGTGAAAATGACATCACTACCTAAGTTACTACTCCTAACTAGCGTATTCAGATTCTACCAGATTTCAGGTGCTACCTATAATTGACAGGCCCTGGTTTAATTACTTCACACCTGATAAGAACAACCATTGATGTTTGTGATAAAGGAATGGAGACTTGTTGCAAAAGAACAAAATTTGTCAACTTGAGTTTTTAAATATTCATTAAAATTAAATTTAAATTCAAATTGTTAAATCAAACATGTATCATATTTTCAAATTGATTCTCCTAGGAGAGTTTAACAGCCATGTTTAATTTCTAGTAATTTGCAGATTTGTATGAGGACTAAAAACTAACTACAGTTTATTTAAAGTTTTTATCTTAATTAATAAATTCAACATTCAACTTTAAGTTTTGTGGATTTTGACAGTCGGCCATTTTGAACTTCCTGGTGTGTTTAATAGAGTGGTGTCAGATACAATTTATATGTATGGATCAAATTCATTGAAATTTTGCAGCAGTGGTTCAGACACATTTATTTAAATTTTTTCCATTCAGGTTAAAATTGCTAATTAATACTTCCGGTTCAGTACCCACAAATGTAGTCCAAGTCTATTTTTAGATCATTTATTCCTCTCTCATTTTGGTGATGATGTATGAAACCCTAAATCGATTTGGCCAGTTTTCCTTCTGCTACTAATTGGTTCAACGAATATCGTGTCTCATACTAAGTACTATACAAACACACACGCACACACACATACATGTATCTATGTATGTATCTTTGTATGTCTGTATGTCTTCATCGATATTTTTCTCAACGCTGTTTAGAGTTGTAATGAGAACACATGAGAATGTTAAATAGTGTCACCTAAAGCTTAAATTTACGTCTTAAGTTTAGAAATGTATAATTTATATATTCATTTTAATTGAAATGCAGAAGTATTACTCAAATACTACGGTACTGTTTGTATCAATCATTTGCCTACCGAGAAACACCCTGTGTTTCTACATTAGCCATGACCCGATTCCGGTCTGCTGATGGACGGTGTTCCTGGGGTGCTGTGGGAGAGTGGACAGTAATAAAGATGGCGAACATGCTGAGTGTGCCAATTTTTTGTTGTTGTTCCGATACCAACTCTAGGGGTGTCCTTGGGCGAGACACGAGAACAAAGTTCTTGACCCAAATAAAATGTTCTTGCGGTTTTTTGTCGCCCATATATCAAGAATCTTGTTCAAGATCGGCGAAGAACCTCGCTCTCGTAATGAGAACTCACGCCACCGCTGAGGCTGGAGTAGACAAGAACAAAGACGGAGGAACATGCCGAGCGTTGCTCCGCCATGTTTTGTGTTCCGAGATCAGGTCGAGTTGTTAGTACGAGCGCACTCAGCAACAATGGAGAATATATGAGAACGTGTTTTTTTGTGTTTGGGTGAAATCCCAGAACAGGTCGCCCTTGTTGTTAGGTTGAGCACACTCAGGAACATCCGAGAACGTATGATTAGCTTTCGGGCGAGAATCCCAAGCAGGTCGCCCAACGACAACCCTAGTGGATGCCGGGCTTGTCTGTGGATATAAGCTGCTAGGTACTGTTGCTCTATGCCAGCGCGTGAGGCGCATGCTAAAGAAGGGTAGAAGGTAGAAGGTATACCCATTTCACCGAAGGTTACTATTGAGGTCTACGAAAAAAAAAAAACACAAAAAAAACCCAGTTAGTAATGTGATACCTGTTGGGTGTATCTAAAAGTGGGCGGAGCATCGCTGTCGATAGTGGATCAATGTATTCGTACGGTGAATATGAAAGATAACAAAATACCCTTTAACTCATTAGGCTTTGGATGGCTATGTTCATTGCCGACAGAAGTTATTATCATACGAAGGAAAGTAGAAATGAACAGTTACCATCGCCTGAGAAAAATGTAAATTGTTTCGTAACGTTTGCTTGTGCGAATTTTATCAAATGGAATTCATTCGTGAAAAGCTCTTTATCTTCTAGAATATTTGTTCCCTCGTAATTGATAACAGAAATAGGTTTGATCAAAACGATTCCGTTCTTTTTTCTTAAGGAAACATGGGATGTGTGAGTGCAAAATGTGTGAGTGCAAAAAGTGTTCGTGCAACCCTGGATTTTAATGTTAACGATGATGAAAACATTGACCTTAGCTCTGACTTTGTCGACGATCCGAGGGTCAGAGTGTCCGAGCGTCAGAGTTGTCCAATATGTAAATCCTGTTATGTCAACCCAAGAAAATTGCCCTGCGAGGATACTGTATGTTTAAGATGCTTGACTGACCATATAGCAAAATCACATCCAGCTGTGGATGGCCATTTTGCGTGTCCTGTTTGCGAGCTGGAAACGTATCCTCCTGTTTCAGGTAAGATAACATACTCTCTCTCTCTCTCTCTCTCTCTCTCTCTCTCTCTCTTTCTATATATATATATAATCTTTATATTATATATAAACTCTCAAAAGACTGTATAATCAATAAACTGCGACACTGTAGGTTAAAGTAATCTGATATTTTTGGATTTTGTGACACTTTTTTTAGTTTTGCAACATATAAAATTAAATCAGACATATTATCTTTCTATTTTCAAGCAGGTCTGTACTCCACTCCCACTTTATCGCAATCACTATCATATATCAACCGAGTGCAGAGAATCCATTCAGAAGTGTTCTCCATGGTATAGTAGTGTTAGGGACCAGCTTCGCACTGCTCAAAGAGAACGCCGAAGGCTGAGAGGTTCTGGCTTTCATTCGGTCTTACTGTTCATAAGCAAATATATGAAGCCTCTGATTTGCCATGCTGTTTCAACAAACAACACTCTTATCATCAGAAAGATCGTCTTGACAACGTCTCCTGAGAAAAGCTTGCATTTTGTATATGAATTTATTCTCCACCCCCTATAAGTGCGCACTTTTCGAGGCAACCTTTTCGACACTTAACCGCTTATTTGAAGCCATTCTTCCACCACTAGCATGTAACCAAACGACAAGTCGCTAAAATCCATCAATTCACCCATTAATATATGGTTTTGGTTTATCATTAGAATCGATATGTCATGTGCAGCTGGCCCAAGACTAAAGTACATACGGCGTCTTTTCAGCATTTCGACCCCTTCATGATCAAGAAATTTGCAACATAATCTTTACGATAGACAACATGCCCATTACTAAAACATTTTGAGTACATCCATTTGTATCCATGCAAACAACTAGACTTATCTATCTCTTTCTGAAGAAATGCGGCCACCGTAATTATATCTGTCTTAATTTTCTTCCTTTAGAGTCCAGTTAAGTTTCTTTGTAATATGCCTCTGCTTATTACGATTTAATGATTAGAGGTTAAAAGTTCCAATATAGAGTGAAATATTTAATCCAAATCAGAATCTTATCAAAGTGTCTATGTCCAGTATATCCGCCATTTTGTATGAATCAATCTAAACGCAGATCCTCAGTCTCAGAAATAAGCCTCAATACTATCTCGAAATAACGCAAGTTATCTCGTAATAACACAATACTATCTCCTAATAACCCAATGTTATCTCTCATTAACACAATAATATCTCGTAATAATGCCATGTTGGCACACAATTTTACAAATCGCTAAAAATAGTGTATTTTGGACTAATTCAGGCTGATTTTTTTGAGCACATGGGAGCGGCCATTTTTGTCAGCTGTGTGCTTAGATCATGTACAATGTCCACAAGTACAATAAGTAAAGAAATTTCAGCCACATGAAAATATCACAGAGGTATGCCAACATTCTCTTCATTGTGCATGTTGCAAATTCAAACAACTTCACCTTACACCTGTCACTCTCTCAGAAGTGCATAATATCTGTAGAGCGCCTCCTATATTGTATTTAAACGTGATGTAGATGATATGAGCCATCTATTTATACCATGGAGATAATACTGGTAAAAACGTTAATATTAATCAAGCTAAAATTACTGAACAAATTACTGAACAACTCCCATGTAGCTTTTTATATATTGTTGTTAAATGTGATGGTATTATAATGAACAGAGTATTATACTGTGGATATAATGCTTTTGAAATTTTCTTAGTAGTTTAAATGATGAAGTGATGCCAAAAATTTAGACTTTTTAAAAAAAAATACAAGTATGAAAATTACAGACGATAATAAAAAATAACTTTAAAAATTCAACTGTTGCAATAGTTGGATAATGTATTTAGGTCCTAACAATTTGTATGAATGGGCAATAGTGCAAGCTTTACAAATTTCTGAATTTAAGTGGATTTCAGTTGATAAATTACCGGGTCATATTCCAGATGACTCTAGGAAAGGTTATATATTGGAAGTTGATTTAGATTACCCTGAAAATCTACATGATGCACATAAGTGTTATCCATTAGCACCTTAAACTTTAACAGTTAAAGAAGTATGGTTAAATAACTATCAGGTTAAATTTGCTAAAGATTGGGATAGTAAATTTATTGATTGTGGTAAATTAGTATCAAATTCAATCAATAAGAGTAAATACATATTACATTACAGAAATTTAAAATTATATAAAAGTCTTGGCATGAAGGTAACAAAGGTTCACAAGGTACTAAACTTTAATCAAGAAAATGATGTCTCCATATATCCAACTAAATACTAATCTTTGAGCACAATCCAAAAATGAATCTGAGACAGATTTGTTCTAGTTAATGAATAACTCAGTATTTTGTATAACTATAGAAAATTTAAGAAATAGGTTAATATTTAATTAGTTAGACCAACTAAAATAGATAACTTAAAACGCTTGATTGCCGATCATGGATTTGCAACAAAAAATATTTAGTGATCACATAATAGCCGTTCGCGGACTGAAATCAAACTTAATGCTAAATCGACCTGTATACACAGGCCCAACAGTGTTGGATTTCAGTAAATTACTTATGCATGATTTTTTTTACTACAATCACTTAAAGGATAAATAGGGTGAAACGATTGATCTATTATACACGGATACTGATAATCTTTTATTGGAATTTAAAATAGAAAATATTTATGACGATGTGAAAAAATAGCCATATGGTGTATGATACTTGCGATTACCCAAGTGACCACCCTTTAGATAATACAACTAATAATAAAGTTGTCGGAAAATTTAAAGATGAATGTAAGGGTAAGTCAATAAAAGAACTTGTTGGCCTTCGCCCTAAAATGTATCTCCATAATGGCGATGAAAACAAATAACAAAGCTATTAAAATTAATTAAGTCAATGTAGTATCATTTTCGGTGGTTAAAATTAATTAAATCGTGCATTTGAAGAAAAACAAAACTTTATTTGAAAGAGTCGAGATGAAGCATAATATGTATTCCATAAAAAGCAAAAATCATTGGATGGAGTATATAAACTTAATAAAACAAGTTTGTCACTCCTAGCTTTTAGAAGATGGGATTAGGACTTATGCCTATGGAAATAAAATAATAAATTTGAAGGGAGTAGTGATTTTTAAAGTTTTTAGTTGGTCATCTAAGACTCTTTTTACTTATAATATGAGTAAGATTAATCCGTGTGATTTAATGCAACTTAAACCGGCAGTAATATTTTTTGCGCCTCAGTTTACATTTAAATAATATTTCATATTTGAATAGCATGCAAATTTGAAATAGTGCAGCCAAAATTACTCTTTTATTTGGCTGTATTTGGGTAAAAAAAAGACCTACATTAATGTTCCCTTTATGAAAAATCTTTAAATGGGACAAATCGATTAAATTCGTAAAATATATTTTTAAACACCTATCCACGAAATATGCACAATTATAAATAATAAAATATCAAAACATTGAAAAGAAAAAAAGCTATATAAATAATATAAGTTGTTAGTTAATCTCCTTATAAATATTTTAAAATAACATATTCATAAAAATATTAGAAGGCAAACTATTTTAATATTTATTTATCATAATACTTTATTATTTTAAAAAGAAAATCACCACACCCTAAAGGGAATAAGCTGGAGAAATAATATTATAATTTGTTAGTTAATATCTTTCGACCAAATTTAATTTGGAAATTTTAAACGCAAAATAGATATACATTTTTCAAAAAAATGTATATAAATTTTGAAAAAATATAGACTTTTTATATTTTTAAATAGTTGTGTATATATATATATATATATATATATATATATATATATATATATATATATATATATATATATATATATATATATATATATAATAAATAACCTGGAAATATATTTTAAAAATAAGTTTTAAGTCTCCAAATATCTAAAACATACTTTTGACAATATATCATTCTTTACCCTCTAAAACGCGAAAATAGATCATTCTACCCTCGAAAGAGTGCACATATATAACGTTTTAGACTCTGTCCAGACAGGTCCTTTTTCCTACTAATAATCTGACAATGGATTCGTTTCTGATATAAGAAGTAAATGATTTTGCTGTCGGTATTTAATAATTAATCGTCTTCTTTAATGTCTGAGTGGAATGTAAAACAGGAATATGATCGTGTGAGAGCTTCTTCTTAATTGCTATATGTACGAAGAGTTATGAATAAATAGATGATGTAGATCGTACGTTTTATAATGCAGGAATACCAGTAGCTGAATGGGCAACGCTATTTCCACTGGATTTAGTCATCCATCCCGAAATAGTCAACCTGAATGTACGTGATATGCTTAAGATCCTGGCAAGTAAACCCAAGAGTGGTAATGATGGGTGTGATACAGAAATACATATTCCGATACCGCTGCTGATTGTTGGTGCAGCTTCCCTACCGAACGACGATATAGTTTTAGTGAGTCAACTTGAAATGGTCAAAGAGTATCGTGTTGTTGTTAGCGATAGATCATTTAATCCTGTGAACGAGAAGACGTTTTCTCGAGAAAATGTTGGTGCTGATGTGCTGGGGATATGCCATGTTGAAGGTAGAAAAGTGGCTATTTCAGTTCCTGTTCAGAAGAAGATACACATCCTGACTGTGATAAGTGACATCCTTGAAGAAAAGGAAATCAGAACAAGGCTTCAATGTTTTTGCCTCGCCAACCTGCGTGCAAATGAACTTGTCACCGTAGGTTTTGATGATGACAGTAAGAAGTACTATAGGTGTGTCATTGACATAAACGTTAATTCCTCGAATTCTGCAGGAGAATCAGAAAAACATCTGTATGAAATAGATGGAAATTGCAAGGTTTTATACATTGCACTCAATAATAAGAAGAGCCGCGTGTACCTATCTCGTGAGATAGATCATTTGGTTGATTGTTGTAAAATCCAAGGAAAGAAAAAGTTGTTTTCGTACAAGCACCCAGATCTTAGATATCCCCGTGGGGTTGCGGTGGATAACAAAGACAACCTATACATATCAGGGTATGGGAGCAATAATTTGCACATTGTTACCCCAAAAGGAATTTCTTTGTGTGTCGTTACTTCAAAAATACCGCATAGTCCTGATGTGATCGTTTTCAATCAAGCCAAGACCAAAATATATCTGTCAGCGGGTTGGCCTCGTCAAACTACAGCTTTTCTTGTTTTTCCGGCGTTAAGATAAGCCCTAGTATCTATCTTTTATGAAATTTAAAAATATACTGTCCCCTAATTGGGCCAATAAACAAAGCGATGGCAAATGCAATATAATTGGGTTTGTATGACCTTGTTCAGTAAAGGACAAAACATTGCTTCATAAGGTGGAAGATGTTTGCTTCGATACCTATGATTTTACTTTATCTATAAATTGATTATTGTCTTTTTATATTTTTGAGTGTGCTGTTAAATAACAAAAGTCTCATTAATCAAGTTGTTTCTTTTTTGTTGTTTTTTTTTATCTTAGACTAGTCATAAGGTTTTCAGACTGAACACGGATGTACTTCGTATAGCCATTTTGCCGGCTTCGTATTTGACTTTCATAGTAATTAAATCATAACGAAACAAGCAACCGACTATGGTATATATGACTTTGTTCATGTCATGAACATTTTATAGAGCAGCATATTGATAGATACAATTTTTTTCTCTTTAAAAGTCCACTTGTACTCTGATTGAAGGCAGACACCGTATTTTAAAATCTTTCAAGTGTGTGTAGTGTTTCACTGACGACCGCGCCTCACATCCAGTGCTCGTGAAAACGCAGAGAACTATCATCATCCATCTTTAAAGCACGGAATCTCGGTACCGTTTTCCCACGATGCACTGCGCCGATGTTCAGAGGGAAGTTTCCAAACTAGTAGTTATGGGAATGGCGTCACTGTTGTGCGAAAGACGTCACAGACAAACCAATCGGGAGACACAACGTTTACTACTTACCGGCCTATGATATTAGCATGCTAATTCAACATGGGTTCCAGCGAAATTTGGTGAAGGTCCGGTGCTATTGATTATTAACAGTCATGGCGGTTGCGTATGTGAAATATGAGTATACTTTATATTACTGCTGTTTTCTCTCGAAGCATTTATTAAAACAAATATTTACAGGATGGGTACATATTTATTTAGATGTATGCAGATTCTTTAGTAGTTTAATGTCAGTGCTTAAAGTATTCGCCTACCACCACCCCCCACCTCCCGCGCCGGTTTGTACCCCCCTACGGATTTTAACAATGAAAGGCCTCATTGATGCAAAACATGCACAAAACTGAGTCATTTCAATCATTAATTTATAATGTCTACCCCAACTGTCGTCAGGGAGTCCCTAACACTGTTTTGTTTGCGTTTCAAACCAAAACGCAGTTTCTCTACTAACGCGGCGTTCATATTTGCGTGGACGAGTCTACTTTTTCAGACAAAGGGAGTGATGTAGTGCATCGTGTTCGATAAGCTCCGAATAATTCCGTAAATATCCATAACTTTGGGAGTTACATCCCTTGAACCCATATAGATAAGAGTTAAACTGCTTGCCCTTTGTGTATTTTGTTCAATGTTGTTTTGTTGAGAAATAATTAAACTAGAAATTGCAAATATTGGATGTAGACGACACAGATTTTACCTTGTATGTATGTCTAGTCCTAGGAACGTCACCCCTTTGCTGAAAATTGACTTTTCCATGAACCGGAAAAGGACAGGGAACAGGCTCATTGGTTTTAACTGAAAAATCCTGTTTGGTTTGAAACGCAAACACGATGATAGTGTTTGGGACCCCCTGGCGAAAATCATGTTCTGAATTATAAATTAATGAATGAAATGAGAAATCTTGTGCATTTTTATTTTCTTAATGCTTTTCTTTTTTTAAATGGCAAAGGGTACAAGCTGCCAGGGTTCGGGGTAAATGATAAAAGTACAGAATTGTTCGACTGTAAAACGGTGTAAAGCAAGGCTGTAACCTATCTCCGACAATCTTCTCTGTTTTCATCTTGGAAGTTTAATAGATAAAACATAACACCTGACAGGACTTGGTTTCACTCAGTACGAGAAACTTTACAACTTCTGTGTTGTGCCGACACGTGACTATGGTGCATCACTCTGGGGATAAAAACAGCGTCAAAGTATTGACAATGTACGAAAACCGTGCTCTGAGATATTTCCTTGGAGTTCGCATGTTCGCACCTACACTCGCCTTAAACGGAGATACTAGATGAATACAGAGTCCGTGCAGACGATGGGGTTCTATGTTATGGTACTGAACAGGATGATTAATCTAGATCACAATAAACTGATCAAACGAATTTTTATATTTGACTGTGACAAGAGTATAAATACTTGTAGCAGTGAACTTGAGCAAATAAAGACTAGACTGAATCTATTGCAACTAAAATGAGCATGCGCGGTTAAGAGGACACGCTATTTGTCTCGCTCCATGTTGATATCTAATTTACCTGTATAATAATAGTTCCAGACTGATATTTCTTGGATACGTGATTTTTCTTTCTGCTGAAATCAGGTGGAACCATCTTTTGGCAATTGATTTGGAAAGTTAATAACTATCTTTTGTCTGCCCTTACTCGCTCGAATAATGGCTGCGACAAAAGAAATGAGCCAGAGAACCCTTCTTTGGGTGGTGAACCACGTACATAAATCAGACGGGTCAACTCTGTTGACATTTCTACTGGTCAAGGATCAAGCTCGTTTGATCTGTAACACATGGATGTTCACAATATGGACCATAGCATGGATCAGATCAAGGGTCTTGTGAAAAGTGTGACCTGTGAAGCGATCATTATTGACGAAAAAGGTAATTCCTATTCCTTGTCTGATCTTGTCTCGCTACATTTGAATTCTACCAATTTCTTAGATACAGTATCTAATTCCATTCTTCCATCACTAATTGAATCTGAAAATGACACTCTCAGAAAACACTTAAAATCTACCATTCATTCTATTATTAGCCAAACTCTGTCACCTCTGACCAAAGTGATCGCTGAACAGGACAATAAAATCAAACGCTTAGAGGAGCAGACTTCGCAACTACAAAGCAAAAATCAAGGCATGTGGGCCTCAATCTCAAAACAGAATTCCACAATAAGCATGTTAGAGGACAAAAATGATGATCTCGAACAGTATGATCGAAGGCAGTGTCTTCGAATACACAATGTACGTCTCAAGGATCCAAGTGAAACGGAAAACGGCATTTTAAATATTTGTAACGAAAAACGTGGCTTGGACTTGACTCGAAATGATATATGCAGATCCCATATCCATTGCAACCCACAGTACGATGAAGATGACCAGTGCAATAAGTACCAGATTATTGTCAAATTCCCGTCCTATCGGACGACCAAAGTGACGAAAGAGGAGAAAAATCTAAAGGAACCCAAACTGTTTGTCACCGAGACGAAACTATGAACTAATATAGGATGCCAAAGTGAAATCGAACAATGAGGAAATTTGTCAGTCTGAAAAAAGGATGGTCGAGATTTTGCTAAGAAACACTGTGACAGTAAAAAGTTTCAAATCCAGTCAAAAGTTTACATTAATAAACTCAGCGCCGCCACAAGTACAAAATTATAAGTATCCACAAAATAAATCATATCATGCAAATGTCATTCCCATAACATATATAGTGTTCTCATTACTCTTAGACATATGTTATAGTATTGAATAACTCATATACATTATTGAATGTTAAAGATTATATGCACACTTGTATTATTTGTACAATGATGCTAATTATTTGCAACATCTCCTCACACATTGTATAAATATATTCGTCTGTTTACTTGTACGTAATATGCTGAAACGTCATTAAATCATAATATCCTGAATATGTGTATACATCTGTATGTTCATGTATATGTATGTATTCACATGTATATACGTATGTGTACATTTATGTGTGTATGTGTGCATATAAATGTGTATGTATCTGTTTACATATATATAATTACATATATAAATATATATCTATATTATGAGTATATTTATATCTATGTATATATATCCACTAATTACCAACTTAGGCAATGTAAGAAGTATTTTTATTTCTCTCTTTTTAAAATTAGTTTTTCACATGAAGCAATGTAACATCTTACTAATGTCGACTAATTTCGTTTCCATTGTGATTTGTACATATATTTAGACTGCACATCCTTTTCCCTCCCTTTTATTTTGCTGCTTTGTTCATCTTGTGCTTGGTATGGCCAATTTTAATCTGTTTAAAACAATTTGGTTAAAACTCGACAATACACACGAGTGCTATTGCAATATTCATGCTACCATGTGCTGGTGCGCTAAGTCAATATGGAGTGTGTATTGGACTGTTTTACCCTAAAACACATCCGGTAATCATGACTTACATCATTCGATTTGAACTATTTCATATCCATCACAAATCTTCTTGTGTATTCTTTCAATAATTATAAGCATTTATCGAAGCCTTCTAAACGTGCAAAACAGTTCATTTATTCCTGAGCAAATTATCGATATAATCCTCTTGTCAGTGTTCGAATTCATCAGCGGGTGGGACATTCATCTTAACCCTGATCCAACGTTTGAAACAAATGAAGTTTCAATATTGCATCTAAAGGTCAGAAGTATCAGAAATACAGTTTATGAACATTCATCTCACCGTTGCGAATTTTATATAATTTGCTTTGCTGCAACTCACATTGATGATACTATTCCAGACAATTTCTAGAATGGGAGGACTTTCGAACATTTCAGAATAGCCGGAAATCAGTTTATGGGTGGTTCGGCAGCTTTAGTAAAAAAAGCTTACGCTGATTAAGGAAGATAAGATATTGAATATACAGGCTTCGAGATGATATAGTTACAAGTATCTCTTAGGACTGAATCAATTTTACTCTGCGCTGTATACAGGCCGAGAAATCCAACTATTAATTTTTGGGACACCTATTCGTCCACTATTGATGCTGCGAGCGATTTGTCTCCATACATACTTATTACGAGTGATTTAAATGCCGACCTTCTTAAGCCAATGAACAATATACTGCACGATAATTTAGTGCAACGCAATCTAATTAACGTAATAAATGAATCAACTCACCTCTCCACGCATAAAGCTACCCTGGTTGATCCGATTATCGTATCAGCAGGATGTGATATAATTTAATCTGGTACACTGCCTGTTGAAGACCACAAGGCCACATTTGTCTGCATAAAACTAGATTATCCAAAATTAATTAATTCCAGCGAAAATTCTGGATCTACAAAAAAGGCAAATATGAACTATTCAATAGCTTGATTGATAATTACTTAGACTGAATCCTTTAATTCATGCAAAGACATAGAAGAAATGTACGATTTGTTTTATAATATTATAAATCTATTTTCATAACCATGCGTTCCCTCTCAATTAGTTACAATTAGACCAGGGAACAAAATATGGTTTAATTCAGATTTAAGACGAGACATCAGATTAAGAGACAGACTAAGGAGAAAAGCATTAAAAAATAACCACCCATGTCATATAACAAGATATAAATAGTAAAGAAATAGAGTAAATAAATTGTAAAAAGAAGCAAGAAAATTATTTTTCAAAACCTTGTACGTTTGTCTGTCCGAAAATAATAAAACTAATAGAAAATATTGGAATATAATTAAATTTATTACGAATAAATGTACTGGATTGTCAACAATACCTCCCCTCCATATTAGTGATTCAGAACTAGTCAATTAAAATTTTGAAAACGCTCATTTACTTATTAATTACTTTTACTCAATCTCCTCTATTGACGATCACGAAAGAGAAATGTCTCTTTTTGAAGATTAAAAACCGACTCATCAAATCCAGTTAGCTTACAGCGAGATTGTAGACATAATTACCACACTACAAAATAACAAAGCTTCGGGTCCACATGATATCAACAGCTTCTTACTAAAGAAAACGAAATTTTCAATTACCAAACCACTATTATTACTTTGTAATAAAACATAAAATTTACGAAAATTGCCAAATCAATGGAAAATGGCCAATGTGGTGTTAATACTCAAGACAGATGACAAATCTATTCCAGCAAATTACAGACCCATATCCCTTTTGAACAACATTAGCAAAATTTTCGAAAGATTGGTTTTTAATTATATGCATAATTATGTTTACGAAAATATGTATCTTTCTTGTAAATATCAACCTTGTTTTCTACCTAGTCATTCAACCACATATCAGCTTATGGATATATATCATAACATCTACAATGCAATTGACCAAAGCGAAATTTCGTGCATTGTATTCTGTGACGTGTCCAAAGCCTTTGATAGAATGTGTCATAGGGTATTAATGCTAAAATTGAAAAGTTATGGAATTAGTTTAAATCTGGTGGCATGGATAGATGGTTACTTAGCTAACAGGACTCAGGTAGTCATGGTTTGAAATGAATTCTCATAACTTTGACAACTCACTGCAGGAGTACCTCAGCGATCAGTATCAGGTCCCTTTCTTATATATCATTAATATACCCAAAAGTTTAAAATCTCTGATTAGATTATTTGCAGCCGATTCCTCTTTGCAATACATATCGCCTGATCCAATTTTCATTCAAAGCGGAGTAAACAAGGATCTTCGAACATCTGATAGGTCAAATATCTGACTTGTTAATCTTAATCCATCCAAACTAGAATGATTCTTTTCACCAACACGGAACTGGAATACATATCAAACTTTGAATTTTCGGGTTAAAAGATTCGCTTTGCTACATCACATCGACATCTTGGAATTATTTTATCATCCATTGGCTCTTGGAGCAACCATATTGAATCTATGATTTATTCTGTATCTATGCCTATAGGACGACTGAGGAGGTTTAGATATGTATTATAAAAGCATAGCCTGAACAAATTTGCCTAACCTACATTAGCCCAATTCTGGAATATATATATATGAAATCTGATCTACCTGTAATGACTCTGATTCCGAAAAACTTGAAAACTTACAACTTGAAGCAGCCAGAATACTTTCTGGACTATCAAAAGTTGGTTGAAGAGAAGCACTTGTTTTTGAAATAGGATGGTCTACTCTCTCAGAAAGGCGAAACATAAAAAGAATCTCTGCAGTTTTTATAAAATTATCAACAACCAGTCTCCAGATTATATAATTGATTTACTTCCACATTGTTTGCGAGACACAGTGCCTTATAATCTGAGAAACTCAAACAATATTATTCAATATCAATGTAGACCCTCTCGTTAAAAAATCATATATACCAACAGGTATTGACTCATGGAAAGACCAACCAGATTCCACTTGAAATTGTTTATCTATACTAACCTTCAAGAAAGAAATTACAGAGCGCACACTTTCTGCACCAAGTTATTTAGCATTTGGTAAAAGTCAAGCTTCGGTGCTATTAAGCCAGTTAAGACACAAATACAGTTCGCTGAATCATGATTTATTTAGATGTAATATTATCGCCGATCCTTCCTGTTCTTGTGGATTTCCAAGATAAAGCGGCCATGATTTTCTTTTTTAATGCAGACTGTTTAATAACGCAAGAAATTAGCTTTATCACAGATTATAAGTAATGAATATTAATATTGATTCTTATAGATTTTTATTCGGAACGAACTTTACACAGCAGAAAAAAACAAACAAACACACATTTTGCTACAAAAGGAAATTCAGACAGTTGTTATTAGCACAAAAAGATTAAGAAACACATATTTATTTTTGTTCCATTATGACTACAGTTAAACTTTTACACACACTATAACACCAAACACTATCCATCCACCCTTATATTTTCTTCATCCATCTAATTTTATTATATGTATGTATGTCGCATGTCTTGACTTTTTCCATAACTCTTGCCCGCATGCTCGTTACTTAATTATTTACATTTATAATGGAGAGAAACTTGTAAGCTGAAAAACTTGTTTCCAGTCCTTTTGCCTTGTACGCATAATTGTGGTCGTCTTGGCAATAACATATGCTTAAACAAATACAAATAAAAAAGATCTGAAAGTAAAACCATTTTAGGCTGTGTGAATGCCAAAGACAGGCTTAGGGTTATTATTCATAGATTTGGTCGAGTGACATTGTAAATATGCCAAAAACTTGGAACTTATGTGTTGTTCAAACAGGATTTTAAATGTGAAGATTATTTGACTATAAAAATTCAGAAAAATGAAAGGTCACTTTTCTATCAGATGTGTCATTTTACCACTAAGAATAGAGACGGATAGATACATAGGTGAAACACCCGAACAGAGACTTTGTAGGTTCTACACACTATCGGTAATTGAAAATGAAATCCTTTTTTTAATCTATTCACATTATAAATTAAAATGTGTACATCTTAGCAAAATTTATGTTTCATTTTGTTGTCATATTTTTGCGGCAAGCTCAAATTTCTCAAGGGCAAGTAAATTTTCCAGTCAGCGTACCCTGGGCAAGCTGACTTTTATAAAATTTGTAAAGTCCTGATAATGATATAAGATCAAATGCCTTTAGTGATATTTTATACAAAGAAACTTTTAAAAATATGTCTACAATACAAACGTTAAATTTTTTCATTCACCACTATCGGAGGAAAGTTGCTAAATAACTTGTTGAGGCATTATTAAAGAGAAGAGACTCAGTATAAACATCTTAATTTTATATTACATATGTGGAACACGTTATTTAAATATGTATTACCATAAATATGTAAACATGTATACAGTTGTAACCAAAGCCTTCTTTATTCTGGATTGCTAACGTATTATTTTCTGCCTACTAAGGAAATAGTGTATTACATTAAAAAAAGAAAAGTCACAGTTCATTATGATGAAAATATCACCATATTCTCATTATTAAGCTAGAATAAATCAAAAGCGGCAAATAGTCATAAAATAAGAACAACGGCTATTTTTTAAAACACCAGTGTATAGTATTCTTGCAAGTGGTGCATATATTTATTATTTGGGGGGGGGGTGTGGGGGGGTGTGTGTGTATGTGTGTGTGTGATACCTGAAATGTAAAAATGTACCATTATCACTTTACCTTACTAGTAAATAGATAACCTCACTCACTGATGTGCCATTACGTTATTCAGATATCTGATAATGTATTAATACATAGCCTTATGAAAATGTACAACATGTATTTATACTGTCTGTAGCATTGTATTGATTTCATAGTAATGCATATAAAGTATTTAACTACTCATTTGTGTTACGTCTTTGTGAAGTATTTGCTACAATCCGCTCACACATTTCAAATCATTTTAGGAACATACCATGTTATCAGGGCCGGATTAACCCATAGGTTAATAAGACTATAGCCTTAGGCCCTCCGTTCCATATTGAAGTATGATACTTCGGCCCTCCCCTGCTATTAGTTTTAGGCCACTCATAACCTTAATCCGGCCCTGCATGTGATTATACATGCATTGTTTTAATAGTGACTTATAGCCCCAACGGGCCTAGAGATTAGATTTTATTTATATATATATATATATATATATATATATATATATATATATATATATATATATATATATATATATATATAAATCTTATTTATGTCTTACTTTCTTACTTACTATTAGACAAATGTACAATGTAACGACCAGGACAAATATACCAAGTTTCTGTTTTGAAGCTCACGATACAAGATCGAACATCCTCTAGAAAATGGTATAATGTTCTCGCCATCTAGAGTGCATCCACGATAATAATTTGCAATGACACAATTAACAATCGTAAATAATCGGTCATTTCCTTAATCCGCTAATAATATCATGTTTATTATGTATAGTGATTTTTGATTTCGTATACATTTTGTATGCCGTAAAACCGCTTTAGTGTGTTTTATTTACTCAACAAAAACGAAAACACTCGGGTTTCATTCAAACCGGTATTAAGTAAATAGAAGTACCACAAGTGTTGATGCATATACTCAATCTCAGCATTACCAATTTACAGAGGCATTAGCTGTAACTATCGAGATCACAAAAATAGCCAGCAGAAATAATATTTTAAATTGGATCATGAAGGTATTAGAATACAGAAGTGGATGAAAATGTTCAAATACTTGTTACGGGTCGTAAATAGTATTTGTTTTCCGTTTTTCAATGAAACCAGTCTATGATGGCGGAGTAAGTATTTCCGTTATCGAAACACGACTACAAGTGTGGAGTGAGCGATGCGTTAAGGGCAATTGGTAATACACAATTCAGTACAGGTGGGTAGGGGATGGTACTCTGATTATGAAGAAATGGCGTTAAATTTGGTAATAGTGATGTCCCGTTTCCTTCAATAAAGTATCCTGTCACACTTAGCAGTGAGTTTGTGAAACAATAGCTTACAATAAGCAAAAAAAAGTCCATATCTTTCAGTCGACAGATTTTGAAGCAGTGTACATAAACATGAAGTTTTGTATGCAGTAAAAAGTGTCACTGACCCTTAGCAATAATCCATTCAGTGGTAAAGATAAGTGGATTTTGTTTAAAACTTTGCGAAAGGGTACATAAGCTGTTTTTCTGCACATTATGTTTACAAATGAGATTCATTTTAGTCAGTCACGAAAACTTGGAAAGTAAAATAAAAGTTAAGGACGCCTGTACTGGCCATAAAATCAGCATTTTGTGACCAACAGATTGACATAATTGTACCTATCTTGTGGTACAAATAATACTGAGAATAATGACAGTAACAAACATTATGATGATCCCCAAGCTGAACAATTTGGAATATTTTAATAATCTCTGTTCCTGTGTCTTTATATAAATGATGTACGTCCGTCTATCAATCAATGTGCCTATATGGCTGTATTCAGTTGTCAAATACACCATAGACTGCTCGCTAGTTCCCTTTTATGACTTTCAGTATGCAACGTTACAGGACTGACACGATTCTCTTCTATCTTTCGGGCTCACTAACATAAAGCAGAGTGAGTTGAGGTGTCAATGACATGCTCTTTTCAGACACTCTAGGTTTATCATTCTGCAACCGTCCAAAATGTATATAGACCGTTTATTTGGAACGTAACTTTTTTACGATCGTGATGAAACACATTCAGCTTCCTATTATGCTGAATTGAAATGCGGTGCACAACAATGTTGGTAACTTTTTCTTTGGTGGATATCCCTTTTATCTTTATCAACTGATATAGTGGATATAATACTGCTACACCTTCTCTTCTTTTGATACACACAATTCCCTTATGGCTTGTTTATATTTGCGATTATGTCGACCACCAGTGGCATTAAAACGCCTTCTTAAATTCTGTTTTCTCTTCGCAAATTACTAGACTGTAGATGGATATAAACTGACTGACCCAAAGTCTTCAAATATCATACACAAAACAAAACCAGTCAATATTAACACAAATGCAAGAAATGTCAATAAAACACAAATAAAAAATATGCATATAAGTAAATCGAAAGATAAGTTCAAACTCTTTCCCTACGTATGGCCTAATTGACTCGCTCTAGACTCCCCTCTAGAAGAACACGAGGACATGTACATGCGTACATATCAAACTTACCGTCTCTGACTATGTTATCTTAAATTTAGTTTAGAATTAACGATTAGTGACAATCGTAATATTCAACAGAGATGGAGGAATGACCTTCTTGTAAAGTGTACGATTTCTCATATATCTTACCGGATCAGTTCTTAATTTTCCTATAATTAACGATTTTCTTCTCTTGAACCACACTTTTTGCCTTGTGCGAAGTGCCTTCTCGTGCACTAGCGGAAACATCCTACAACTACAATAGTTCTCACAGTTGCAAGCAAAATCAATATATGTACCGTTTACAACAAAATATAATCCATATTTATGATATATAGCAGATTTAACGTACGTTTTGTTATCTTTAGATTAGTATTAAGAAGGAACGACTGATAACAATGGAAGATATTAAGTCTGACGGATTCATATTTACAGAACTATATGCGAAGAATCGACAAAGGACAAGTAAATGAAATGTAAGCAATGGAATAACTCAGCTGATAATATATATTTAGCACATGTTTCGGAATTTTCTTCGCTATTAACAGTATCAACAGTACCACTCACAACTGTACATTCTATATGGAAACTTTGATAGCCGTCAGGTTACAGATATGCATGTAATATGACTCTCAGACACGCTACTGTATTGACTGGAAGAACACCAATATGGCAGCCTCTTTTACATTGCATCGTGATGTTTACCACATGCAGTAGTAGTTAAATGGGTATTTGGGCTCAACCCGGCTTTTTTTTTTTTTGGGGGGGGGGGGGGGGGTGATGGAGGGTAGGAGAGGGGAGTTGATGGGGACGAGTATTAGGTTAGGGGAGCCTTAAGAGACGAGTTTTACTTGGCTCAGGGTAACCGGGAGAGTACTTTTAGGACGAGTTTTTCTTGGCTGAGGGTGTCCTGGAGAATTTGTTTCGACGGGTATTGTTCGGCTCAGGGTGGGCTGGAGAGTTCTTCAGTATTGGCTGAGTCAGGAGCGGGCGGGGGGAGTGCAGGGACGAAACACATGGGGTGTTGTGTAGTGTGTGGGAGTGGCTGTTACCATTTGTTCGGCCAGGCAACTTTCCAGGCTAGGGACAGGTTCTGCCCGTTATTCGATGTGGAGAGCGCACAGCGACGAGGCCTATTACAGATACACAGCATCTTGCATACCAACAAGTGCAAACCATAGTGCGGTAATGTCACAGCAGGTACACACAGCTGACCTCTTGGTAGAGCATGAGGCAAGTGGGTGGTGGTCCTGTCTCAATCCTACCCGTCTTTGTAGAGCGGCGGCGTGTGTGCGAAACGAATGAGGAAGAATACCGCGCCACAGTGCCAGAAAATCACAAGCTCGGATAAATGGTTTTGGCATTTCTTAATGCCATGGCGCCCTGTGTGAAGAATATCATCAGCAGAAAGTTCAGGAAGTTTTGTGACGTAGCATTTTCTCTCGTGTTGAAGGCGCGGGTAGCGAAAGGTCAGGAGTACTTATCCGACGAAGAAGATGAGCAGTGGATAGTTTGTTTAAATAGCAACTTTACCATAGTCAACTACATCAGCGATGTTCAGCGCCACGTCGCCCGAGCCATCAGAAAAACAATGAAAAGTTAACGCACAAGAAACCCGGTTGGCTTTTCATATGGTGTGCAGCTCTTGAACTTCACGTGCGTCTGCTCAAGCCGTTTCAAGGCCTGGGCAATCTGGAGTGCTAATTGCTGCTCGATTAGCAAATACCTTTAGGGGGGTTACGGTAGTCTGCGGGAGGGGCTATTTACGTGACATCTGTGCGGCCGGATACCTTTCCAGGCTGTGGACCTGTTCCCTCGGGTTTTTTTTGCTGCGGAGAGCGCGCAGAGACGAGGACTATTTCACTGTGGCGAACTTAGCTGCACTATATACCGCGGGTCACACTCCTGTTAGAGATTACACTGCTCTATGCATTCTTTTAGGATGCGAGTTAAAAACATGAAGGGGGGGGGGGGGTGATGTAGGTGGTGGTGATAGGACGATGCAGAGATGGATACCGTGTGTCCTTGACTACTGCAAAATACATATGCATCGGACGAGTCAGGGAAAAAGGCTGCCGGCGCCGTGATGCTTATGCCGGAATTCAGCAGTTTAAATGTGCGACACAAGCTGATGCGAGCAGAAAAGAAAGCCAGAGTGCAAATTATAGCTTGTTAAGGCACTTGTTCGCCTAAGCCAACGCCGCAATTCAACTGCATATTGAAGTGCACATGCGCGATGGGTCTCTTGTTGGCGTTTCGTGAGGTGTGCAGAGTTTGAACTCCCTGAATCATAGTACTGCCTGTTTCGAGGCCGTAGCTAAATCCCAACGACAAAGTGCAATCCACAGCGCTTCGTCATCAATGTTAAAAACACCGACAATCGCTGTTTAAAGTGAGCTATTGTATCGGAACTATACCAAGCAGACGATAATGTTGACCTGCTAGGTAAGTACCGCCGGTACCTGGACTTGCTCGTCTCCACTGGTAACGACTTTCCCCTGAAGGTGAGCGACATTGGCAAGTTTGAGCGCCTCAACCCGGAAATTGCAGCCAACGTTTATGGTTGGGAAAAATGCCTATACCAGCTGCGAATCAGCGATAAAGTGAGGCAACACACCATGTAAATGTTTCTGATACCTGTTGGTTAGAAGAGCAACTATGTATGTATAAAGGGCTTAGGCCGAATAATTTTTAAGCGTAACAAACACAATGAAAAGAAGCACGTCTGCCGCCAGTGTCTCCACTACTTCAGCCTCTACGACCTGCTGGCCGCCCACACAAAATAATGCCGCGATATAGTCGAAAAGTCGCAGCTCGTGTCTTTGACGCAGCCAGGCAAGAACATCTTAGCATTTCAAACCGACCATCACTAGATCCGTGTTCCATATATCATCTATGCGGATTTCGAGGCACTGAAGGGAAGGTCTCACCGTTAATCCGGATGAAAGTTACAAGCAGCAAATTGCTGCTCAGGTCCATGCGGATTCTGCTACATAGTTGTCCGCTGCGACAGAGTCTCAAATGAGTCGGTGTTATACAGTGGCAAAAAGACTATCGCCACTTTCATCCAGAGTGTCAAGCGTGAGATCGCGGAGATCCGAGAGTACCTCCGAAACCCGGCTGAGATTATCATGGATGGAGACGACACGCGCGAAGCATGTAACCCACCGAGAAAAAAACAAAGGTCCCAGTTGTGATTCATAATCTGTGCGACTACTACGGTCACCTGATAATGGAGGCTATCGGAACGGCCTCAACGGAGAGCATCAGCGCCATCCCATGCAGCATGAAAAAATACATGGCGTTCTGTCTGGGACAGTTTCAGTTTGTCCACAGCCTAAAGTTATGAACAGCACACTCAAAAAGCTGGTTGAAAATATGCTCAAGGATGGGTTTAACATCACAGCACGGTTCATATAACACGGCGTTGACCTTCTGATAAAGAACGGCGTCTACTCGTACGAATATATATATATATATATATATATATATATATATATATATATATATATATATATATATATAGATATATATATATATATATATGGAGCGATTCCAGGAAACCCAGCTTCCATCAATAGAGGCCTTCTACTGCCATCTTAACCGCGAGGGCATAAAAGGAAAAGATTAAGTGCATGCGCAGAGCGTGTGGAAGGCTGTTTTTCAAGTGCCAGAACATGAGGGACTATCACAATCTCTACCTAAAGAGCGACGTGCTTTTGCTGCCTGATGTGTTTGAGGCATTCCGCTGGAGGGCCGGTTCACCTAATGCACGAAATTCATTCAGAGCCTACGCCCCAAGGAGCGATACGTTGTTTACTACCAAACTCTCTAGCTCTACACCAAACTAAGGATGCGGGCTACCAAGATCCACCAGAGTAGTAGCTGGTGGGTATTGAGACTCAAAATTTTAGGGGGTGGCACTTGAGGCTCACAATGTTAATTTTCCGTATGAGTCTCAAGTGCCACCTCCTAAAATTTTCCATAGGGGGTCTATCTGGCCTCAAACGGGAGTTTAACGTGGTGGGGTTACTCTGGGTACGTACATGAGTTTAACATTTTGGGGGCAGTCTGGGTACGTACGGGAGTTTTTTAACGTGGCGGGAGTGTGGATGGGGGGTGGGGGGGGTGGGAGGGAATAGAATTAATCTTTCTTGAAAAAGGGTGGTCCTGATAAGGACCGTTGGATTTTTTTGTTTTAGAGTACACTTAGAGGTGTGGGCACCTCCCAGTCTTTGCCCTGCATGCAGGGCAGCTCCCCTTCCAGGTTGCTTTACTCATGCAGCGGTTGACTTTTTTTAATGCAAACGGAGGATGGTCCGCTTCCGGATTCCAATTTTCCTTATTGTCTTCCTCCATCATTGGATGAGGTCTGATGGTAATTTTGCTTTCTTTCTCCTCCTCCTCCTCCTCCTTTTTTTCTAAGTCATGGAGGAGGTGCCACGCCACCTCTAGATGTACTCTAACTTGTCTGATTATTTCAGATCTGTTCATTCTCTTGAATAAACTGGGTAGCTTAACTGGGGAAGACGTTGTTTTAATATACTAGAAGCGCGGACGTGAAGGAAAACATCCCTTATACCTAAAAAAAACAAAAAAAACATCACCCCACTACCCCGCGTCTGACGTCATTCCTTGGACGTCATTCTAGGCTTCGCGGAGTTTGCATTCCATCACCCCTGGCTCTAAAAGCGAGGACCTAAAAGAAACTACTTTTGATAAAAAATCAAACATACACCATACCATTCCTATTTTTTTATTTTTAAAAAACTTACACACACTACACAACCATTTTTTTAATTTTTTTTTATATTTTTTTTTTATATTAAACTTTTCACACACCACACATAACCCTTTTTTAAAACAAATTTTTTTTATATGAAACTTCCACACACCATTCCATTCCTATTTTTTTACTTTTTAAAATCTTTTTTATATCAATCACACCACACAAAACATACAAGGGGAGAAGGGTTTTTTTTGTTGAGGGGTAGACTATCACAAAACAAAAAATAACATACAAAACATATATATAAAACACACATATAGATATGGCAATTTGAGAGTAGTAATCTTTTTCTAGAGATTGGGTGGCCCTTAAAAGGACCGTTGGGTTTAAGAAGTTATGTGGTTGTTTTTTAACTTCTTAGGGTTGATGTAGCCGTGGCAGTAGCTCCAGCAGGGCGGCCACGTTTAGCGATGGGTCTCACAGCTTTAAGACAGGCAGGTCTCTTTCGGGTGAAAGAGAAAGCAAATTCTTCACAGTCAATCTTGCAACTGACTTCGCCGTCAAATAGTTTGTTGGACTGCTGCATAAGTTGTTGCTGTTGTTGCTGCTGTTGTTGTCTTTGTTGCTGCTGCTGCTGTAGTCGTTGTGCTGCCTCCCATTCTGTTCTTTCCCTAAGTATTTCTTCTCTCAGGACCTCCTCTACTAGATCATGCGCCATTTGAATGAACGTCATCGTCTTTCTCTCTGGGTTGGTCTCCATCAAATGATTCTTCAACCTTTGAATGTTAACCATAGCTTCATTCAGCTTTGTAATCTTGGTGGCAGCCATCTTCTTCTTTCTTCTTTTTGGAACTGTTGAGATCTTGACGAGTCAACGAGAATGACTACACTGGCCAGTGTACCGGTTTATATGCATAACGCGCGGACGCGATGGAAAACATGGTAAGATGTCAGATCGACAGGGAGATCATAGATAGAGGAAAAAAAAAGAGGGATAGTTTTTTTAGATCGATAGAAAGAGAGAGAGAGAACATAATTATTATTTTCAAATTCAATAAAAAAACCACACAACACCATTTTTTTCAAAGAACAATAGCATTGTTTTTATTCAACAATAACTATTCTAACATTAAAAAAACTAACCATTCAACAAGAGATTAAACAGGAACATATTTACAAGGTTGACAACGTTGGGAAGGTAAAGTAAATGTCAAACTTTCTACATCGACATCATTTTGATGCACACTACGATTGTGAGCTAAAGACAAGAGATAACCATAACGTTCACAAAACCATTGTTGTACTTTAGCATCGTTTCTAACATAGTCACTATCAAAATAAGTCAGTAAATGTTCTAAGGAATATCCAAGACTGCGTTGATGAAGATAATGGACACAATATTGTCCACACACCATGGAATCCGATCCTTGTAGTCTCACATTATTGAATCGAGTTGAGACGGCATTTCTTCTCATAAACTCGATGATGTCTTTTTCCAAAGGAGGTAATCCATAAGAATCAAAATATTCCACACAGTGAGCGTTGGGAAAGTACACGGCAATCCAATGGGTTCCTGGTAGATCACTGTCGTCAGTATTGATGACATAGGCATGAACGTTTTTTGGTTTACGATGAGGTAGTTCATCTTTAGCACATACCACAGGATTCCAAGAAGAAGTGTAGGAACTGCGATTCAATAGGTAATGAAGTTCCCTGGTATCCATTTTTTTGTCTTCAACAATGGAAATAATGAGTCACCAATTCACACCTGACTTTAACCTTGAATGGATCTGTCTTGTAATTCCAGGAATATTCACGTCGGATAGGTTCTGCACTCTGATGAATGAGTCCTTCGATCCGTTTGATCTCCAGAGGAGTAAGTGGAGGAAAAGAAGAATTCTGCAAAACTTTATACCATTGTCTCAACACGTGTTCATCCGAGAGTTGTGACCAGGCCGTTTCCAAATATTCATCCAATTGTTCTTCGCCTGTCATCATCATACATTTGTCGTGTTGTATCTGACTGGGATGATCGTTTTGACATCCATAACATTGTTCTTTAATCAGACTGTTAATGATTGGACTCAATTCCTGAGCATAACAGGTCGCTAACTGTTTTTCGTGTTCTGGCCATCGACAAGCCATAAATCCAGTAAACACAGGAACTGAATTGATTTCTTCTTCTTCTTCTATTTTAGGTTCTGAATGATTCACTTCACAAAATCCCTCATCTATCTCCATAAGTTCTTCGTGCTGCGTCTTTTTTTTCTTCTTCTAATAGTCTAGAATGACTTCTCTCAAGCTGTTGATCTCTAGAGTGTTATCAAATTCTGCATACAAGACGACGTTCACTGTCTCAGGTAGAGGATTTGTAAACTGAAGTTCCACTCGAAGGGGGCCTGATTTTATAGGGTGGAAATGTCCTTCATCGCTGCCTTGGTCCGGAGTGAAATCAAAACCCCACAAGGCATACCCTCCTGCATAATCCTAGTACGTAATGCCGTGGCTGGTGTTGGTACCTAACTGTCCTGTGGCTTCATACAGGGTCAAGTAAGATCGTAAGTAATTTTTTGCGTTGACGCTAAAGTCAGGTTCAAAAGGTCTGGTACACAAGGTCTTGCCATCTCGACTGACTTCTATCTTGGAGACGTTGAAGTGCTGAAACTGGAACGGATTCTGATCGTGGACTCCGTTGAAGGCTAAATTTCTGACCATACCAAGCAGCAAACGTTTGGGGAGCTGCCTTGGAAGATGTGATCTTCGACTATGGATCGGAGTCCAGCGGCCACAGTAAAGGTTTTCACTTCCACACGTCTAAGAGGATACTTAGCAGTGGTTCTGCTCAAGGATTGACTGATGTCGTTGGCCACTTTTGGTAAGACTTCTACACGTCGCACATAAAGTTTGGCTTCTTGGATGACAGTTTTCCACTCGTTAGCATTAGCCATCAAATGGAAAGCGGTACTACTGCGATTCAGTGTCAGGCGTACATCTACTCCGTTCAACAAATACTTGTCTTGCAACCACATGTCCAAATGTAAACGATCCATCAATTCTAAACTGTGCCCTCTGATTTTCTTTCGACGGTCGTTAAATCCCACATTGTGCGGCTCTGCTGGAGTTATTCTTGCATGATCAAAATCAGCACCCTCAATCCTGGCCGGTACTGACACCTCTGTGTCGTTGAAGGTATTCTCTCCTGCGGTGTCAGGTTTCCAGACCACGGAAGCATCCAGATGAGTGTTCTTGGCTTCTTTTCCGTACGTCAAGAGATTTTCCAAGTAAGCACGGTAAGGGTAAGTATCCAAACTGCTGCTGACCAGTTTGTTATTCAAGTACAAATCTATTCCACTGAACAAGGAATGCATGAAATTATTGACGGGAGCGACTCTGGAATTGCCATCAGGAAGGCTGCTGTCCGCCGTTTTGATCACTTTGAGTTTCAGGAACAAGTAGCTGTCATTCAGATCGATGTAATCTTCGGTTTGTCCTTTGATTTCAAATTCGATAGGAGCTGAATCCGACAAAGACGATACAGGATGAAATTCCACCCATTGGGATTCTTGCATCGTCATCATGGTGGGAGGCATAGTAAACATATCCAGTTCTGACTTGGTACATTCGCAAGAATCTCGGTGCATCATTTTCACAGTTAATAATCAAACACGTCTAATTCTTTACCAGTTCTTCTTCTTTTCCTATTCTTTCTGGAACTACTACCGTGTGGTCTTTTATGAACTTTGAAAGGATTTCGATGTCGTCGTCGTCTCTTTCTACCTTGTCCTTGCTGCTGTGAAGTAATGCCAGAGCCTGAAGCGTGAAGCGTATTTATAGGATTT
Source organism: Margaritifera margaritifera (assembly GCA_029931535.1). NCBI lineage: Eukaryota > Metazoa > Mollusca > Bivalvia > Unionida > Margaritiferidae > Margaritifera > Margaritifera margaritifera. Next base: position 6,554,790 of record JAQPZY010001652.1, on the reverse strand, counting down.
TCTCGGAGACCTAAAAGATCTTTACCAGTGGTCATCAACACATTTTTGCCTGCTCTCATAAAGGCTTCTTTCGGATTTTGTTTGTCGATGAGGACATTTTGCAAAAATTCTTTTCCTTGTGTCAAAGCAGCGTCTTTTAAGGCATGAAATCCTCGAGTCACCATCGGTTTCAAAATAGGAGCTACCGTCCGAAAAGCTGATTTTAACATATCTCCTAAACCATGTCCTCTTTGTCGAGCCACTCCTCGGTACACTGGATACATTTTTTTGGATGTTACAATTCGTTAGAGAACTTGTTGTTTTCGAAAATGTAGTTTCACCGTGACTTTTCCTTGGTCAATGAATGGTACATCTTGTCCTAAATCTCCTTTTATACTAATGTGGACACTGTCAAAATACGATTTACTGACTGGAAGATAATGAGGATGTACAAATTCACGGTGAACGTGAAACGTGTTTCCACCTTCTTCGTACGCACCAGCAGCAGCATCCACTTTGAAAGGAATGACTCTTAGTAAAGGAGCAGATGTGTGTCCCACCACGTTGTACTCTACCACATCGGAGTACACAAACATTAAATTCAGTCCTATGTTCAATTCCAAAGGGTGTTTAAAAGCATCTGCGGATTCTATGTCAGTTGAGATGTTTCGATTGGTATACTTTTTATTTCCACCCAAAATGGCATACAATCCAGAAGAAAATTCGATGCTCATGAATCTTCTCTCCTCGGAGGGTATGTTTCTTTCTTTAGCAGTTTTGTCGTCAATGAATTCACCAGTAGCTTTATCCAACATAGCAAATTCTATGTGGAAACGGCGTGCCACCTAATTGAAACCGATTCGTACATGTTTTTGGTTTTTTTCCAAGGCTTTACCAAATTGCTTTTCAATGGTGGACTCAAGGGTGTCCCACAAATGTCGGCTACTCAAATAATACCCCGTAGGAATTCTCAGGGTATAATGCCCAAAGGCCCTTATGTCAGAATCTTTTTCTTTTTTTGGATCTGAAAACTTTTTGAATGCTCCCTTCATGTCTGGATTTTTTTTGTCTCCTTCCCAGATTTTATGATCGTTGTTTTCTAATTCATCTTGTATATTTTTGTTCAAGATTTGCACGACTATAGGGATTGACCTTTGTTGATGTTCATGATTTGCGTAGGATGAATGATTTCTACCAAACCCACTTCCCAATGAGCATCGTGATCCAATTGAATGGATTGAGGCAATTTGGTGGTGAAACAACATAATCTGTTGTTGGGAAACACATCCATGGAACTGTCACTAGGTAACGTTAAATAAAATTGGTCATTCATAGTTCCAAAGTGGTTCTGGTGTCCGAGGAGTCACTCAAGTGGACAGAAGAAGAATGATGTTCAAAAGGTTCCAAAAGAGGACTGGTATTTTGGTGGTGGTGACTGGAAGAAGGTGGACTGGCGTTGCTCGTACTCCCGTGGTGGTGACTGTTGTCCGTCGTTGTCGTAAATTTCAAAGAGGGACTGGGTAAAAGATAACCGATGCAACTGCTCAGTAAAATGGTCCACAATTGTTTGTCTCCTTGTTGTAAACTCAAATTGGCAATGGCTGCTCCGATGACACAATACACTACAAAGATTTGGCAGAAAAAGACGATTTGATTTTTAGGCACACGTTCTCCACACCACACCCAAAGCGGTTGTTTTTGTAATTCTTGAAGAGAAGAACTCTGCGAAGGAGTTGTTGAAGTCTGGGTTGCTGCTGTGTTGAATGGCATGTTGTTAGTTTACTTCTTTTTCTTTTTAAAGTCGACGACTTGAGAAGCAGCAATCCAAGAATCAAAACTAGGAGGATATCCTTTCCAACGTACTTTGACTTCTTCTACTCGACGTTTACCTACTTTCCGTGTTCTTTGTTCGAGAATGCTTTCGATGTCGTACAAGGCGTCTTCTTTTTTAGTCACTCGTTGTAACTCAGGCAAGTAAAATGTTCCTTTGAGTACTTCACCGTGCATGTCTTCCAATTTATAGACGGGAGGATCACGTCCACGGACGGGGGTAGTGACACGAAACAATTCGGTAGTCCAGTTAGGTAAATAACCTTTGTCAAAAGTACGTTTGGTTTTTCCAATGCGAACCCAATCTCCCGTCTTTAACTCCAACAAGGGTGTCTTCTTCTTATTTTTTTTCTTCTGGGGTGAACCAAATAATTTATCAAACACGACCACTTCGTTTTCAGGGCTGACCTCTTCGGGGGCACATCCGATGCTACGATGGTACGATTGATTGTACGCTTTGACCAAACGAGGTAACACGTCGATGTACTTGAGAGTATGTTGATGTGTAAAATATTTCCACATGCGTTCTTTCAAAGTTCTTTGAAAACGTTCCACGATACTGGCTTTGGTTTCAGGATTTTCGGTAGTAAAAAAATGAATTTGTCTTTGTTTCAATTCTTTTTGAAAAGCTTGTTTAGAAATTCGGTGCCTTTGTCAGTTTGCCATCGTTAAGGTTGGCGTCCACTTTGTTTCAAGACCAATTTTAAGGCCCGTACCAATTCGGCACTGCTTTTAGAAGTCAAAGGCACGACCCAAGCAAATTTGGAAAACACGTCGATGACACAAAACAAATATTTGTGACCACGATTGTAAGTGGCTAAATGAGAGACGTCTGCTAAATCGGCTTGCCATTGATGATCGATGCCTTCCACTTGAGTGGTACTTCTAGAAAATTTACGTCGAATGGGTTTGTGTGACGTGTACGTCGATTGTTCTTGTAACCATCGTCGTACTTCGGGTAAACGTACACTTTTCAATTTACTTTTAGCAGCTCGATATAATTTTTGAACTCCTCCGTAACCAGCAGCATGGCCAGGATTGTAATAAAAGCTAGCTAACCGTTTCTCCATGATTTTCTCAATAACTCAACCAAGTCCCAATGCTCTTTTCTTCGTGAGGTATCTTTTTGGATTGTTTACGTGTCCGACGTGCCACTGGGGTAAAAGAAGAAGATGTGGTTTGAACAGGGGTCATCGGTTCTGTTTTGACTTCTGACTTCACTTCTTTCTTTTTCTTTTCTGAGGGTAATGGGGTAAACAACATCTTTTTTATCCCACTGGGTGTGGCTAACTTTTTTTCTTTTTAAGAGGTGGAGTTGGTAACTCTTCTTCTTCTTCTTTTTCTTCTTTGACGGTCATCCCTGTTTTAGTGGTGGTGACTTTAGGTTCGCTTTTCATTACGGTCTTAAAATCTCTCAGAGTGGGTGGAGCTGTTTCGTCGACCGCTTTTTGACGAAAGAGTTGTAGACGTTGTAAAAGTTGACCGTGCCGTTGGGATTTTTCTGTTTCGGACACATTGTTTTGTTCCATCAGGGATTGTATTTCTTGTTGTAACTGGGACATCTCGTTGAGATTAGGATTGGGTGGTAAATGAGGTATCCGTTGTTCGTTCCAACGATGAAATTCCATCCATCGTTTGTAAGGTACTAAAGTCAGTTTTCGTCCTTCCATTTCATTCAAAGGTACCAAAAAGGTGTGGTCTTTTCAGAGAAGGGTGGTCCTTTTTATCTTCTTTTTTTTTGGTTATCGCATGACCCCTCCTAAAAGCGGTCCAGCAATCGTTCCTAACAAAGGAGCGGCTATTTTTAACAACGGTCCTATCAACATAGGTAGAAATCCTCCTCGTTGTACCAACATTTTTTTCTTTTGTTGAAGAGGTATTTTCTTTTTTACCATTTGACGAAGAACGTTCCGATGTTTCCCTAATTTTTGTTTCTGTATCTTGGACAAAGGTACCGTTCCTTTCAACACGTTCAAACAACATTCACACACGTTATCGATGATGTCTTTAGGAGCTGTTTGAATGAGTTGTTTTCGCATGGGAGGATTGGATTTGGTCAAGAAATACAAGACATCCCAATGTTTGGCCAGACGAGGTGGAAGTCGTCCTTTTTTGGTTGTGGTTTTACTTTTCTTCTTTTTTTGGTGGAGGTGGTTGTGGTGTGCACGCTTGGGAGCCATCTTAGAGGTGAGGAGTAAGTCTGAAGTCTTTGGTATTTCACCCTTCTATTTTATACTGGAATACGTCTCCACTGATTGTCTGCACGACGTACCAACTTCACGACAGGTCTCACTCGACGTTGAGGTGTTTTCAAAGGACTAAATCGTCTCAATTCTTCTTTGGATAAATCCACTAAACTTTGTAAGATGCCAGTTCTTTCTTGGACTTTGGTTTTAGGGGATGGTACTTTGTTGGTGGCTGCTGCCATGGCTAAATCAGCAGAAGTCAAGGGTCCCGAAGGGGTGACTTTCGAAATAGGTTTCCATTTTTGCATCAAATTAGGAAACACGGATCTTAAGTCTGGTTTGACAGGCATCATGGTAAAAGGTGGTGAAGAAGAAGAAGACAAAGAGGAAGATGATGATGTGGACGCAAAAGGAGACCTCGTCATCATTGGGGACTGTTTTGGTGATGGTGATGATAAGGGTGGTGTTTTGCGGGTGTACGTTTGCGTCCTGGCTGCAGTACCTCTCTTACGGCGGGTGCTAGATGTGGTGGTGGTAGGTGTTGTTTTCTTCTTCTTCTTCTGGGCACGACTTTTCTTTTTTGAGGGCTACCTTTTTTTTTTTGGGCTGGTTTTCTTCTTTGGACTTTTCTTCTTTTTATGAGTTTTTTTTGGTTTTTTGGTTTGGGCATTAGGATCCCATTTCAAAAGGGAACGAATCATAACCCCTCCTAAAGAACCACTTCCACCAGGAGTTAAAATGATTTGTTTTTTAGTCCGTGAATCGATTTTAGGATCAGCTAGTTGTGACAATGCCCCTTTATGTTTTTGAAAAAAACGTTGAGTTTGATGAGGGATGTGAATGATGCCTTGCAGTAATTGACGTGCTGTCAAAGTAAACCATCGTAACACTTCTTTAAGACTCGCTTCTAACAAATGAGCACGGACTTGTGCATTTTTTTCACGACTGATACCATACAAGGCACGAATCAATTTAGCCGAAGGATGAGGTTGAAAGGAAGCCATCTCTCAAAAGAGTGTGAGACAGAAATGACGTAGTAGGTTGTTTTTATAGTTTTTTTAAAAATGGGCTGAAGGGGACGTGTAAATGACAGGACCACCTTCTTGACCCCAAGGGTGAAACAATTGGGCACGAAATCTCAAATAGTCAGGAGTGGTGGGTTTTAAGTCAATGAGTAAATACTCGTGAGGGGTTTGAGTGGCATCGTCGTACGCATAATTGAGCCAAGGAGCCCCTAACTGTTTGGCTAACACTTGTACTTGAGATTTGTCTCTGGGGCTTTTAAACAAGACCACGTAATGAGCATTCAGACTGATGGTTCGATGGGCTTTACTTTGTTGAAATAAATTTTGAGTAATGTAGACAATACTAGCATTACGATGGTGTCCTTTTCGTGTAAACCAAAGTTTAATTTCTTCTTCGTCTTCTCCTAACATGTCATCAAAAATAACCAAATGGGTTTGAGTCACGTCAGGCACAATTCCATCGTCTTCGTGAGTAATACCATCCACAAATGAAATGGTTTCTCCTTGACTTTCTTTCAATAACGTGTAAGACGATTGCCACTCTTTGTAACACAACACGATACGTTGAGGTGGACGATCGAACAAATCAGCTTTGTGTTCGATCAAACGTTTGACAAATTCGGTTTTGCCTGAACCACTCGGTCCAGCAATCAACATGTTAAATGGATGGCGCAGATACAAAGCAATCCAACTTTGACGATCTAACTTTTCGTCAATCACTTTAACCACAGAGGAAGCAGAAGAAGAGGCAGACGAGGTAGAAGAAGATGATATAGCCATGTCTAAGGTAAGAAGATTTTTGAGAAGAAGACAAAAGACCCAAGACATTTTATACATTTTCATACACGTTTATTTTTTTTTTAAAAAACCCCAACACAACCAAACATTTTTTTTTTACAAGTCATTAAAGCCAACGAGTGATAAAATAGCAAAGTAAAATCATCAGGTACACAATTAAGGCTCCTACTGAAACAATCAAACTGTCATATAAACACGTCAATGTACAACAATAATTTCGTGTCCTAGAAAAAATGGAAGGCCTAGGCACTGCTTGGGGTGGTGGTGGTGGTGGTGGTATTCTTCCGCTCGTCTTTTGTTTTTTTGAATCCTCTGACGACGGTGGTAAAGAAGGGTGGTGTTCCTCAAGAGGTATTTGAACCACAGCAGTGGTGTCAGGTTCTTCTTCTTCTTTCAGGGTTTCCCATGGAGGTTCCCATTTTTTCACTTTTGGACCCTTATGGACAAGTTGCAAAATCTTTGGCAAACTGAGCCACTTCTTGTAGCCAATATTGGAAACCAAGGTTTCTACAGGGTCGTACATCTTTCCAATTGAAAAGGTGTTGGTGTAACTCACTAGCAAAACACACTTCTTGAAATGTTTTATAAACAGATAAAGTGTGACGAATGTCTTCTTCACATGGAAGTTCCTCACTAATTTTCATCACCACTCTCAACGCTTTACGTACAATGTTTCTTTCGTGTACTGATAAAATCAAGTTTTATAGTCTTCTTCTTCTACTAAGTCCAAAAAAGAACACAGGGTCATATTGTTTTTTGGAACTCAACAATTGAGTCCAAAACAACCACGGATCCTCCAAAAGAATCCAAGGCAAACACTTGTCCTCAAAAATACTCCACAACGAATGTCCTGGAAAAAGAATTCCAAGATAAGCAGTCACTAAGACACACACCACATAACATCCAAAATTCAATGGAAACAGTTCTTGTATCACTTTTTTATAATCCTCTAAGGTCTGAACATGATCTGTGATTTCCTTCCACGGAATCCGTTTCACGAGTGACGTGTAGAGTTCAGGCATACCCACTCTTTTATAGCCAGGCTGCCCAATAGACACTTGACGTGTACCGATAAAGCATGAAGGCTCATGTTTGACTTTCCTTCCACGGAATCCGTTTCACGAGTGACGTGAACAGTACAGACGTGCCGCCTCTTTATAGGGGTCGATGGCCAAGGTAGGTATCTTGGGTGGCATGTTTTTATAGCCAGGCTCCCAAGGTTGGTACCTTTTGAGACAGTCTCCTTCAGGATAGTAGTAGCGATAGACGTTTCCCATAATCATTCTTCTATGACCTTGGAAGAGGGTATAGTTTAAAAATCGAGAAATGACTTTGATTTTACGTTTCACTTGGATCTTGACAAACTCTCGGTAAATTCTTTGGCGAACTTCCAAAGGCATGCCACAAATGTACTTGGGTAAAGTTTCCGATTTGGAAAGAAGTAACTCTCTTTTGTATTCTTCACGATACTGGTGATAGTCGTTGTTCAGAATCAGATTTCTGATGCGGCGAAAGTAGCCATAGTATTGAAATCGAGGAATCACTTGAAGTTTACGTTTCACTTGAATCTGAACCAACTCATCGTAAATCCGTTTTCGTAACTTCAAAGGCAAGTCACGAATGCGGTCTTCTAAGGTAGGAGGTATATACTGAAAAATATGTTCTTGCAACTCCAAAGGTAAACCAGTAATGTATTCTTCTAAAGAAGTATTCTCCTCCGCCAAGGAATTTTTTTTTTACTTCTTCTTTTGTTTGGCATCTGGCTCATCGTACCCGTACTGTTCTAAAGCCACTAAAGGTAAGAAGTGACAGTGCGGAGACCATCTGGCATGTTCAATGTCAGCTGAGTCGGTAGGCTCCCAATGGTGAAGTTTCACACCACAACTGAAACATTGAACTTTATCTCCTTCTCCCACGTATTTAAATCCAGATCTAGCTAAACCTTCCGGTTTAGGTCCTTGTAGAAATTTTGGCCACTTGTCTTTGAATGACTCGAGTCGACTTTCATACTTGGAATAACCAGGTAAACTCACAGGTATTCTGACATGCGAATATGGACCAACATTCACCTTGTTGTCATTAACGTCAATACCAGTTCCTTTAGTATTTCCACTGAAGCAAAAAGGCCGTACTGCTTCTTTAGAGGGTGGTCGATGAGTGGTGGTGATGTTACAAGCTACGGAATCCTTTTGAACGTGTGAATCGGGAATACCAAACCGTACAGAATCCGTTTCATCGCATGGTACTGCATCACACTCCAAGTCGTGACTCATCTTTTTTTTTTCTTCTTGCTTCTTGGTTAACGTTGAAAGTTAGAATGAAGGGTTAGGCTTGGAAGGGGTTCCTTTTTTATACCTGTCGACTGTGCCATCCGAAAAGTATTGCAATGTGATCGGTGGAAACGCTAAAGAAAGGTAAGCACAGTTTGGTGACCATCTGGTATGTTCCACGATAGCTGAATCTTTAGGACTCATGCGAATGCTTGCACCACAACTGAAACATTTCACTAAACTTCCCTGTTCAAAGTAGACAAATCCTGCTCTGGCTAAAGAGAGGGCTGTGGGTAATCGATCCCCTTTAGGCCATTTTTTAAACGTGTTCAATCGACTGGTACAATCAGCATAGTCAGGCAAGGCAAATGTTGAAGTCATCTCTTTGGTGTTGTCTTTTTTTTCTGTTCAAGAGGGTTTCCTTTTTTATACTCCTCCAAATTGGCGTGTCCATAAGGTAAAGTCGTGTGATCTGGAAGTCTCACTCGTTTTTGGTACACGATGCGATACACTTTTTGAACAGGTCGCGTCACAATTTGATGATTAGGTAGTCGTACAATCCTGTGAGGTTCTAACGTGGCTACTTGAAAGTCTTTCACTTGTCCAGACAGTAAAGCATTTTTTAAAACCTCAAAGTTCACGACTTGGTTAGTTCGATAGTTGAGAGTCAAGCCTTTGACTTTACAGGAGGTGTGAAGTTGGCCTTGCGGGTCTCGGTATCGGTACCCATAATTTTTAGGGCCACCGCTGGCAAAACTCAAAATGGTATCTTGAGGGTGCTCGTCTGTCCAGGCTCCTAAACGATCTCCTTGAATGGTAGGGTGGGGGCAACCGGGGCGATGAATGTAAATGCAACTGTCAGTATCAAAGTACAGGACACGATCTCCCAAGACTTCTAACGCTTCGTCATACAATTTCAAACGAGCATGAGCGGTCACGTAGGCGGCAATGACTACGTTGCTAAACTTGTCAGGTTTGACAAACTTGGGTTCTTCTTCGAAATTGACAATGATCAAATCTTCGCGGACGATTTCGACGTGTTTGACTAGAATACTTTTGTCGTCCACCAGTTTAAAGTAGCGATAAGGATCGTCCACGTATTCCGTTTTGGGTAAGATCGTACGTTGAGCCATTTTTCCCCACAAGCAATTGAGCATCACTTTCGCAAACGATCTTTTTCCTTCATTTTTTTCCACCTCTTCTAAAGTGATGCCTTCGATGTCACGGTATTCTTCTTTGAATCGTTCTTGGTCTTCGGGAGTTTGACACCACGAAGGATAACCACTAGCTTCTTGTTTCAGTTTTAAAAACTGATTGACGTACCCCGAGAAAATGCCTGGATGATTGGTGGCGTCGTCCTTTTGGTATTGGGCTGTAGTTGGAAAGTGCCAGATTTCATACACTTTCAACAAACGGTATCCACGATCCAGAGCCCGAAACAATTCGGCACTGACCCACGTTCCTATCAAAGACCGTTCTTCCTTCGTGTGGTGACAGGGATGATCTTGGTTGCACGTTTCGGCACACGTCCGACATAAAGGAAACATCAGTTTTCCTTGACAATGGTAAGGTAAGATGGGATGAAACAAGTTTGTCGGAGGTAAGACTTTACATCTAATTAATCCTTCGTATTGACGAATGTGTTCCACGTCAATGTGTTCTGTCAAAATTTCAGGGTGACCGGTGGGAAAACGAACATATTTACACACCCAAGGATACAAAGAACACACGTCGATGTATTTGATTTCTTCTCCTTGGGATTCATTCACGTCGTACAGTAAGCGAGTGGCATTGGTTCGTCCTCCAAATAAACTGTGTCGCGGATCTAAAGGTTCGATGTCAGTCGCGTCGTAACTTTGAGTAATGTTCTTAAATTCAGGATCGGTTTTCAAACGTCGATCGTACTCGTGCTCCCACATTTCTATCACTTGGTATCCTTGACTTTGTAAGTGAAGTCGTCGTTGGCAAGTCTGTTCGTATTACTGTTCCATGGTAGAATCTGAATAAGGGCTTTTCATGTCTCGGTCAGGATAACAAGTGGGGCATCCGTGAAACAAACAACCCTGAAACTCGTACACGGTTTGCGGGTTTTCTAAATCAAATCCATCCACGGAATAACCTCCAATCTTCTTTTCTCCTCCTCCGTTTCTAGCATGTTGTATCCATTTGTCTTCTTTTTCACACAAGTAATGAAACCAACGTAAAGATTTGACCGAATATTGACGACTAGCAAAGAGACCCGTGTTGGAGTCGATGATGGCTAGTTGGTTCTCAGGCATGAAATTTTGCCTGTAGACTAAGGAACAGGCTTTAGGTAAGGTGGCTGCATCTTTCAAAGGATCGACCTCCCCATGATCAAGAAATAACTCTCGAAATTTTCCACAACAACGTCTTAAAATATCCACATCCAATCGACAATATTTGAGCATCTCTTCTTGAAAGTCAAATGGATCGTTCTGGTGAGCTCGGTACCAAGTGTGAAAAGCTTCTCGCTGTTCGGGTCGCATTCCGTCGGGGTCGTAATCATGAAGGTCAGGCAAATGAGGTAGGACAGCCTGTTGATTAGCTTCCGTGTTAAAGAAGTGAGGAAAGTAGCCTTTAGCCATTTCTGTCATACCAAACGTTTTTGGCATGCGACTTAAAGGCATGGCCAAATAACTCATTGAATCTTTAAACTGGACTTGTCCTACTTTCATGTAGATGAGCTTTTTTCCGTTCATGCTGACTACAGGACGTTCGGTTCCATGGTTCAAATAATAATTGAGTAAAAACTGCCCATCGTATCCCGAAAAATTGTGAGCTATGACGGTGGCATACCGATGACAATCTCCGTAACGATGAATGTCTTCTTCGCTCCAACTGTCGTGGGTGGTAGGGTCTAAAACCCATTCAGCAAACTCAGACAAAGTGTTCACTCCACGAAAGATTTTTTCACGTCCTCCTGGAATCCGACTACAATGAGGACAGTGAAAATGAATCGATTCTTGAATACACTGATCGCAAGCCCGATGCGCTACACAGAAATTTGGAATGTGAATGCCCGTTTCTTGCATGCATTCAAAATCAAAAAAGATGAAATCTACTTGTTTCTTGTTCTTCTTTATTTCTTTCTTCTCTGTCTTGTCAAACTTTTGAATAAAACATCGATGATCAAAATCGACGATCTGATGACAAATAGAACATTTTTTCTTGCCAGCACAAACGTGTCTCTTTGGGTTGTTGGTACGAATGAGTTGTCCACACGTAGAACACGATTTCAATAAGTCGCAAGCACATTTTTGTTGGTGACCTTGTGTCTTGCGATGCTGTTGGTAGCAAGAAGGACTGACAAAACGGCGTCGACAGGTTTCACAATGAACGTGTTGTTGTTGTGGTTCAGGAAGGCATGGTGGGTAGGCTAAACAGCCCTGACATCTTGCTCCGCAATGGAGGTGTCGCTCTCGATTATTAAACCCATGATTACATTTCTCACAGTAGTAAGAGTGTCCCAAAAATCCGGTAATACTAGTGATGGTATCAAAATGTTCTTGATGGTAATAGAGATGAATGTATTTTCCCTCAGGGAAATCGGGGCCTCGAAACAGTAGAGCTCCGCGCACTTCTTGAGGGTGAACTTTCAAAGTATAATGAGGAGCCAAAACATATTGAAGTTGCTGCATTTGAGAAATACCACACACGGTCTCTTTAGGGATCCTCGCTTGTTGTAACAGAAGTTCTGCTTCTTTTGGTTGTTGGGGTCTTTGCGATTGTCGAATGTTTTTCCAGGCTTTTTTCCATTCTTTACTCTCGTTCTTGTTAGCATAGGTGCGGCCCACCACGATAGCTCGGGCTAAGCACATTGGGTCTTGAGTATTGTTAATTTGGACGACACTTTGTTTGGTAGTACGAAGATCGTCCACCAATAACGGTTTTCTACTTCGCCCACTTCCTCGAGGTGGAGCAACGTGTGTCATGTAGAGTGTGGCCTTTCCATCGGTGATGGTAAACTTGTCATTGGATTGTTGCACATGTTCTATTTTAGACATGACTTTGTCTGGCGATAATTCTGCAGAGATGCTAAACTCAATCCAAACGGGACTCTTCAAGTTGTCATGATGGATGGCCAGTCTCAAGCGATCATCTTCTTTGGCTCCACGTTGCTGTTTCAAGTTCTGTAACACAGAACTCCACAAATCGCTAATGAACCCCGCCGCTTTCTCGGGAGGTACTTTGGACTTGAAGTCTTTGAAGTGAACCGTGTGAGTGTACGCCGTGGTTCTAAATTTTCGAGATGTTATTTTTTGAGTCTCTCGAATCCGATAGTAATTTTCAGGAGCCACGGTAGGACTTTCTTGGTCAGGGGTTCTGGTAGTGGTTTTTGTTTTGGGTGATTTGGAAGGTGGTGGTGGTAAGGTTTCACGTTCACTCATTTCGTCTTCGAAGTCACTAGCATGGACTTGAGCTAGTAGTTCATCTAGGGGTGTTTCAGGTGGCACGGAATACCTTCGTCGTCGTGGCCTCTTGGTTTGTTCTTGTTCTTCTTCTTCTGGTTTCTCATGGTTTGGGCGTGATCTTTTCATCTTGAACTTTACTTTGAAACTGATTCAGTTTTTTCACGCAGGTACCTTTATATAGAGAGAGAAGAGTATATAAAGAGAGACCTTCGTACCTTCAGAATCAGTCTTTGGTGATTGAACTTTCAAACTGTAAAGATGGAAGAGTCAAAAAGACAGATTGCTTTTTTCGTGAGAGATTTGCAGACAGTCATTCGAAAGTATACTACCAGTAAGAGTAAGGACTACTCCTCCTCCTCTACCTCTCGAGATAAAAGTCAAGATACTTGTTATATCTGTCAAGAGAAAGGACATTGGACTCCAGAATGTCCACAACGTCAACAGCAAAAGAGAGACAAAACAAAAGATACCTGTTATCATTTTAAGGGATCAGGACATTGGTCTTCGGAATGACCTCAGAAAGAACAAGAAGAAGAAAATCTACCAGAGGAGAGGGAGGAAGCCAAAGGATCTTCAAACCTAGAAGAAGAAGAAGAACATATCATCAAGAAAAGTAAGAAGAGAGTGAGAAGAATGGAAGGCAGTGAGAATGAAGAAGAAATGGAAGACATGATTCCTGTGACGATAAGGGTTCCTATGAATAAGAAATTCAAGAAACACAAGAGAGACAGACAGTGAACAAAAAAGGAACTTTGTTGTGTTTTTTTTTTTTTGGTGTTATATGTTATTGCTGAATTATTTTGTAAAATAAAAAATGGAAAAATACACCAGACTGGAGAAAAAAAGTAAGTGGTTTTGTGTTATTTTGTTTTTTAGAGTATAGATGCACGCACGCACGCACTCACACTTTATATACAATCACCATGGGATTTTGTTTTAAGTTTTAACTTGATTTTTGGCAATTTGATTTCTTTTCTAGAAATCTGGGGGCCCTTAAAAGGACCGTTGGGTTGTTTTGTTTTTTTTTTGTGGTTAAAAACAAAACTTCAAATCAACTTCAAATGCCGTAGTCCTTTACCACGGCCCAATCCATATCCTGTTAATGCTGCTGCTACTGATGGTGTTTTGATTATGGTGGTAGTCACTGGTGGTGGTATAGGTGGTGGTGGCATCTCACTAGAACTGGTAGGCTTAGAAGAATGTTATTTAGCCCGTGATGGTCTTTTTCGTTTAGGTGGTTGATGAGTTAAAGAATACTTATAGACATTGGTCATCCATTTTAACTCATATAATATCTCTTCTAACAGACTTACGGTTTTTTCTTCAAGACTGATGCCTTCCTTTACTGTTTCCTTCTTCTCCTCCTCTTGTAACTGCTGCTGCTGTCTGATTTCTTCCTCACTTTGTCTTCTTCTTCTCTCTTCTTCTTCTTTCTCCTGCTGTTGAAGAAGAAGAAACATTTCTTCCTCTTCTCGTTGCCTTTTTAAAAAATTTTCCATCTCTTCCATTTGCTTTTTTTAAAATTCATCCATCATTGGTGTAGCAGTAGTAGTAGTAGCAGCAGTAGTAGTCTCAAAATCTTGATTTAGTAAATCTAAATCAAAGTCTTCCGGCCGGAAGTTCATTAATGCAGCAGCATTAATCATTGAAGGCTCACTCCAATACATAGTACTACTTGGCTTTCCAGTCTCCATGAAGGCTGTCGAAAAAGTAATAAACCCAACGAACGCTACGATACCTTTATACCCGAGATGACGTCACCCCCCCGCTCTCTTCGCATTGGAAGAAAACCCGACCCACTTGTAACGCGCATTTGGATTGGTAGTTGATTTCAATCCATTTCAATCCCATCGTAAGGTATATATACTACCGCTTGTTTCATAAAGCTTCATCGGTTTTTCTCCAAGACCACTCATAAAGAAAAAAAAAAACAAGATGTTGTTTTTTAACACAGCCTATCCCATGTATATCAGAACTTCATGGGTCATCACCAAGATGACAGAGACTGCTTACTGGAAAAGGCGGATGTATGTGGCAAGACAAGGCTGTTTGAAGAGGGTACTTCACTACGGCCCGGAAATCAGAAGAAGTCTGAGAAAAAGAAGGTCTCCTAGGAGATTTGAATGTTAAAAACCCAAAAACAAAAAAACCCAAAGGTCCTTTTAAGGGCCACCCATTTTTCAAGAAAAGATTAATTTCCAATGATTGCCTATATGTGTGTGTGTGTGTTTTTATATGTTTGTATATTATTGTTTTGTTTTGTGATAGTCTAAACCCCACAAAAAAACCCTTTTACCCTTGTATGTTTTGTGTTTTGTGTCAGTCAATTTATGTTTGATATAAAAAAAGGATAGTGTGGTGTGTTTTTTTTGTTTGTTTGTATGTATGGTTTTTTTGGGGAAAAAAGGGGGATGTTTTCCATCACATCCGCGCTTCTCGAATATAAAGCGGTGCCTTCCACAGTGACGCCATTCACACTTTTCATTGCTGAAGAATGATTGATATCATTGAAAATCTACAGGAAGCCTGGGACTGGATGGTGGAAGTTAAGTATTATAGGCAAAAAATGATGTGGTGGTATCCAGTCAGTCTGCAGTGGGAAATAGAACACTTCACCTACATTAACTTAATTTTGAATATAATTCAAGAAGTGAAGAAGGAGGAGGAAGTTAAGAAGAGCAAGAACTCCTCTTCACCTTGTCGAGTAGGACTTCTTAAAGAAGTTTTGGACTGCATCCATAAATTAGATGATAATTTAAAATGCATAATCCTCACTCGACAAGAAGCGGCCCTGCTCAGAGTGGAAACGATTATTATAAAAATTATGGAACAGGAGGTCGCCAAAATCAAGTTAATGTGGGTTAAGGAAAAAAGAGAAAAACAATTCAATCGTCTGAACTCGAACTGGATGAAAATTCAGGACAAGTTCAGACAATTGAATCATCCCGACTGGATACCTGAGAAGAAGAAGGAGGAGGAGAAGAAGAAGAAGAAAAACAAGTTCCACCTCCCAGGCTTCCTAACTCAATGTTGGGGGAAATAAAATTATTCCTCCTCCAACGGTCCTTATGAGGACCACCCTTTTTTAAAGAAAGATTAATTCTATTCCCTCCCACCCTCCCCACACACCCCCACCCACACTCCCGCCACGTTAAAAAACTCCCGTACGTACCCAGACTGCCCCCACCATGTTAAGCTCCCGTACGTACCCAGAGTAACCCCACCACGTTAAACTCCCGTTTGAGGCCAGATAGACCCCCTATGGAAAATTTTAGGGGGTGGCACTTGAGACTCATACGGAAAATTAACATTGTGAGCCTCAAGTGCCACCCCCTAAAATTTTGAGTCTCAATACCCACCAGCTACTACTCACCGGAAACTGTAATTCAGCCCAATCGTATATTCAGCATAACACAGGCCTAGGAAATTAATTCAAAGACAGAGTTTGAGACGGACTTCTTGACGCTAATGAACAACTCCCAATGGAGACCCTCTGAAAGCTGATTCTGGTCGACCTTGTGCGATCGGAGAGCGTGGAGCACAAGCTTCGCTACCTGATAGCCAACCTAGCATTCCCGAAACACAAAATCTTTGACGGCAACCTCTCAGGCTCAACCGGTCGATATATACTGGAAGGTCAGTCCTCGACCTGAGCTAGCTCCTGATGTATGCGTCTACTATATAAAAGCGCGCTAGGTGAGCATCCTATGCACGGACACTGACAGCCTGCTAATGAGCATTAAAATGGACGATCTCTACCGGGACATTTATTTAAATTTATTTTGAAATAATCTCAAATGTAAGATTATTTTATGTGTGTCACGTGACAACAATACCAATGTTACTCAACAAAAACCGCAAAAATGGTATAAAGAACTGACTTGAAATTACATTCGGATGCATTGGTCATTACGCCTTTCCCTTATACGGCGTCATGCCGTTGTTAGTTATGTCATTGGGTGTCATTAAACATGTGTAATATTGGAAACTATAATATGGGTATCTAAATCTAAATAGGAACAGCCTTGGCTCAGTGGTTAGCGTCTCAGACTCGCGACCGAAAGGGTGCGGGTTCAAGTCCTACAACCGGATCTACCCAGGTGGGTTACCGTTGTGTGTTTTGGGGCAAGACATTTTACTGCAATAGCCTCGGCACCATATATCTTACATGTGTTCCTGTGCCGTAAAACACCAACCAAACCAATATAAATCTAAATAAAACAGTAGTCATGTGATAAATTAATATATGCAAAGCAGATTATACATGTAAATGAAATAGTGAAAGTATTTACATAGACGTCGTAATTATTCCTTTCGATGCCACAGGCTTTCTTTATTATGCCAAGATGTGACGTCATGGTGTCAAAAATGACGAACAGCTCACATGGTCACGCCATGGCGTGACTCGCTCTTGTTAATTTTATTAATTTCTAATTAAAGTTTGGTGTAAATGCCATTAGAGAGGAAGATGATATAGTGTGGCATTCACGGTAGAGAGTTTAATGCAGTTAACACTACTATTTATTACAAAAATTTCCCCTGGCGTCATTATAACAGTTGTTTATATCAAAATAACATATCTCGAAAATGAGACGCACCAGCATTTATATTGCTTTCTAGTTGATAGAAAGCATTGTCTATCGCCGTCTTTAGAGAGAAAAAGAGATAGCGATTCATTTAGTCTGATTGAAGTGTCTTCTTCGACTGCACATTCGTCACAATCTAAGGTTAGTTACATAAAAATAATAATTATAAAAGCAATCAGCTAATCGTCGGAAATGTTTCAACTTTGCACACACACACACACACACACACATCACCACCACCACCACCCCTTATACAATTGATTGAAACATGTGCCTTAAGAAAGGTTAAGAACCTTATAAAAGAACCTTTACGTAAACTCAGGCAGTACACATTTATCAGTAACTGCTTAGTCTTAACGGCTATCAGAAAACATAGATCTGCCAATAAAAGACTCGGTGGTCTTTGACATGAATTGTCGACTACCAGAAAGTAAAAAAAGAATGGATTTTTTAAAAAATAAAACAAGCTTTATAGAACTTCCTACTTTTACAAACTTTGTGTTTCTTCCTCTGTGATATCAATGTTTGGCAAATTTGACAAATTTGGCTATTAATCAAAGAATGTATTATTTCAATATATATATAACAGTTCTGAAATGTTATCTCATTACATATCAAACTTCGTCAGCTATACACGGTATTTATATGTATATGTAATCTATCCCAATGTCGATTTCCCCCAATACGTGTTTATTGTCAAAAGTCAAGCAAAACACAATTTGAGGAAACTACACACTCTGCTTCCCGCCCTCCACCCCTAATATGAGTCACATCTTGTTTCCGTGGTCCTTGTCCTCCTGGTGGTTAACTTAGAAATTCAGAGTATCGTCAATTTAAGACTCGTAAACTACATGGATGAATTGAGTCCTATGTTTGTGTGGTCAGTCTCTTGACTTTTTGAGTCTGACTAAATATGGATGTAAAAATAAATTGATGTACCACAATTAATGCCACCTTTTAAAGACATTCAGGATTTTTCTTCCATCAGCATAAAATGTTAAATTACATCTCATAAAGCTGTATTATCCACCATTCAGCGAACGGCGATTTACTGCGAATAAGCAATGTCTGACAAGATCTTAATATCACAACACCAGCAGACGACTTACGAATTGCAAACGATTTTCTTTGTTTGGAACACTATTCGTGATTGATTCTTAACATGTAAAAGGACCTTTTGTAACTCGCAATTATGTAGGTCTAGAAGAGTGGAAATACTAATAGTACCCCACAAATCTTATTTTTCTCAATTTATTCACTTAAATTAAAAAAAGACCCCCCCCCCCCGACCAAAATTAGTGTAAGTTCTTTTTAAAGACAGGCAATCAGTTACAGTGCAAAAGTTATTGTTTGGATCGGTCTATATATCAGGCATACGTTAAGCAAATAGATCTCGGTCAAAAACCAGTGCCTCGATATTTATAGTAATGTTTTGTTACTATCGTTTTGGGTTTGCAGTGAATTGCCGTTTCCTTTACTATTACAGCAGTCCACTTGAAAATACTCCATAGCTGTTCATAATAATGTGACGTCATACATTTGTGTGAGTATCAAATCCCGTGCTTTTGCACACAAAAAAAACACTTGTTCGCCAGTGTATGAATTCGTGTATATGCCTCTAATTTTGATGGGGTGCTATTATCGTCATAGATAGATAATTGTTCGTTAGGTCTTTATACCCGCAGAGTGTAGCAACTGCATAATCCACGAAAATTGGTACCGTATGAGTAATAGTCAATTCAGTACAAGTTTTCCCAGCAGGTTTTAGGGGTTAACTCTTGGCATTTGCTCAAGGCTTTGTATTTATACTACAAAAATAACTTACAGGCATGCGGTTCATGGACTAGTATTATGCGAGAGAGAGAGAGAGAGAGAGAGAGAGAGAGAGAGATAGAGAAAGAGAGAGAGAGAATTTTCTGTGTTACTCTATGTTTAGGCATGATGTTTTCACAGAATGCGTACATATCTTTCGACATGAAGATAAATGACACTTTATAATTTTTCCCCATACCTTTATGATGATCTCAAAGGACTCTCATTTTTAGGTAAAATCATGATCGCGCCCAGGCGTTACTGAGGTGAAAAGATGTCGAGCAAAAATCACGAAATATGCCCCGTGCAATATATTAACAACACAAGGCAACTTCACAAGGTAAGATTTTGTCTTTATTTATTGATTTATCAAAAATCTTAGACAATCAGACTATAATTACCGATTACACAGCTCGCCTCTAAGAAGCTTTTCGTAGTCTCCAGATGCCATGAATAAAATAAGTTAATGCCAAAGTGGTCGTGACCTACAAATTGTTGGCCATTGTGACAGGGCATACAATACATAAAACAATAAAGAACATTCCTTTCTGTGATATCAAAGCAGAAGAACCATAATGAGTTGATACAAACCAAAGGGTATTTTCTTTTCTCAAATCATCGTTAAATCAGCTTCAGTAACTATTAGTATTATCCACCCTAGAAGCCAGAATTTATGGGGTCAAAATCACTGACTCGCATAGTTTATGCATCGGTAATTATCTTGATTGGTCACTGCAGCTGCAACGCACGTAGTCCACTCTTCGAAAACCTACTCATGGACGTGTACAATAGAAATTTTACCTCCTTAGAGTAACTTTTCACAGTATCAGTGACTTTTCATAAATATGGAAAGTTTACCACTGAAAAATATTTTTGTTCCTTTTTTAACTGCACTGTCATAAAAATACTTCTGTAAAGGTTGATATAAATATAACATGCAGAAAAATATGTCGTCATAAGCTAAACACAAATAATTAATTATGTTAGTAAAACATAAGATGTAGGCCACAGCGACCTTTGGTTGTAAAGTGTAGTACTAACAGAGATGCATCCAGTTATGAAGCTTCATAACTCTAAAATGAACAGTACACACGAAATTAATTTTAAGCACAAAATCTCAACAAAGTTACAGAAGGATGATATATAGGTGAAATAGATCGCCTTTGCAATAAGGGTTAAGTATCTATCAAGATGCTACCCTTCATCAAGTTTCATGGGTCTAAGTAGGAACGTTTGCACATAGCATTCCAAAACCCACGTGATCACGAGATAAACACAACCAAATCCAGTAAAATGTGAAACATAGGTCACAGTGATCTTTATTTATCTTGAGGATGTGGTACAGACATATGTGCATTGAAACCAATTAATTTTGTGTATATCATGCAACGCGCAACCTAGACGTGGTAGCTAGTTGTAGTAAATATGCAATGTATACTCGTAAGTCCTACTCTTCCACAATTTTCTCCAAAAAGCCAAGAGAAATGAATACAAGCATTATATCAGAGTTCTAATTTCTCGTCTGATCTGATATTTCTATGTGCATCTATGTACTAAACTAGCATTATATTTCATCTTGGATTTCATATTTGTACTCTCACATCGAAGTCAAATCTTTACCTTACTTGATTCTGAAAATTGTCAATATTTCATGTTCGTATTCATTAATTGTGTTTAGCTATTCCTCCTTTTACATAATATTAACAATATCACTATTTAAAGTGTTTGTTGCTTTTATTTTAGAAAATGAATATTCAGTAGCAAAACAAAACTGCTAAATTAGGCCTGGTTAGCAGTGCTGTTGATTGCTGTTTCCAGTGTAGTCCTAGCTGCGATAGAATACTGGTAATGTAGGGTCAAAGGTTAAACAGAGATCAAGTCAGCAGCGTAGCTGAATTCAATCAGTTTCATGCTACTTTTGAACCATGCATTATATATTGATGAATTGGAAATATTTTTATATCGAATTCAAAAGTAATATTATATGTTCTTTCATACAAATGTATCCGGAAGAAACAAGAAGAAAACCTGTCTCAGATCTTTGACAAATTACAAATTATTCACATAATTCTCATTAAATTTATATTTATACATATTTATTACAACAGAATATTCGCGTTCTGTATAAAACTGAAGAGAGCAAACGTGTCCGATGATAAATGTTGTCTTTATTACGGAATATTTAGGTTGCAAATCCAACAGCAATTTTCCCTTTAACAAACATGCATATTTCCGTATATATTGTTTTTACAACGACATAGTCATTCCTTGTGATTTTACTTTTACCTGGAATATATCGGAGAATAACATATATACATGTTAATGTTAGACAAATGTGTACAAGATTTAAAAATAACTACGATAATATCAGATATGAAGCATGTAATAAGTTATATTTCTGACTCATTCTTCTCACTTCTACATTGGTTTGCCAACGATCAGAGAAAGACAAGTTTTCTAAATTAAAGACATAATCTTTTAAAACGACATATTTGTTACTATGATGACAGACATGGTCTAGGCGTTGTAACAAGAGCTGACTGTACTTCAAAGAATATTACATTTCCAACCAAGATGTTTAGGAGGAGACGGCGTTATAGTCAGAGACGGAGGTCATCCCCGACTCATTTTTTGAAATATTAATATAATATGATCCAAAGCAGAAATTATTTAGTTTGGTTTGGTCTTTTACGGCACAGCAACACAAGTAGTTTATTTATTGCTGATGAAATTAGAGTAAAGTGCATTGCCCAAGGACGCACCGCGGTAGCCAACCCAAGCTAATCCAATTGTAGGATTCGGACCTGCACCCTTTTTGTCACAAGTCAGGCACGCCAATTACTGAGAAACTGCTGCCTCCATTAGTCGTGGATAATAATCCAATAATTATAAACAGAGTTACACGTATTGTGCAGAAAGAAAAACCTGGATGAGTTCAGCAATAAGGGATAAATTTCACCAAATGATGAAATGAATCAGTAACTGTCTCAACTACAGACCCAGACTATAGAAAAACAAGAATTCCACAGAATGCAATGTCTTACCTGCATTGTTATGGTCTAACCTGATAAACTTGAAAAGTTGCAACCTCCCAGATGAATATACCCATTAAGTATCATGACTGTACATAATTCCTGTATCATGAAAGCTAGGTCACATTCACTTACATTTGGGCCGAGTGAGTAGTATCCTCCAAAAGAAAGTCAGGATTTAAAATATCAAGTTTTTTGTACCACAAGACGAAATATATCTAATTTTCACTATGGTAGATAACAGAAGATTTTCTACTTATGATATTCCGATCTCCTTTCAGGATAGAAAAACCGGGACCATGAACAAATTGGAACAAGACAGCTCAGCCCCACTGATAACACAAGCTGGACCAAGTTAAGACACCTGATTAGTATTTTATATTTTTCGAGGCTGATGGTTCCTTCTGCAACATTGTTTTGCAGGTGAAAGCCAAGTTTATAAATTTGGAAAAATTAAATAAATGTTTGTAAAATGTTTTCTTTTATTGTTGAATATGTATGTAATGTTAAATATTACAATGTATGGTATTGTAATATTTAATTATCTAGGTCATCTAATTATCCATAAAAAGGCCTATTCAAATTCATTTGCACAGTACAAGCATTGTTTTAGTAACTATGCTAACAACGTTTTGAAGAAAAAATACAAAATATGATTATTTGCCTTTATAATATAATCTAGTAATCTACATCTAAAACAAGCAATAGTATCAAGCCTATCGTATTTTATTCTGCAAAATTGTGCTCTGTTCGTGTTACTCAGGTGACTCAAAAACCTAATCAGGAAATCAACATACGGATAGAAAAACAACAACAACACGCCTTTCAAATCACATCTGGTATGCCAAGAGATTTATATGTAATTTGGCTCAAGAACTAGCCTGAAAAGATGGACAAACGTGCAGACGAATAAATGATGGACGGACAGTACCAAATCAGTACCAACTCGGGATGCATCCACTCCACCCCAAGATATTGGGTTGATTAAAAAATACTTGTATTGCATCCACATGGTTACCTGGAAGATTAAAATATAAAATATTATCATGCGATGGTTAGTTGGAAACCCTATTTATGTGAAGATAAATAATGGCTGACTCATTTTGCGATCAGTTGGCGCATATACCTTTAAAGGTAACACAATAATCGCTTTATAGTTTGGATTACGTTTGCGCTTATGACTCTAAATTCACAGCCAGTAAAAATTTCGTTTGTTTTCTTTGTGAATACTTTAAGCGGTGATTTTTATACAATTATTTGTTGTCTTCTAAACCCCATTTTTTACCTTCTGAGACTGTCTTGTAACTGGTCACTCGTTGACGTATAATTATCCTCCGTTTTATCTCTGGTAAATTTGATATTTGTACACTAGGAGATATTTCTTTTCCATTGGATGCATACATCATCTGTTTCTCTCAGTAAAAGCAAGCAGAAAACAAAGGGATCGAATCCGAACTTTCCATAACAATTCCATCTCAAAACTGTAATTGTGGATATTTGGACGTCAAAAGTTATATTTGCTGCTCTAATGTTTGCCAGGGATCTTGATGAATCATGTTTTTTTATTACCTTTTAAGGTTTCAGAGGAAATTCTAATCTTTTCCAATTCATTAATTGAAGGTTTGAAAGAAACCTTGAATAAAATTAAGACGCATCGATAACTTTTTTTATAACTACTCAAAATACCTGCAAGTTCAGGGCAACTCATATTTCTTTTATAAAAAATAAAATACAATCAAGTTTCTAGACTACTGTGTAATGTCTTGATTGTGCATTGAGTACTGTATACACAGAGTTTTTCATGTATTGTGCAAGGTAAAATTATAAAAGAATGAATGAAATAATAATACCTAATACATCGTTTATAGCACCGTATTTATTCACCATTGCATTAAAACCCTACTAAATTATATTCAATTAATTCAACTAACAATAAAGTGTGGGGATATGACAACACACACAGGCTAGCAATTAATGTGTTAGTAAGTTACATGGCTCAAACGGTGTAATGTTTATATTTCGGATCGGGTAGTTTGAAGTTTAATTCTCGGTTTCGGAGAAATATTTTTCCATAAACATTGAGTACCACCACAGCATCTAATGTAGGGTACATAAAACCGCATGAAAATACGCACTCCGTAATAAGGAAAAAAGCTCCGATATAGTTTCAAACAAGACATGCCAATAAATAAATTAAACAAAATTACTCGAACGCCAACGGGTTAAAAACGTGACAGCCTTTAGCATGCGTGAAATATGTAACAAAAACAAAAAATAAATCTTTGTATGGCTAATATGCAAAGAGTGATACATGTTCTACTGAACATACAAATAAAAGCACATGCTAACAATAAAAGTAATTGCATGCTTGACATGGAAAAAACGTGCCACAAGATCTAGTGTGCGCTAAAAATTAAACAAAAACACAAACACACAAAAATAACAAACATAATGAAGCACAAAGCTCAATCCCAGAGCATAGAAAATGATCTGCAATGTGGCCTTCCCTTGAGGGTGTTATGTGGTTAAAGTTTGATAGAGCCTCTCCCTGGGCCAGAAGCGATACTGATATCGGCATTTTGCACAAATGTGTGGCAAAAATTAAATACAGTACATCTTTTCACATATTTAAACATATAGTAGTGAAATATATTGATATTAAATAAATCAATAATGGAAACTTATGTACTTGATTTATCAATTCAAAAAACGTCAGAAAAACAAATGAAAGTCACTTTAGTAGTCTTCTAACTCGAAAAGACTTACGACGTAAAATTAAGCAAAATTTAAACAGAATTATCTTTAAAAGACTTTGAGAGCCATCAAAAAATAATTTTAAAATGTGTACAGATTTTACTGCGCTAAGAATCAAGATTTGCATAAATGTTTCAATGTTATTGAACTCGACAATTTGGTTCTGTTAAAGTATAGCTAGACTTGACGATCAGACTTATAAAGAGACCCACTCAAGTAGGGAAGCACGTCAAGAATTTCGAGCTGAACAAGCTCCTTCGTCACGGGAAGAAACAATATACATCCACAAAACAAACACAAAACACAAAGCCAAGAGAAATTCTTGACTCCTACATGTTTCAATGACGGGAAAATAAACAAACAAAGGACAAACAATAGAATAAAGAAAGAAGACAAAATTAAAAAAAAAAGCTGTGTAAAAAAGTTAAAAGAAGTGTGTATCGTGCCTATCACGCAGAGGACCAAAATGTTTTGACCTAATTCCAGGCTTGGAACAAAGGACTGATATATATATATATATATATATATATATATATATATATATATATATATATATATATATATATGTATATATATATATATATATATATGTATATATATATATATATACATATATTGAATATTTGACATTGTGCATATATAAGTACTAACCGCTCAGAAGGAACTTATATATAGCTTCTTTAAATGTGTTAAGAACAAATAAGCTCGTATAAAGATAAAAACCAAGATATTAGATGGTTCCTTAATACTCATATATCAGTTTTAAATGCATCAAGTGATCGTGTAGGCAGGCCATAAAAAGTAGAATACAGTTATTGATTCAATACATGGCTAGTTAACATCAATTATATTCCAAAAATTGGCAATGAATTTGATATTTCTGTAAATGGGTATAAAATACTGAAGGGGGGGGGGGAGGGTCAGCAGGAAGGACGTCTACGTCACAGAGTCCAAGGTAGCTGAGGTAATGTACATTAAACTTGCAAGAATTACTCAAATAACAAAACTCAGACACTTTGATATGTTGATCATTTTCGCTCCAACCGATGGTCATATCAGGTACAAAGGTGGAAGATACCATTACGTTGGTATAATTGATTGATCAAAATTGATGCAATCACAAAGACACAAACATGATGGAAAGAAATATGTATGTAAAAATATACTTCAATTTCTTGTAATGGCCAGAAAAGTTATCATAAGCAAACATGTTATGGTACAGTGTAGACAACTTGATAAACATAATGCTTGAAGAAGGAGCGCTTGTAAAATTTATTAATTATCTGGATCAACTGAAAGTTCCGTATGTTTATTATTATTTTGAATGTATCATCGTACAACAAAATTGTAGTGATTCGCATCAAACATGTATATCATGGACGTTGTCGCAAAGCGAACTTGTTGCTTTGCAACAAGGTTCGTCCCTTTCGCACGACGATAAAACTTGCTCCAAAAAATACAAATACAATGCAAACAGCTAAACACATTCCATCTTGGATTTGTTTGCATCTACAACAGGGACATGTTTTTTCTCGTTTGTGTAATGTGAAGGTACACTCTTCAGTTAACCATTATTTCAATTCAGTGTGTTTTATTTTATTTCCCAGATTTGATTGTGGTATGTATGATGTTTAAATATTTAACTTTTGTCCATAATTGTAAGTTGTATGGTTATTTGAAAATATATTCTTAACTTTTGTCCATGCTTGTAAGATGTGACATGTGTCAGGTAGGCCAGTATTTTCATAGGGATTTCGTAATTAGACTTTTGTGACATACGTCATGTAGGCCAGTGTTTTTTAAAATTAGAATTATTCTTATTCTTAGTCTATGCAAAAGGATGATATGCTTGAGTTTGCCAGACATTATGATCTTTCTGAAGCGAAAGCGTCTTTGACAAAGCAAGAGATAAAGAATATTCGAATTCCATATTTGGTGGGAAAAGAAATTTTGGATAATAGTGCTCTGGGTTTAATTGATAAGTCTGTATCTGGCTTTGATTGGAAATTAATGGAATTACAGCTAAAAAAACTAGATGGAATTATAATTAAGAAAGCTTCAGCTTCAGAAAAAACAAAAATTAACAGAAATGCAAATGCAGAGAGAGGAAAAGGAAAGACAGAGAGAGAAAGAAAGAGAAAGGGGAAATGCATATGCTGCTAGAAAGAGAAAGAGAGACAGATGAGAAGAAAAGAAAGAGAAATGTAATATAGATTAAAATAATTAGAACTGGCAAGCGGAGCACCTCCACCCAACCCTCCTTCACACACAAGTTCAGGTTATGATGTTACCAGATGTATTAGGTTAGTGCTATCTTTTCAAGAAAAAGAAATAGATAAATACTTTCTTCACTTTGAAAAAATTACTAAAAACTGGAAATGACCCAGACAGCATTGGACTTTGATACTACAAAGTGTACTTATTGGGAAAACTTGTGAAGTCTACACTTCACTGGCGGTACAAAAAAAGTACTGATTATGATGTGGTTAAGGAGTAAATCCAAAAGGGTTATGAGTTGGTAACTGAGGCAAATCGACAAAGATTTAGGAATTGCAGAAATGAACGGGACAAACTCATGTCGAATTTGCATGGGAAAAAAATAACTATTTGATAGGTGATGCTCAGCCAAGAAGGTTGATACAGATTGCGATAACCTCCCCTCGTATTAATTGAAGAGTTCAAGAGGTGGATCCATAGTGATACCAAGACCTATCTTGACGAGCAAAATGTGGAAACTTTGGAAAGTTCTGCTCACATGGCTAATTATTATTCTTCACTCACAACATTTCATTTATCAATAAGTCTCCCTCTCAGCAATTTTCTGGGGAAAAATCATCTCAGTCTCAAACGAGTACTTCTAATTTCAAAACAGCACAACTGTTATAAATCAAACATCTAGTAGGCCCGATCAGAAATCCTTATTTCATCCTATGTGCACCTATTGCAAAAAGAAAAGCCACGTCATTTCTGATTGCTTCAGTTTGAAAAATAAGCAACAGAATAAAGACAGAGCTATTCCAAATGTTCTTATTTCAAAGAGGCCAAGGTCACGATCTCGTATGGAAAGCAATACGATTGTTGGGTCAAACTAACCCCAGTCTGATTATATTTTGGAAACTTAAGAACCATTCGTGTCAGAAGGTTCTATATCACTTAAAATGTTACGGGAGACAGGAGATTCTCAGAGACTTGTGTTATCAGGTACCTTGCCTTTGTCTGAGAAGTCTTCTTCTAGTGAAAGTGTACTTATTTAGGGATGCGAGTGAGGCTTTGTGTCAATTTGGCATCAGAATTAGTTTCCGGACTTGTGACTATTGGGGCAGTGCCTTCTGCACCTATAGAAGGTATCCATTTGTTACTAGCCAATGACCTAGCTGGAGATTAGGTCGTGGTTAAACCATTTGTAACTGACAAGCCTTGTTTGGATCAAAGAGTTGATCATATTGAGATTGAAATCTCTGATTTGTATCCTTATTGTGCAGTTACCAGAGCTATGACAAAAAGAGCTCTAGAGAATGATATTGATAAGGAAACTATTCCTTTAGCTAACACATTTATTGGTCAGTCTTTTGACGGGATCACTTTCTCTCCTGATATTGATCATAAGGTATTGATCACAGTGATCCTCTTTTTACAACTCATTCTCTCAATTCTAATCAGGGTGATAAAACACAACCACTCGTTTTCGAACAGTAACAAGATCCTGGGATTTCTTCTTTGTTTTAGAGGGTTATTAGTGAAACTGAAGCCACACAAGTCCCAGATTGTTACTTTGTGAACAATGGGGTCCTTATGAGAAAATGGAGACCACCTGAGGTACCGGCTGGTGACGAGTTGTCAGTGAACTATCAAGTTCTCGTTTTGAGGTTATATCAACAGGAAATTCGTAGTCTAGCCCAAGAAATTCCACTGGCTTTTCATTTAGGAGTCAATAAGACTTATCATAAGATCTTAAATCATTTTTATCGGCCGAAACTTAAAAATAATATTTCTAAATACTGCAGATCTTGACAGAAGATACCCAAGGCTGATCTGCAACCTATTACTGCATTTGACGAACCATTTAGCAGAATAATGGTAGACTGTGTTGGTTCCTAACCTAAGAACAAGTCAGGTAACCAATACTTGGTGACCATAATGTGTGCGTCTACAAGATTTCCAGAGGCAATTCCTTTGAGAAATATTAAAATTAAAACCATTGTGAAAGCTTTGGTAAAGTTTTTTCACTTGTTGGCCTTCTCAAATCTGTCCAGTCTGAGCAAGAGTCAAATTTTATGTCTGAAATTGTGCAACAAGTTATGCATAAAGTAAAATCTATAAATCTTCTGCCTATCTCCCTGAAAGTCAAGGAGCTTTGGAAAGATTTCATCAAACTTTGAAGATTATGATTCAGTCATATTGCTTTGATACCGGAAAGCATTGGGATGATAGTGTTTATTTGTTGTTGTTTGCTGTTAGGGAATCAGTTCAAGAGTCATTGGGTTTTAGTCCTTTTGAACTGACTTTTGGACGTACTCTCCTTGGACCATTGAAGTTATTGAGTGAGAAACTTCTTTCAAATGAAGATTCAAATATTAATCTTCTTGACTATGTCTCTGATTTCAAATAGAAGTTGTCGAAAGGCTTGTGAAGTAGCAAGAACTAATTTTCACTCTACTCAGTCAAAAATGAAATTAAGGTACGACAAAATACACAGAAATGGAGTTTTTAGCTTGGTGATAAAGTTCTGGCTCTCTTGCCCGTATATGAAAATCCTCTTCGGGCTAAATTGTATGGTCCTTACACCGTTGAAAAGAAAATAAATGACTTAAATTATATCATTAATACTCCTGGGAGGCGGAAACAGAAACAACTTTGCCACATAAATATGTTAAAGGAGTATTTTGACGAAGATCTTTCAGTCAATTATTCAATTAATTTAGCTGCACCTATCCCACACAGTGAGGATGTAAACGACCAGACATTGTCACATATACAACAAAAGTAAAGGAGTGAACTAAAACAGATATTACATGACTATGCGCCCTTGTTTCTTAGAGTTCCTACACGAACAAATACAATCTATCATGACGTTGACATTGTAAATTCTACACCTGTGAAACAGCATCCTTACAGAACGAATCCTCTCAAACATGAATATTTAAAAAAAGAAATTTAATATGTATTGGAGAATGATTTTATAGAACCATGGAAAAAGAGTTCACCGTGTATTCTTGTGCCTAAGCCAGATAATACATTCTGCATGTGTACTGACTATAGGAAAGTCAACAGTGTCACCAAAATGGATTAATTTCCAATACGAAGAATGGATGATTGCATTGATAAAATTGGAAATGCGAAATATGTCACAAAGTGTGACCTTTTAAAAGTATTCTGGCAAATTCAACTCACGGTAAGAGCAGAAGAAATTTCGGCATTTGTAACTCCAGATGGGCTTTATGAATATAAAGTGATGCCTTTTGGGATGAAAACTTCTCCGGCAACATTCCTGCGTCTTATGAACAGGATAACATCGTGTCTGGATAATTGTGATGTATACATCGATGACGTCATCATCTACAGCTACACTTAGTAAACTCGTTTGGAAACCATTCGGAATTCTTCGATCGTCTCAGTGATGCAAATCTGACGATTAATGTAATCAATAATTAGTTTTGCCATGCTTGTGTCACATGTTTTAGAACTTATTGTGGGACAAAGTCAAGTTAAACCTATAGAAGCTAAGGTCAAGGCTATCTCTGAATTCCCGGTGCCTATTTGTAAAAACCAACTGGTGAGATTTTTAGATATGGCTGGATATTATCGGAATTTTGTGACATTTTTTCCATAACTGCTAAACCTTTGACAAAGTTCTTGAGTAAGAAATCCAAGTTTCATTGGTCTGACTAGTGTCAGGAATCCTTTCAAAAATTAAAGGCCATGCTTAAGAATGCACCAGCTCTTTCTACTCCAAATTTCAGCCACTTACTTAAAATGACTCTTGATGCAAGTGATGTAGGGGTTGGTGAAGTATTAATTAAAAAAAAAAAAAAAAAAAAAAAAGGGTGTGTATCATCCTGTGTGCTATTTTTCTAAAAAAAAACCGAAACAAGCACCAGAAAAATTATTTCACATATGAGAAGGAATGTTTGACTTTGATATTGGCTTTACAACATTTTTAAGTGTATTTTACCTCGGCTCTTTCTCCGGTTATTGTATTCAGTGATTACGATCCCCTTACTTTCATTAACAAAATGAAAGATAAAAATCGCAGATTGTTGAGATGGAGTTTAATACTACAAATATACAACATTGTTTGACATTGGACACTTCAGGGGAAAAGATCATGTGATCTCAGATGCACTTTCACGTGTATAGAAGTACTATATTGCCTTATTTTGTCTAATTAGGCTGAGTGTCATTTATAAGACATCTTCCTGTATAATTTAATTATTATAGTATCAGATGCATATTTAAAAGAAAGCTTCATTGTCTATGTGAGTTGTTCTGGACCACTTGTAATTTTAAAATAAATCCAATGGTAGGGTGCTTAGACAAGAAGGTTTCTAAAACACTTGGAGTCGACTTTGTTAGCTGCTCTAGTGAATCACCTTAATATTATGCTGTTGATCAAAGCAAATGATCACTAGACCAGACTCGTGCAATTACTTTAGGTGAATGATTACTAAATCAAAGTCGTGCAATTGTTTTAAAGCAATGATCAATGGTCTAAATTTTGCTGTTGCTTTAAGGGAATTATCGCTTAACCAAATTATAATCTCTTGATTGTGCATTTATAGCGACAATACGAAATGGGTGTTGACATGATTGACTATTTAACTTTAGACATATATAGAAATCAGCTGCTCAGATATAGCCCATATATAGATTTGCCTGAATGAATTAAGAACAAATAAAGCTTGTGCCAATTTAAACAATAAAGACAGTATGCGTTTTGTTATGCTCAGGAATCTGTACACGCATGTTTGATATAACTTGTAATTCTGATGCTAAATTGTTTGTTTACGTCAACAAACTAACTTAGAAGAAATGCTGACATCTATCCGATATATCATTGACATCAGGACCCCACATAACTAAGTCTTAATTGGAAATAGCCTTGAACTTTTTGTCATACAGTGCAATCATGGACCGGTAAAGTCGGTTAATAATCTCAGTACCCCCTATACTCTGATAGATTTAACAGAATAATATATTGAACTAGGTTATGCACTGAATGCAGTCAAAGTAGATATTAAAGGTGAATAATGCGTCCCTAACCTCGAGAACGCCTTCCATAGCTTTAATTTTACTACGGATTTTATCGACATGCAAATGAATGCAGTGTATCAAACATACCATAGTCAAACCTTTTCTTCAAATCATATTGGTAACTTGCAATTTATTATTTTTAAAGAATGATAAACGAGGATTACAGACTATGACATTTTGAACATATGAAAATTGTAGAAAATTTTGATATTATACAGGTAGATGATAGTTTCGACATCATTAAAATATTGATACAAACCGAAAGAGTAGTAGAATATGAAGAAAAGCACGAGTCAAAATAATATTTTCAGCAGAGTAGCGATAGCGAACATTATTCTTTCTTCCTGCTGGTGAGGGTGAAATTAAAACCAGTGAGATGGATAAAGAAGAAAATAAATAAGAAAGCGTTAAACTATGCAAATTGAATGCAACCATGAATGCGCTTAATATATCGGTAAATCTGGAATATATCTACTTACTCTCACGAGTATTACCCTATATTGACAATACTTAATCAAACAGATCATTTGTAAGTACCAGTAATATTTAAGACTGATATTCTCTACTATAAGCAACCCATATCACTATCTAGGGAGCCGTAGTAGTTCAGTTAATAGTGCGTCGGACACGTAATCCAATGGGCGTGGATTCGATTCCGGCCCAGGTCAGCTCAGCTTGGCTACATCGATGTTTCGTTGGAAAAAGCACCTACTTCCCATTTACCTCGGCATAGTATTGTCAGTATTTTGCTGAAAGTGTAATCAACTAACCACAACTAAATTAACATCAAATCACTATGTCTACATCGGAAATGCCCTTGCAACCTATGTATTTATGTGACAATCTTTTAAACCCTACAATCGGTCATGACGGAAAATAACGATGATGTTGACCCTGGAAAATTACAGTGCATAATGATGTTTTACCTGATGCTCTCGACGTTATCAAGCTGTATTTGAAAGGTTGTCTGACAAGCACCAAAAACAACCATGCTGGATACGGCTGCTGGTCATATGTTTGTTGCTCATACTTTTTCCCTCTCTATTAACGACTCTTCCGTATGTAATTTTATTTTTTCCATAATCTGATTTATCATATGTACCTAATATCCTTCTTTCTACGATTTTTGTATATTTCATATATTTTCATTTGTTAAAATCCTTGCTAACCATTCCTACCATTTCTATATTACAAATTACAATTCCAATCTAAAACTATTTCCAATGATAATTAGAGCAATAGAAGGCTTTCATAAGGTCAAAAGACACCACATTCACCTTTGCAATACAGGTTGATCACATCGGGTTCAGGAACTAGTTCATGATAGCTTTATTCTTTGACCGATTGTACAGGACAAAGATTGCTCTGTATTGGCAAATGCTTCAAGTTTATTTTCAATGTATAAGTAGTTACGTGAGATAATGATATTAAAAATATATCAGATATATATCAAGTTTAATCGCAAGATTATTTGGTGTAAGTACACTAATAAGTAACAGGATATGACGGTAACTATTCGTGGGTAGTTGTAATTCAAACTAAATGTATTCAACATGTTGTTTCCGATAATGACCTGATTGCTTTCAAATTATTTAAAATAAAACAAACCGCGAACATACTGCCGTCTGGCTTTTGCACAATTACTACTATTTTCATAACTATGTATTCGTTGATTTGATTGAATTTCCAAGTGCTAAACATAAACACACACACACACACACACACACACACACACACACACACACATATATATATATATATATATATATATATATATATATATATATATAGAGAGAGAGAGAGAGAGAGAGAGAGAGAGAAAGAAAGAAAGAGAATTACAAATATACACCAAACAGAGCGGAAAGTGCTATCCCGGATTCTGCAGGAGAATGCTTGATAACATTAACAGAATTTTTAAATTCGAATAAATACTATTGTCATACAGGTTAGAAAATTTTAACTCGTACTATACGGAGATTCGAACCCGGACCCGCGGGTTACGGCACCCATCGCTTTGCCTGTAAATACTCCATACCAGCTCGACATTGCACACATCACCAAACAAATGATGCTACAAAGATGGTGGTATAGGCATTCGTGCGTAACAATCATACCCTCATTCAACCCAGTAATTAAGTCTCATCTAAGTACACAGTCCACCTAGATTCCTACTACATAAATCGAAGGTATATAGAAGTTATTATAGAGAATTATATAGATACGAAGAAATAATAGTATCATACATGTTAGAGAATTTTAATTCGTACTCTACGGAGATTTCGAACCTGGGTCTGCGTGAAACGGCAGCCATCTGCTTCTCTAAATTATATAGTGAGACCTGAATCGGTGACCACCTA
Organism: Margaritifera margaritifera; assembly: GCA_029931535.1. Classification (NCBI taxonomy): domain Eukaryota; kingdom Metazoa; phylum Mollusca; class Bivalvia; order Unionida; family Margaritiferidae; genus Margaritifera; species Margaritifera margaritifera. The sequence continues at coordinate 6,520,477 of JAQPZY010001652.1, read as the reverse complement.
AATATAGCATACATCTCTAGAGACCACCATGTTTACTCCTCTCACAATTTCTTATATATTTTGCCTGTATATAGCGATCACTTGCTCCAAGCGACCGCTAATTTTCTTTCTCGTGCACAACCACGAAATCGTCTAGTGACCGGCATTTAATAGTGGTTAATGTCTACTTTTTCTGCAATAATCACGACACATGTGAAGACACGATGTTTCTTTTTTCCTTTATTTCTTTTCCCCATGTCCATCTCTCTGTCTCTCTCTGTCTCTCTCTCTCTCCGTTTCATTGTTTCTTCCAAATCTCAACTGAATATAAAGACCACCTGCATAGTGAGCCACATTTTGTGTGGTCTCCTGACCCATCGTTATACACAGTTTTCACTATATATGCATGAATCAGACTCTATCACTACAACGCTGTTCATTAGAGTCACACACGTTTAATGTGTATTATATTATCGAGGCGTTCTGGTATGCTGCAGATTACATGGAACAAGCAAATTCCAGGAATTGATGATTCACGCTTTTTGGTGGAAGTATGCGGAGTGTGGTGTCTAGTTTTGTAGAGGAAATTGCCTAGCGACAATAAAGGTATAGTAAATTGTTTCATATACATCTGTAAATGGAGACACTACTGATAAGGTAGAATACTGACAATGCAAAAGAGGAGAGGTCTTCAAAATGTGATTGGAATATTCAGGGGCCGTAACCCCGCTAAACGATGATATACGAAGCTCATAATCAAATTCTGCTGAAATCATATCGGCATAGAGCTGCAGATAAAATTTAATCTGAAATCTATTAAAGTTAATGATTGAAACTGTTGTATAGAAGCTAAATTGGCTAGGACTACCACTCAGAGGTCACAACTCTGCTCAGTGATGATGCAAATCAAACGCAGAAAAGTGAAACTAAAACAAACTTTCATCAACATTAAGTCCCATTGCAAATGGAAGTTAGTATGTGTGAAAATATGAGGCTATATGTCCGCTAACAAATAATGTTGCATGCTGAACATGTACCTAAGCAACGCTGACAATCAAACTCAGCCGATGTGTTATTAATAACAAGCTTCCTACTAAATATATGCAAAATCCAACATGTGCAGAAACGAAAGTGGATCTGACAATCAGGGTCCGTAACTCTGCTAAATGATGTCAAATTCCGATAACTGGGCCAAACGATAATGCAGAAACCTGAAAATGGAACTCAGTCAAGGTCTCACCAATATAAAACAGAATACGAAATTTGGCTGAAATCAAATAAGAACCAAAGGACTTATTATGCGGGGAATAAAGTGTGTGGATTTGGTAATCTGACGGAGAAAGCTGAAAATCAAATTCATTGTTGGTTTAATAATATCAAACAGTGTGCTAAATTTGTTCGCCATCTCTTAATAATTAAGAGAGTTATTGTGCGGAAAAAAATAATATGTGGGTTAGAAAATCAGGGGCTAAGCAATGACGTAGAACTCTGACAAAACAACTAAGGGAAGGTCTCATTAATATTAAGCTGCATTTATTTGAAATGTAATAACAATTAAGGGAGGTATTCGGAGGAAAAGAAAATGGGTAGGTAAAAAAATAAAGAACTATCAATCTGCTAAACGATGACGTAAAATGCTAACCAATGAACTTATCCAAGAGCTTATCAATATCATGTAGCAGACCAAACATGGATGAAATTCAATGAGAGTCAACGGAGTGATTGTGCAGAAACAAAATTGGGTGTGTCTGATAATCAGGGGCAATAACTCTAACGATGCTGCAGGGTTCTGAAAATGTTCCCCAGTCAAGGTCTCGTGAACATCAAGCGACGTACAAAATTTGATTGTGTACCAAATTTGGGTGAGATCCAATCATAATCAAGGAATTTCTTATTTGCGAAAGGAGTGAGAGAGTCTGCATCAAAATTCTAAAAAGATATAATCGAGATTCGTTTGTCAACTATACAGTTCTCATGAAAATATGAACTGTTTCCCTTGTATTTTCATTTGAAATCTATTCCACCCAAGATGTTAAAATGTGCTGTTTTCAGAGGGTAAAGACAAATAATCTATTAAATAAGTGAGAAAGAGAGTCAGAATATATTTCCAGATGTGAAAGCTGCGATGAAAAGGTCATCGAAAGCGCGCACAATAAAAGACGTTAGGATTACGCGAGAAAAATTACGTAACGATGTCATGGTATTCTTTTCAAACAACAATGTATTACGTACAAACAAGAATGTAGACTTTTGTTATAAATGTCAGCTACAGCGGCCTTGGGCTTACACTTAAAAAAGACATCTGCACTTAATGTTTCATTATATATATATATATATATATATATATATATATATATATATATATATATATATATATATATATGATTCTTTTGACTAAACGTTTGAGAAAGGAATAATCGAAATTAAACAGATTCTGCAGAGTGAAGTCTTTCTATTTTATGGTTCAATTCTATAGCAATATTTAGAAAACGGCTGGAAATATAGCGAAACGATGAATTTTAATAGAAAATTGTGTATCACATGAAGTTTGTTATGTCAGTTGAAATTTCTAGAAGATTGATTGATTGATTGTATAATTGATTAATTAATTGTCATTCAACTTTCCTTTCACTCATGCTGAAGTATGTGATAATCTCCTGTGCATGAATTCGTTGTTATCAGAGCACGAAGTTTCTTTTAAGATAATTGGATCAAGTGTGTTCTCGCAAACATTTTGTGCAACTTACATCACATTGGAGGCACACAACCTGTAAGCTGATTGCTGCCACTCATTTTGCTCTAACTTAACATTCTGCTGCTAAATCGTTTGTTTGCACTAACAAGTATACGCAGAAGAAAGGACGACATCTACCCGATTTATCATTGTTATCAGAAACCTACGTGACTACGTCATAATTGAAACATTTGCAGTACAAATCAATCTTTGACCGGCCTGGATGGTCAAGAATTGGAAATAGCCTTGAAACATTTGCAGTACAAATCAATCTTTGACCGGCCTGGATGGTCAAGAATTGGAAATAGCCTTGAAACATTTGCAGTACAAATCAATCTTTGACCGGCCTGGATGGTCAAGAATATTAATTCCTCTGACTCAGACACTGATAGATTTCACAAAATAAACTAGGTCATGCAATAGATGTAATCCAAGTAGATTTTAAAGGTAAATAACGTGTCCGTGACCTCGTGAACGCATTCCACTGCAGTCATTTTACGCCGGATTTGACAAAAACAAAAATGAGTGCAGTTGATCTAATACGTCAAAGTTCAACCTCTTCATCAAATCATATTTGTAACTTGCAATATATTCCTTAGAGAGAAAGATAAACGAAAATTACAGACAATGAAATTTTGAAACAGATGGGAAGAGTAGTCAATTGTGGTATTTTACATGTAGAAGACAGTTTCGATGGAGTTAATATAGTAATAGAACCCGAAAGAGTAGTAGAAAGATGACGAAATGCACGACTCCAAATACTATCATGAGCAGCAACAACAGCGAACATGATTCTTTCTTCTTGGTTTTAAGGGATAAAATTAAAGACAATCAGATGGTAAAAAGAGAAGAAATAAAAGGAACATCAAAATATGCAAATCGAATACAACCGTGTATCATGATGACTTTAATATATCGGTTACGGGTCGCTCAATCTAGAAACTATCTGTTTATTCTTACACAGTGTGCTCTACCTTTACAACTCGCTATATAAAATGGGTCGTTTTTACCGACCAGTGATATTTTAGACTGGCCTTGACATCTAACCGATAGTCTCTATTGTAAGAAACCCATATCATTATCTGGGGAGGCGCGGTAGCTCGGTTGCTTGTTCGTCGGGCACGTATGCCAATAGGCACGGATTCGATACCGCACTCAGGTCAGCCACGGTTGGCTACCTAGATGTGGAAATGGCACTTAGCTTCCATTTTCCTCAGCATACTAAAATCAATATTATGATGAACCAGCAATCAACCTACCACTACCAAGAAGAACATCAAGTCAGCATATCTAAATCCGAGAGGTCATTTCAACCTATGAATGTATGGGATAGTCATTTAAACCGTACTGGCGGTCAAGACGGAAATAACGGGGATGTTTACCCTGCTAGATTACAGTGCATAATGATGATTTACGTGATGCTCTCGACTTTTCCAGGTTGTATTTCAAAAAGGGGTCTCATGAGTACCAGAAAGAACCATGCAGGATACAGCTGCTGGTCATCATATATTCCCTACTCGTAATTTTTGCCCTCTTTTGACGACTCTTTCCATATCTAATTTTTTTTCTTTCGGTAACCTAATCTATCATCTGCAGCTTAAATACCCTTCGGTCTACGATGTTTGCATATTTTATATATTTTGATTTGTTAATATCCTTGTTAATATATTACAAATTACAATTCTGATTTGAAAGAATTTCCAACGATAATGAGAGCAATAGAAGGCTTTCACAAGGTCAAGAGACACCACATTCACCTTTACAATACAGTTTGATTGCATCAACGGCTGGAACTAGGTCATGATAGCTTTATTCTTTGAAAACTATCAAAAGCTGCATTATTGACCGATTGTACAGGACAAAGATTCCTCTATATTGGCAAATGTTTCAAGGTTATTTCCAAATTAGACGTAGTTACGTGAGATAATGATTATAAATATATATCAGATAGATATCAAGTTTGATGGCAGGTTTATTTGGTGTAAGTACACTAGTAGGTAACATGATATGAAGGTAACTATTCTTGGGTAGCTGTAATTCCAACTAAATGTACTAAACATGTAGTTTCCGATAATGAATTGGTTGGCTGCAAATTAATTAAAGTAAAACACACCTCGAACCTACTGCTGTTTGATTTTGCACAAATACTGCTATTTTCACAATCATGTATTCGTTGATTCTTGTGTGAGTTGTGAATATTTACACAGGTCTTCAATCAGTGAAGAAAGTTAACTATAACTGTTGCATCCCTATGAGCGCGACACATACCTGGCATTGTTTTCGGAAAAGGAAAGCCCCCCTCTCTGTCCCAGCTCCCACTCTCTGTCTGTATCTGTCTGTCTGTCTGTCTCTCTCTCGCGTTAATGCAGATATATATATATATATATATATATATATATATATATATATATATATATATTACACAATTAGGTTTACAGAGAGATAGAAATATTGATGTTTAAATTTGTATAAATGAAGTAGGTTCCAAGAATATTAACTGATTCAAAGCACCAAAATCGATTTATGACTGCCCTTTTGATCCAAAGATTGACCTATGTGGACATTTGTTTCAAAGCTGATCTTAACTTATCTACAGTTGTACAGAGGTCTGATGGAACAGAAACTTCGATTGATTTTCCTTGTCACTGCAAATTGTGAAAATTTTAATGAATTTTCGCTCGATTTTATGTTATAGTTCAAGAATAATGCACAAAACACTCCATGATATTATCTCTTGAGTACAAAACAAATATTACGTTGAAAAAGAACACATGACCAGTGTAACCTAATTCTTCATCACTTTATGCACATGTACTAGGTTTTACGTGAATGTGATATTGAATGTTCAAGTGGAGTATATATATATATATATAGTCAAACCTGGTAGCGTGACCTGCTAAATATAGCAACCACCTCCCCACAGAGATAACCATTTTTACTTCACTTAAAATTTCCTGCATATTTTGCATGTGACCACCTGCTCCAAGCAACTAGCGACTGTTATTTTTCAGTCCAGTACGAAACCACGAACTGCGTATAGCAACCGGCGTTTATTAGTAGTCAACGTCTACTTTATCCATTGTCTGAAATTATCATCGACACATGTAAAGACACGATCTTCTTTCTTTCTTCCTTTATTTAATTTTTCCCTATGTCCATCTCTCTCTCTCTCTCTGCTTCATAGTTCCTTCCAAATCCACGTATATGACTCTCACCTGAATATAAAGACCACCTGCATATTAAGCCCCATTTTGTGTGGTCTTCTGACTCGTTGTTATACACAATTTTTACTGTATATGCATGTGTCCGACTCCATCACTATAACGCTGTTCATTAGAGTCACAAAAGTTTAGTTTGTTATAATCGAGGCGTGCTTGTATGTTGTAGGTTGCATGGAATAAGCAAACCCCAGGAATTGATGTTCCACGCTTTTCCTTGGAAGCAGGGGAGTTAGTGTGTAGTTTTGTAGAGGAAATCGCCTATCGACAATAGTGATATAGTCAATTACTTGATTTACTTTTATAACTGAAGACACAACTAATAACGTCGAATACTGACAATGGGACCAAGATGAGGTCTCATCAATATAAAGCTGCATACAAAATGTGAGTCCAACATTCGGGGGTCATAACCCCATTAAACGATGATATACGAAGTTCGCTGAAGTCATATTGATATAGGGATGCAGATAAAATTTAATTTAATCCAGAAAATGATAATTATTGGAATAATTGTATTGAAGCAAACTTGGGTGGGTCTACCAGTGAGAGGTTACAACTCTGCTAAATGATGATGCAGATCAAACGCAGAAAAGTTATACTAAGACAAAGTTTCATCAACATAAAGTTGCATGACAAGAGAGTTATTGTGCAGAAAGGAAAGTTAGTGAGTCTGAAAATATGAGGTGATAAGTCCGCTAAAAGATGATGTTGCATGCTGAACATGTACCTAAGCAACGCTGACAATCAAACTCAGCCGAAATGTTCTTATTAACAAGTTGCGTACTAAATTTGTGTAAAATTCAACAAGAGAGTCATTCATGTGCAGAAACAAAAGTGGGTGGGGCTGATATTTAGATCCCGAAACTCTGCTAAATAACGTAGAATTCTGGCAATTGAACTCACCCAAGCTATCATCAATATCAACCCGCATGGAATGTTTCCTTAAAAATCAATTACAAGTACCATTTTCAATCCATATCAAGCAATCAACCAATCTAATATTAATTAAAGGACTTATTGATAGGAAACAAACGTGTGCAGGTCTGATAATCAAGGGATATCACTCAGCAATACGACGCAGAACGCTGACAATCGGTCTCTGGAAAAGATCGCATGAAAATCCAGCTGAATACTAAATTTGGTTGAAATGCAAAATAGATAGGCTTACCACACGCACAGTGTTCTCATTGGGTTGTATGCAAAAGGGACTGTAAATATGGATTACACCTAATATTTTGGCATTGGTTGCAAAGTTCTGTCATTGGGTTTCTAACATTTCGTTAATGTTAGTTATGTTACATTTAATATGCCTTTGTGAAAATGTCCTACAATTCATTATCAACTACAAACAATACAATCGACATATTATCTCGATGCGATAAACATTGTCGTGTACGGTTTGATTAGCTTGAAAGGTATTTATGAGATGTAGTTTTACCGCATATCAATTTTTACCATTCGATTTTGCTTTTACCGGTACTTGGGACATAGAAATGATATTGGACTAGAAAGTTACCGAACTCTTTATGAAAACTGACCATTTCCATAAAATATGTCACGGTACAAAGTTAGACCAATAAATAAATATATAGAAGAAATCAGTCTTCTTTGAGAAGATATAAGGATATATTTCACGATTGAAACATTTGAAGGCAAAACTGACGACTTGCATGGCGTTAGTTTTGCCCATTCTGTTCCAGCGCACTTAATTGCTATATTACTCCATAGGTAAAAATAACTTTAAAAAAATGTACAATTATTTAGGACAAACTTTTCACAAATTTATCCCCTGCATATAATCCTTCAAACTGTGTATTTTGTCACATTATTGAATGTTTTTGTACGAAGAATGACATGATTTTATTTCGTTAACGCATTTCTTGCGCGGACTGATTAAGTGAGCATTGTTGCGGTGGGGATAAAATCATCGCTGAGCGGTCGGATGCGATAGACTTCAGAGCATGACATCTTTAATCTAAAGATCTTAGTGATTGTGAGTTTATCTATTAGGATTGCGTTTATTTATTTTTGTTTATTTCTGCATTCAAAATGTGAATTCTGCACCTGGCAAGCTTACAGTCTAGTTCGGTAACAGACACTGCATCAATCGTCACTTAATCTGGGTTTTGCAATCAACACCCAAACATTTCCCATTTCTCCATCCTTTTCAAACATGATTATGGGTGTGATGAGAGTTATAGTTGCTATTTAACATTTGTTTCGTAATATATTTAATGGAGAGTTTTGTCCTAGAAATGTGTATAGCTTGTAGTAAAGTATAACGGATATGAGCGACACTAAATCTCGAATAGAAACAGATAATGAAGATTCAGTCAATGACAATGTGCACGATTCGTGTGGAAAACTGTTTTGAAAAAGCTAAAAGGTTTTGGAATTTTAAAATAAAATATAACTTATATACTTCTACGTGCACAATGTTCATATTCATGCGAGTAAAAATGTATATCTACGTTAGAGAACTTTATCGGTATACAAGTTACAAAATACATTTATTTTGACGGAAACAAGCCATTTCGTTTCTTGAATATGTTTGAACTGCATCCTTCTTATATCCATTTTCCAATCTATGTTTTTTTGCTCCCGCCAGCCAATTCACTTTCTTATACTTTACAATTGAATACAATTAGTATCAGTGTCTAATTACTTCGTCAGGGTTGTATTATAAAGTGTAACCATCTACAAACCATTTCAAAATCTGTTCGCTCTGTCTTTTAAGGGGCTGCGGGTGTCCGAGTGGTCTAAGGGGCTCGCCTCTACAGATGAGAGACATCCCACCTCTGTCTGCGTGGCTTCGAGTCTCGGCTCGGCCAACGTGGATATTTGAGAAATCTTGCCAGAGATTCCCGTGGGTTGGTAGTGCTTCCCAGGGTTCTCCCCTGTTCATCCTCCACCAAATATACTGGCCGCCATGTATAGCCTGTCATGTGCTAAAATATGGAGTTAAACCCACAAACCCAAACCAAACTGTGTTTTTAATCCTTTTCTTAATGTTTTGGAATTTTCAAATTTTATATATAATTTTGTTTCATATTAAACTGTATCTATAATACAGATTCCATTTAAAGTTGATACATATGGACATTATTAATGTCCTTCTATTTTATGGCTAAATTCTACAGCAATATTTGGAAAAAATGGAAATATTATAGTGAAGCAAAATTAATTTTAAACGATAAATTATGTATCACATGAAATATGTTATGTCATTTGGAAACGTACAGAAGATTTATTTATTAGTTGAATAATTGATTGATTGATTGTCATTCTACACTCATGCCAACGTATGTGATAAGCTCATTGGGAAGTAATAGTCATCGTTTATTTTTGTATTGCAATAAATACACTTAATATATATATATATATATATATATATATATATATATATATATATATATATATATGTATATGGTTACGTACCAGTTGTATATTTAATGCCATCTTCAGCTTTGTCTATAACGCCAGTTTCTGTTGAACGTTGATATATGGGGACATTTTTTTGAAGTCTTTGTATTTTATTGTTTACAACACTATTTAGATGCAAACTGAACGTATTACACCGAAAGAAAATGAAGTTAAAGCAGAACATCAAAACTGTAGAAGATTGATTGATTGTTTGATTGTTTGATTGATTGATTGATTAGATAAGTGATTTACTGGTTGCCATTCTACTTTCCTAACACTTATGGCAAAGTATGTGATAAGTTCCTTGGGAAAAGATATTTATCGTTTATTTACTTACTGCATAGAAAATACCTAATGAAGTGAGTATACATTTTCTATAAACACACACACACACACACACACACACACACACACACACACACAATCATTCACAAATTCATAACCATGAAAATCAAACGTAAGTATGCATGAATTTGCGTTTTTTCTCTAAATATTGCTGTAACATTAAACCATAAAAGAAAGAGAAAGACTTCAATAAATTGTCAACATATATCAATGTTAGAAACATACATCATAGATAGAGCTTCTGATGAAACAGAATTTATATATAAAATGAGAAAATTCCAAAACATTAAGAAAAGGAATAGAAAGACACAACATAATATTTTGAAACGATGCATCAATAGGTATACTTTTAATAAAGGTTTGATAAAATAATTACATGCAAATACTAGCTTTATTATATTGTAAAGTAGTAGAAAGTTAATTGGCTCATGGAAGGAAATAATATAGATAGGTAGAATGGTAACAAAACGGTGCAGTGCAAATATATGCAAGAAAACGCCAGTTTACGGTGAAAGGACCTGACGTATTTATGTCAAGCAATAAAACGTCTTTTTAAGTGTTTTATGTTCAGGGAATAAGATACAGATTTATAACATTTGCCCACGTAGATATACATTTTTACTTGCATAAATGTTACAATTTCGCACATATAAGTATACAAGTTCTCTTTGATCTTAAAACTCCAAAACCTATTTGTTTAAAAACTGTATCGAGTGGAAAGAGTGATATTTGAAACGTTCTAAATATTTTGTTATAACTTTTTGTTCTTTGAACCTGTCAATACATTTATTGCCGATATTCTACAAAATGAACTGCAACTGGACATTCAGCACGCCGGACCCCTGCAGATATATGCGTGTGACATAACATAGGTAAAAGACATTGACGTAAAAATGTCGGAGGAGGTAAACTCTGACTGAGTTGAAAGTCGAGTTGGGTAAAGTTTACGGATGTAATTCTTTGCAGTATTTTTTAATTTTGAGGCGGTTTCATCGTTTTGAAGAATATATGGAAGATGACAGAAAGACCATTGTCAGCGATTGGTGAGCAGGAAGTGGCTGCTGCTAAGGAGGCAATTGTTGCAAATGCTCGATACCCAGTGTAAGATATTTACATTATCACGGGCATTAATTCGTCAGATGTTCTTAATATATTAAACAATTTGAAACTCAGAAAGTATTATGGAAAGTGGGTCCCCGCATTTGTTGACGGCTGATCAAAAACAGACTCGGTTTGAAGTCACCAAACGGCTACTCGCCAAAGTATGAAAGAGTGATCAGAGACGTTTGAATGAGATTGTCACAGGTGAGAAAATATGGATTTACATTTTGAATCGCACTCAAGAAAACAATAAAATTTGAATCGGATAATACGTACTGAGACCACAAATCGCTCAGACTGTTAAGAGAGTTTATATTTCGATGCAAATTGTCTGGACGTCCAGATACATGTGTCAGACCCTATAGTTGTCACTGCGCATTTTCATACCCCACAGTGTTGCCAAAAGTTGTGGAATACTACCGAACCATCCGCCCACTCGCATGTACCCTAGGTATCAATCTACTCTAGGACAACGCACCGCCGCAATAAATCCGCCGTCTTGACAGATTTCCTGAAGCAGCACAGCATCCAAACTACACTACATCTCCATACAGTCCTGATTTAGATCCAAGTGATTTTGGCTCACGCGCTGAGGAGCAGACGATTGAAAGCCTCCATGTGGTGGAAGCGCAGTTTTGCATTGTATGAACAACATACCAAAAACTGAATACAAAATGGTATTTAATACTTGGATAATCATACTGAGAGAGTGTGTTGATGTGAATGGGGAGTGCTTTGAGGAGATACATTGACCTACCGTTCACTGATAGAGAGTTTTTTTATACAGCGCACTAATATTCAGAATATCTAAATACCCACTCAAAGTTATTGAAAACAATGTTTCACGTGAATCGTGCACATTGTCATTGTCTGAACGCGAATGACCTGTTTTCTATTCGATATTCAGTATCACCCATACCCGTTACACTCTACTACGATCAATAAATGTTGCTGGGACAAAACTCTCGATCAAATATAATATTAAAAATTTTTTAATTGGCAATTGCAAGTCTCATCATACTCACAATCATGTTTGAAAAGGATGGAGGAGTCGGGAATGTTTGGGTGTGATTGCAAACCAAGATTAAGTGACTATCGATGCAGCGTCTGTTACCAAATCTGACTGCAAGTTTGCCAAGGCTCATAATTCGCGTTTGAATGCTGAAAATAAATAAATAAACAAAATTCGAATGGGTAAAATAACAATCATTAAAATCTTTAGTCTGAATATGTTATGCCCTGAAGTCTATCAGATCCGACTGTTCTGTGATGGTTTTACCCCCAACGCAACGAAAATAAACATCGTTTCATTCTTCGGATTAAAAACTGTCCTTAATTTTGACAAAACACAGTTTGAAGTATTACATGTAGGTGATACATTTGTAAAATGTTTTTGTTCTATATTATTGTAAAATTACATAAACATCTTTCTATCAATATAGTAATACATCCGTTAACTGCGTTGGTACAGCATGGAAACAAAGCTATACAAGTCGACAGCTTTGTCTTAAAAATATATAATAAAAAGAAAATCTACTCTTTTTTTGAGTAACAGATAAATAAATATTTCCTTTTTGATGTGGAAGCATCTTGGATAGTCACTCGTGTCTTTGCCCTTCAAGACAATACTATTTTGCAACATCACAAGTGAAATATTTCCATATATCTACTAAAAAGTAGTTGATATCCTCTGTTTATTTATTGATCTGACTTTGTACTATGAGATATTTTGTGGAAGTGGTCAGTTTTCATAAACACGTAAGTGACTTTAACAGTCCAAAATCACTTCTATGTCCCAAGTATCGGCAAAAGCAAATGCAAACTCTAATGATGATAACTGAGAGGCGGATACAATTCATCATATAAATAAGTCAAAAGCTAATGAAGCCGTATACGATAATGTTTGTCACCCAGAGATAATGTTTGCATTGATCAATTCGTCAGCTTACTTGTTGCTGATAATGAATTGTAGAACAAAGGCATATTAAATTTAACATAACGAGTAATTTAGGAAATACTTGTAAACCAATGCCTGAAACGAATGCTAGAATATTCGGTTAAATCCTTATTTACAGCCTCTGTTGCATGCATTCCAGTGGGAACAGAGCACATTTGGTAACTGCCATCCAAATTAAATTTAAACATACCCGTACAATTTTCAATAACATTAAATATATAAAGAGTTAACATTCATTGTATCCAAGATAAAATAAAAACATGTTTATGTCGGAATGATTGACGGAAGCAAGGAGTTGTGTTTAATTTAAATTATTTCTGTCTTAAACGTTGTAAAATGAGAATGAGAGAGAGAGAGAGAGAGAGAGAGAGAGAGAGAGAGGGAGAACACTTAACACAGCTACCTTTCTTAATTGTGAGCCCATGGCTACCGTAGCTGTCACTTATAACAAATATTCTGTTCTGTAATTTACATTGTTATTTGTAAAGAATACCATGGCATCGTTCCGTAATTTCTTTCGCTTAATCCTTTTGTTGAACGTGCTTTCCATGTTCTCTTTAACATAGGTTCCATATTTGGAAATATATACTAACTCTATTTTACGTATATTGAATACATTACCTGTCTTTATTGTTTTAATTCAAGAAATTTTAAAATTTAAATACATAAGGACCAGATTGTTTTTTGTCGAGGATTACACCAATTGCATATCAATTTGGATTTTGTCTTAGGAAATGTGCATTTACTTGTTGCTGGAGATAAATGGGTCAATAGAGACATTTTAAAGTAGAGCAACATATGTGAGAGTAAGCAAATATATTCACGACAAGTCGACTGAGTCATGCCTGTAGTACTGTAAAATATTTTTCTGGGGTTCACATTTTCATTTTTTTATTTTTGAGTTGTTACAGATCATAAATTAAAAATCCCAACAAAAAGATCTTTCGATGCAAACAGAAGGACCACTCCGGAATCCACGAATTTAAGTGCCAATTAAAATGCCATTCATTGCAAAGCCACGAAAATAATTGAATTCACAGTATTAAGTGAATCATCATTATCAGAAATGTCTAGAGTCAAAATGAACTGTTTAGAGGCTTCTTTTATTTATTTATATTTTTCTTCTTGTTTTGATTGTTTTCAACCTTACTCTTACGAGCACCACAAACAACTATTCTGGCTACGGCTGCTGATAAGGATATGTTCCATACTCATCATTTTCCCCTCTCTTTTATCGATTTTTTCTGTATTCAAATATTTTTCTCTATTCTAATTTATTGTGTACACTTTTAATACCCTACATTCTACAATCATCGTATATTTAGTATTTTTTATTTGTTACAATCCTTGTTAACCATTCATTACTATAAATATATTACAAATTATGATAATGATCTTAAAATATTTCCAAAGATAATGAGATCAATGCAATGGAAGGCTTTCACGACGTCAAGAGTCACCGCATTAATCTTTTCAGTCCTCATTGATTGCATCAAGGGAAGGAACTAGTTCATGCTATCATTATTCTCTGAAGTCTATCAAGAGCTGAATCAGGGGTACTTACAATCTTAAAAGATTGTACCGGTCAAAGATTGATCATCGTCTATTTAGTAATTTTTATTTGTTACAATGCTTGTTAACCATTCATTAATATAAATACAAATTATGATAATGATCTTAACATATTTCCAACGATAATGAGATCAATGCTATGGAAGGCTTTCACGACGGCAAGAGTCACCGCATTGACCTTTTCAGTCCTGTTTGATTGCATCACGGGCATGAACTAGTTCATGCTATCATTATTCTCTGAAATCTATCAAGAGCTGAATCAGGGGTACTTAGATTGTACCGGTCAAAGATTGCTCTATATTGGCAAATGTTTCAAGGCTGTTCTCAATTTAGACATAATCATGTGAGTTTCTCATACTAACAATATATCACATGGATATCAAGGTTGATTGCAAGTTTATTTGGTGTAAATAAAGAGTTAGTAGTCAGATATTAAAGTATCTATTCTGGGTAGCTGTAATTTCGACTGAGTATCGTAAGCATGTTGTTTCCGGCAATAAAAAGTTTGCCTACAAATTATTTACAATAAAACTTTCATCGAAAATACTGCAGTCTGATTTTTTTACACAGTTACTGCTCTTGTTATAACCTTGTAATCGTTTTTGTTTTCTTCTTCTGAGTTAAGAATAATTATACAATTATTTATTCATTGAAAAAAGTTGACTATAATTGTTGCCTCCTGAGGAGCGCGACAAACGCATGACATTGTTTTTGGAGAAAGAAAAGTGCATATTTCTGTCTGTCTCTTTTTTTAGCGTTATTACAGATAGATTATATATTGGTAGTGGTGCCTGAAAGTCTTAGAATTATTGTTAACACACTACTAAGGATAATTTCTGCATATGTTATTTTTGCATAGTTTCGCCTACACGGATTGTAGCTATTTGAAAGGACTTTGAATGTATCTGGCGTAAGTTCCAGAGTGCCATCTGCGCCATAACTTACTGTTTTCCTCTGAAATACCCATCGTAGCACAGACAGTCGAGAATTCTACAGAGAGTTTTAAGAAAGCAGAAAATTGATCCATGTTTAGAGAAGTTCTCTCAGAGAGTTCTCTCTTCCAGTTTCTTTTTTATCTGTCTTAGTTTCTCGTGGCACCAATAGCAATTATGGATGCAAACGACTTGTGTCCGCATAAGGTTACATCATCAAGCTGGAGAGAACGGAAATCTGAGCCCTTGCTGCTACAGTAAGTTACAATAGTAACACGTTTGCAAGGAGAGATATGCTATAAATAGGACAAGATGATCAACTGGAGACAGCCATAATTGGCATAAGTTGTCTTGAATTCTAAAAGACTAGTTTTTGAACCAGTCTAGAGATTTTTAATTGAATAGATGCCATACTTAGTTTGGTATCTGTGTGGGATTTTCTTCCGCATTTGGTGCCAATTCCTTGAATCTAACCCACTTGATAGGTACGAAACATTGATTTAGCAATTGCATTTTTTACACATGGATTATTCTCTGCTTTCAGTGGTATGCTGAATTTTAATGTCTGACAAACTAATTCGAGCACTAGTTTCATGACTCGTTTGAGTGATTTCTGATTGATAATGTGAACAACTGCCTGGTTATCAATGTGAAAGGGTATATATATATATATTTTTTTTTGCTTTTAAATTTCTCGCCCCAAATACATATGGCTACTATCACTGCAAATAGTTCTATAAATGCTATATTATTTGGTTTCCTGACAGGTCTGTCCTTGGGCCACAACCCATAGGCCCAGTTCCCTTGAAAATGTATTCAAAAACCTGCAGATGTCCAATCTGCACTAACTGTAGAAGCTCTAACATTTTATTTTAATACCATCCAGACTCTAACAGTTATACGACTGCAAGTTTCTAAGAATTCTATCGAAACTTTTATAAGTTTTCTGTCATGCCATTGGATACCAAAATCAGCATGGTTTAGAGTATTAAGTCCAATAGTTGCATATGTTAGCCTTCTACAAACATCTCTGCCTGCTGATATTACCCGACAAGCGAAATAGAAGGCATACAGTTAAAGAGGATAAGGACCGGAGTGTGGCTTTTTTCTAATTAAAACGTCTTCTATTTTGTTTTTGAGATTTAATAGTGTTTCTCATGGAAGTCGTAAGACTATACTGATTGTGTCAATTTCTAGAAATAAAAATATCATTACTGCGTAAGGGCCTACTGTTATTTAATGAGCCACAGGGACACCGAGTTCTTCACCTTATGGTTGAACCTCCCTCTCACAATCCAATTAAAAGAAAGTTACAAATCTGTTGAAAAGTGCACCGCTGATAGATGCTCCCATAGGTAAACATTTCCCATTCAGTTGAAAACCTAATAAATCAAAATCGGCAGGAGTTATGAGGACCAGCCGAAAGACTGATTTCCTGTAAGATTTTGCTAAGAAGACGCCAGGACATAGAGGCTGAATTGTTTTAAAAGCCTTGTCAAAAGTAGAGTCTCTGACTGAACACATATCTCGGTCAATGAAACGATTTACAGGTAGTGAAGCTGGATGTGATTAATAGAATCCTTCATGTACTCAGTGTAGACAGACAAATTCCACCCGAGGGTCAGAATTTTGCGTCAGACACGAGGCTTTGCCAACTGTCTGTTGAATCATTTTGATCCCGAAGGTGGAATATTCTTATCCTACAATGAAGCATAATGAAGGATTCTTTTTCTCACCTTTCTGAACAAAACATGAAGGTCGAAGTAAAAATGGCGTGTTGTGAAAACTGATGTAACTTTCAAACAACAAAACAGCCATTGACAATTTCCTTACCATAATATAGAGCCTAAAAAGTTGGGTTTACCCTGAATAATTTAGTGTAAACTTTAAATAACGTTTTAACATATTTTAGCTTTCAAGGAACAGTGGCTGAAACAGATATGGTAATCGCAATACACAGCGTCCGAATTGTGTCCTGCAGAGAGATTTCGTAATGATTCAAATGTGAACACGTCAAAAAATCAAGTCCACTCTTGTCAATAAATCGAGACAGACAAAGGTTAATGAAATAGTCTTCGATTCAGCTTTAATCCAGAATGTATTTACCCCTCAGAAATAATAATGAGAGTAAGATTTTTTAAAAAATTACAACAACGGCTTTACGACTCGAAACTGCACTGAAAAAGAGGTACATGTATCTAGGTCGATCAGTGCGAAACGGCTGTTTGCGGAACACTTTAATTTCAACCACTTCTTCTTTAGTACGTAAATGAGATGCAATTAATGCTTATCTTGATTATTGTGAAAGAATGCTCAAGTGAGGATGGAAATCGGGTAGTGTTTGCTTCTTTGTGCACACTATGATCGCAGTAGACGGTCAAAATAGTCAGGATAAAGGTCACGTGTGAGGTAGGATAGAACTATCCTGCACCAGTGTTCCAAATTGGAAAACACGATCATACACATATATAAATGTAAGATATATGATGGGAGACTCTAATTCCCCATCGTTCTTAGGTACAAGTATGAGGGGTGAACATCCAAGGGTATTGGTGGAAACTAAAATAAAAAGGACAGTTACGCGCCCTACCCTAACCTCTTTATTTATTTTAAGATTTTGAGAGTGACGTGGTAATTCTGATCCTTAATACTGGAGAGAAAAACCTCCAATAAATCCAGAAAGAAGTTCTGCAGCTACATATTTTTCGGGAATAATTAGGTGTAGAAGTTTCTGCGGCTGTCAGTGGATATTGGCTAACATCTGCTCTCCGTATTCCCATGTCGTCTTCGTGCTCTGTTAGGTGGACAGGGGAGCGGATAGTTCACCTCAAACTCGATTTCTTTGCTCCTGGTCCCCAAGTGGATGTCTTTCTCTGCATTGTTTAAAAAATCCTGAAAACTGCACTTTTTGTACTGACTTGAGACAAAATGCAACTTTTCATAATGTCTGAGTAGATTTTAAATGTGAATGTTTACAAAATTGAAAAAGGTTTATGGTTTTGTAACAGGATGGCGAAGTTTTTATTTTTGTTTTGCATTCCAATTTGTTGAATCCTTTCACATACATTTCCAAAGAGGAAGACGACGATGGCACAAATCTCCCCAATGAGATAATTACAAAAGAGCCCAGTTACTGCAGCAACAGTCTGAAGTCAACAAGACAGATGTGGTTATTTCCCTTACACCACAATGTCATTTGATAACAACATTCACTAGCTTAAGTGATATACGGCATACTGGATTGTCAAATACTGGACTATCAATTAATACCAGATACGGTTGTATTAAATCAAATTATTAATACAATTGATAATTTTTATGAATGGTTGCTAGCTATTACAAGCTTAATGTAGGTACATACATAATCCCATATTGTGTCGCAGCTGTCAGTTCTCCGGACCTTTAGATCTCGCGGCAACAAGATGATTTTTTCAGACAGAATCGGTTCTCATGTTGTCCAACGTATGTTTGCATACTTTTTTTATAAAACTTCTTCAACGTGTCTGCGATAAAGAATGGCTATAAACATATATTTTAAGATGGACTTCCCCGTCATTGATTGTATTGTATATTAAACAATGGAAACAATTTTATTACTATGGAAATTTATATGAACTATATCTACAACCAATGAGAATATTTTTTTAATGATTCTGATGCGTCTTCTAGAGTTTATGAAATCTCTTAATTTATTTGTTAGGGACTTACCAAAAGTGCCGATTAAAGTTGACTTCGCCCTGGTGGCGGTCTAAACAATGCATCACATACGAGTGAAACTGTAGTGTTGAACAGGCCTTATGTTAGCGTGGTTGAACTGTAACGAGTTATAGAGTATACCGTGCGGTAGGGGTTACTCTCTTAGAGAAAACAACTAAACTGGAAACCAAGCCCAATGCTTACTAAATGTCTGATGATTAACACTATTAGCAACTAATTTGTCCAGTTCCAGTTCAGCGCACTTCAGCAACATTTCGCTTCCTGGACATCCAAGATGTGGATGTATTAGGCCATAGGACATTGATGCAACTATACGTAATATTCACACAGTCGCTCGTCGGGAATTGAGTTTTACGCCATAGCTCGTAAAGGGGTACCTGAAGCACAAGAAGTAAGTTTACCTTTATTTAATTTATTTTGATCGAAAGGATACTAGAAGCAAAGTGTTTCTTTTATTTAGCATTAGAAATAGCGTATTAAATAAGGATTAAAAACTCATATTACATCTGCGTGTATTTACTTGCAGTACAATTTGTATGTTGCAATCTTGTATGCAGACAACACAAGTATCAGGATTTTTCATGAATCAGTTATGCACAACCTTTCTGAAAAATAACAACAAATAATACATTTTACAACCATCATTGTTCCCTTATACACCTCACCCTTATCAGATACCTCTGTTTTTAATCCCTGCCACAACCTCCCAGGACTCAGTCTAATAATTCACGTTCGCTTGAGTGAATCACCATATAATGCCTTGGTTTTTTGCTTTGTTTGTACTCACCTAGCTCGTGGTTTTGTACTTTTGTATCGTTGGATATAGTTACAGCAGTCACAACAATTATCTAGCATAACACACACCTGCCCATCCACCTCTTTTTGAACGCATATAACCTTTATTGGAAAATCACTATATCCTTGTATGTGTCCTCAAAAATAAGGGAACAAAAGCTGTCAATGACTAATATTTGACACATCGAAAGAATATTTGAAGGTACAAATATGCGTTTAATGACTGACATGAAAACAAAAAAAACGAAAACAAAAATAGGAGTGTGTTTGGAAACATAAATGATCTAATGCGATGCATGAAAAACTCACCATAACCCTAAGCTTAACTGCACAAATGTACAGACGGACATACGTAACACTATAAGCATATATTGCCCGTCCCCACATTCTTGCTTGGTCTTAAGAAAAAATGTCACACTAGTGATAGCTTTTATGAGTTTTGAGTATGTACACCATATTTTATTCATGAGGAGATATTGGTTTGATTTGGTTTGGTTCATTTTGGTGATTTACGGCACAGCTACACAATGAGGCTATTTAGTGCCGAGGCAATTGGATCAAAGTGTCGTGCCCATGGACACTTCATGGTAGCCGACTCAGGCTGATCCAGTGGTATGATTTGAACCCTCATCCTTTTAGTCAGGAGTCCAGCACAATAACCACTGAGCCACCGTTGCTCCTACTTCCATTAGTCGCCTCTTATGTCATACGGGTGGGCACATCAAGCCTATGCCACATCTTTGAGCCGGCAGGGATCATGAGAAGAGATGGCTCATTTATTAGTTGTTGTTGCCATAACTCAAATATGCACATTCTCAGAACAAAGTAACTGTCAATAATGTTCTCGAGAAATCTTAGACATGTAATATATTCAATTTCAGATATACTGCACGTCATCCGCCAAATGAAAACTATGCCAGCTAGGGTTCAATGCTGCCTCTGTTACGTAGGGCAGGATGATGACGAAACTGAACAGATATTAACTAGTTTTGTACTGCATATATACTTGTAATAATTCTGAAACATTCCCAAAGACTGATGAAAGTAAAACATTGACAAATGTGCCATAAACCTGTATTCATTTAGAATATATTCGTGTCATCTGAAGTGAGCATAACTATCATGAGTATCGTATATTGGATATTTCTTGACTTTTTGTCAATATCGGTGGTGCACACTGACGCGCGGTAAACGATAGGTCGTCACTGCAAGAAAATACCACTTAATTTCAGCATCATAGCGCAAATATAAAACCTTCATAAATTACATTGTGATATACTCTCTCTCTCTCTCTCTCTGGGATGGAATGGGGATGTTGGTGAAAATTAATACATAGTCGCTTGTGCGCCTCTAAAAACATAAAATAGCCGTGGAATGGATATCGTTATGCTGTTATTTATCATCATTTGTTAAATGTCAGACAATCCCACAGAGTGGCTAGGAAATAATATTATCCTGGGTGACCGTAGTGAACCTAACAAAATTCTTAAAAAAACCGAAAAATATAAGTACTTTCAGTACCGATGCAATTTCTTTCTTCAATCATTTTTTAACCTAGATCAGACTAGGCACCCGTGGAAACGTATTAATTGCAGGTAGGCAATATTACTGGTATGTACATGTAAATACATTTAATTCACTTAATTGGACAAAGATTAACTTCCAAATATTTTATTAAAACAAAACGAGCTGAAACTATCCCTCCTAAATATTAATTAAAATGTACTTACCTTTAGCAAATGGTTACATCGATTGTTTCGAAGGGTGTGTCTTCCTAATTCATTTCTTGCAATTATTTTATCTTTCCATTTTTGGAACTTACCTTTTAATTGATACCGTACAGCCACTATTGTGCAAAGCAGAAAATATTCAATCTTGCAAATACTGCACAGTCCTATATCCGCAGTCACTACATGGGTTATCATCCCCCATCCTCCTTCCATCTCCTCCCCCTCGGAAAAAAGATACTATTGATTTTGCCAATTCATATAGTTTTCAACAACTCCTCCCATTTTACAGAGTAAATACTATGAAATCAGAGACTCTCCTATCATACCGTGATCATACGCTTCTGTATACAGACGGTTCAAAATATGCAGACAAGGTCACAGCTGCTTTTGTAAACACTCCATGGCACCATCTCCAGCAGGTTACTAGATAAATCCTCCATTTATTGCGCTGCATTGAAATCTCTTAGACAACAAATTTCTCATATTTTCGGATTTCCTTTCAATACTGAAAGTCTTGCAAAACTTTCAATTTGGCAAGCCTTTCATATTCGAGACTTTGCTCTTACCATCTGGAAAACAATATTCTGTATGTTGGCTGCGTAGTCACATTGGTATTAAACGTATTGAAAGGGCGGGTAAAACCGCTATGCTGCCCTTCGTCACCCATTTCCGTTTGGACGATTCCATATACTGACTTCAAATAATATAAATCGTATGTTCTATATACTCGGCATCAACCCCATCATTAGAGAGTGGCATTACTCATAAGAAAAAATGTTTTATACTTTTACCTTTATCTTGTTATACATATTTTACAGAATTTTAACACATTTAGCTTTTAGCTTTTATCTTGTAGTACTTTGTGCTTTCGTTTATTCGGAAGGATCTATATTCCTACAATGTCTTTATATTAGTCTGCAGGATATATCCAGTACTGTGCTGTCGTGCCATTATACCCTCATATACACATACCATTCAGTCTAAAACTGCTTGAAGGCCATCATAGCCTCTGAAAATGTTGCTTTCTAGTAAATATACAGTCTGTTGTTGTTTTAATTGTTGTTGAAGTGTGACAGCATCTAGGCAGGCTTGAAGATGTTCATCGGCCTGCAGGTACAGTTGCATCAAATTCTGAATTTGCAGTTTTAAAAGCATCAAGAGATTGTACAAGTATGCTTTCATCTCTCTAGAATCTCAATATTAGCCTACTGACAATTGCGTTTTGCATGGAAAAGCATTATTCGCAGTACTCTGTTGTTTTTCAGCTTGGTTGCATTTTGAGCAAATAAGTCATACACATCAGACGTGACGTGCCCTGATCATGTCTACTTAAACTGTGTTATTATTACGTCAATACAAGACAGCATTGCCTTGATGGCTTGGAATATACGGGAAAGCTTGCGTGTACCTTGCAGTCTTAATAATATGAAGATTCATATAATTTCAGCAAAAGATCTTAGGTCTCTTACTACCCGTATACCTTTCTTCAGCATGACTTAAAGTAAAACGAACACTGGATTGTCACTGATCGACATGAGGACCCTCAATTTCAATGATGTGAAACACAATTATTCGTTTACATATGTCTCCAATTGTTCAGTTTTTTTGTGCCTAAGGTTTACTGTAGCGCAATCAAACTAAGCGGCAACAACTGTCTCTTCCAAATTAGGGTAAACGCTGTCAATACTTCTATCAATATCATCAGAACGAATATGTAAAAGATCTTCCAAAGCTATAAAAACATTTTAAGGATGATCATTCCGATGAACACTGCAATATACAATTTCTGCTGGTATTAGATTTCAAAAATTCTGACTAATTGTTTAACATCAATTTTGTAACTTCAAATATGAAGGCTGAAATTGTTTAAAAGATGTAACTGAATTTATTTAAGGTGTAACCGAATACAATTTATGACTTTTGAAATCTTTTCTTTACCATAGACATGAGTTACGTGATACACTGTTCATATTTCACAAGTGCGCGTGCCAGGTACTGGTCTGATACAAGATTTTAATGTGTCTTGCATTGATTTCAACACTCTTGATTATTGCTTTACAAAGTAGGGATTAAGAAAGTTTTACCGATAAATGGTACCGGAGTTCTTTTCCTCTTACTTATTGTTACGACTCTATGGCTCGAACAAACGTAACATAAAGAAAGTGAAACCAATAATGTTTGTAAAAATCAACAAACAATTTATTCTAAATAATTAATCCGAAAATCAAAATACACTTACAGTATCGTGTATTATAATCTAAATAATCCAACAATTATGAGTGTCCTAATCACAAGTCCTGTATATATATAGAAACTATAAAATGTTCCAAATGAATGAATGGTTCAATTTAATGAACTTTCCAAATGAATTTTCGTAATGAACGAATGTTCCGAAAGAATGATGGTTACAAATGAATGAGTCTGTAATGTTCCGATAGATGATGGTTCCGAATGAATGAGTCTGTAATGTTCCGATGTACCAACGATAATGTCATATCATCTTTAAGAATGTTCAGAGGCATCCGAGAAAGGTTCTAAATATAACTCCAGGTAGCTCTGATGAATGGTCCAATAAATAATTCCTTTTGAATCATTTATACAGCATGGCATTACAGCATTAGAAGATTCTTGCACGGCTATTATTTCAAACTATGTGATGATTCCAAAACTGATCATAAAAAACAGTTCTTTTCAACTCAAGATCTAAAATGGAATGGAAATAATTCGTATTTTCAGGTCTTTTATACAACTTGCAAATGGCACATTTCACAACAGAAAATATGTCATATTACGACTCGGAATGCAATACTAAATGCGTCTATTTCATGAAAAAGTACTCCAGGTACAGTAAACAACTCTGACCGTGAACAAAAGGTCAGTAAACATGTTGTTCTTTGATTAATAGTACAACTAAACCCAACTTAAATATGACTCACTATTTGACACAACTTTAAAGTAGAGTCATGGGCCAAAAGTTTAAGCACATTATAAATTCCATACACATAATTCCGTAACACTTATGTAGAACGTGATAAACGATGTGTAAACTTGGGTAAATTTATTATAATGTAGCATTTCCTTTAACCATGTCCTCTACGTGTAAGACATTACTTGTGCATACACTTGGTGATATATGTCGCATTTTCCATCCTGAATCGGCTAGGGGATCCGTTTGGATGATTGGATCTGGCAGGGATTGGGAACGTATGGGTAAAAAGACGTTGACGAAATGTATGGCTACTTGTCGCTCATTGATGACACCGTAATTTAAGAGGTTTTTTTATTTCTACAACAATGACATCCATGAACAGGAATGTATGCCAAGTCGCTATGGCCATTAGAGTATCACAGTTCAACCCTGCGGTGAATGAAAGAAAAAATAATGGTGAGTGATGATTGGCTTGGGATAGGGTGTGCACTTCCTTAATAGCACTGCTACATCTGGAATCCTGATACAATTTGACCAGAACAGTAAACAGGATTATCTCTATTTTTTTCTGCGAAAGTGACTTATTTAAAGAATGTATTGTGTTTCCCAATATTACCTCAAAATGCTCTCATGAAGTGGAAGTCCCTCTAGATGGCCTCATGCAAATTCCCTCCGGGATCCTATGTATGCTTACAATATCATTGCCACTTCAATAAATAATGTCTCTAGCCTTTAACCAATCTGGAAAAGTATCCAGTACTGTTGGTTAACTAGTCACATAGATATTACGTAAAATGAGAGAGAGAAAAAGTAGCTAAAGTTACTCTGCAGTCACAGGTTTCTGAACGCAAATTAATAATAGTGCTCTATTTAGTTTGTACCCATCCACGATGTTACCCAACCTTTTAAATTCAAACCTCCGCTAAAAAAAATGAGTATTGTTGCTTCAACAATACTCCCCGTATAAACCGACGATATCATTTTGTAAGATTTTACTCAAAATTTCAGTAAAATAGATGGGAAATATAAAAACCATTGCTATTTGATTTTGCATACAGTGCAGATACTGACAACCTGGGTGTCGATGGCTTTAGACCTGAAAGTTCCACACATGCTTTCAGTGTAACAACAATTACATGATAACTAACTCGTAACCAAAGCCAATATTTGTCGGCGGAAATGGAGATATTAGAATCTGCAAAATGTCAGTGTTTCACCGACATGTGGGCTATATAGGCCACTGCATGTACACATACCCATTTTCTTGGTGCCTCCATTATTTTCCACTATGGCGAGGGTAAGATTGTGCCCGAGACACCGAAGAAGGTCTCTGAGCCTGAAGGCATCTACTTCTCCGTCTATTCTGTCCCAAAAGTCAAATAGGTCGAATACCTCCTTCACTTCTAAAAGGAAAACAAAATTAAAGTTGAACATTTCTTACGTTTATCTAATATTGTTTTGGTCACGTTTTAATTATTCTCAATGGCGACGATAGAGCCAGAGAATGGGAGAAAACCGACCAGCACGGATGGGCAACCACCAATCCCTGTATCTGCCAGCATCGTGGATCGAACCTGGAGCGACAGCATTGCAAACATGAATTGCTTAGCTGCTGCGCATGCGATAAGCATAGCAAGCTAGATGATCTTAGGGAAACCCTAAAAAACATGGTATATCCGGGATACATGGCACCGTCATTATTCCACAAAGGTAATATCTTATTAGAAACAGGTATTTTTAAATACACCTGACAAGTAGACTGGCATGCGTGTGAACATCGGGTCTTCTGTGTAATAATATACTTAAATGAGATGTATGGATTTACAGTTTAAACAGATATGGCTATTTGAATACATTTGGAAACTTAAGATGGATAATTCCATTTAAATTCAGAGCAAGCAGCACTACGTCCTGTAAGACTGTGATAATAGTTGTATGATAGAATACGTATGGTTTATATAATTTATACTGAAACATATTCGATTAAATAAATTGTTTTGTCAGTGGCTAACAGATTGTAAGTTGGCCAGCCAAGAATAATCTGTCCACGCAAAAATTGTATGGTACCAGTTCAATAAAGTATTTATTATTTATACTTTAAACCAAATAAAGAAACATAAACTTATTGTGTTACATCCGTCATTTAAATATAAATTGAAACATGATGTTGTAAGTTACAAATCCAATGTCTAATCTTCTCTCGAATGATTAAAAAAAAAATGACGAAAACGCTTCCATCGTGATCTCTTAATGCATGAATCCTATTTTTTCTTACTTCTTTATGGTTACGTAAATGGAACACCTTCGTTAGCAAGCTGAGTCTTCATGGAGCCCAAATGCTAAACTCTGTCAAAGTACATTTTCGTTCATGTTATTCGGTGATAATGTAATTTTTTTAAAATTCTGATAGGAAAGTGCAAGTGACGAAGTTTGTTGAGGACTACTATCGCCGCATGTCCCATCTTGTTAGAACCCAAACTTACGACACTGATCAGCTAAATTCTTAGCACATTTTGATATTTTTGCAGAGTCCAGAGTAGTTTTGAATAAATCAATGCAAATTACCCTTAATTCACCTTCACATCCGTCCTCAGGGCTTTATCATCTGGCCATTAGTTTTCGGGAACTCATCCATTTTAACTGACTGTTCTTAGCATAGTAATTTGCTTTAGTCTGTAAAAAAAACTGCTGAATTCTTTCTTTAATAGTAATGACACATAAACTTCATAATTTGTGCATATTACCATGAAGAAACCTTTTTTTGTTCAGTGGATTGTAAACTTTCTCAAATAATTTTCAATGCACGATGTCATAGCGAAGTACATTACACCAGCAATGGTCCAGGGGAGTTTATAGTGAAACAGTGCCGAGCTTCTGGGTGCCCCATAGCAGCAAACGCCAGTATCCATCAATAAGGTTTTGCAATATATTTACCGATTCACTGGTTTCATTTTCAGTGAAATACGTCCACATTTTAGCATTAAGAGTTCGATCAAATCATTCCGCTACAGACGCTTTTTTTGTCTGAGTGAGTGGACAAATACTAAATAATTTTCTTTCGTCAATAATTCCTTTACATTTACGTCATACTTTACTGATCAAACTGGAAGCGTAACTAACATAATCCCTTCTATAGGAAGTGCTATTTTCTGGTATATGTGTGGATTGTGTAAGTAGACTCTTGCATCATCCACACCTCTTGATTCACAATATTGTATAGGTCTTACAGATTTCTTCCTATCAAGGTTAATGTGCGTCCATATTGATTATTATATGTGAAAACAACTGCACATTTAGTTTCGTGGTATAGTTCTATAGTGGTGTAGCATAAATTCTAAATTCTGTTCTTGGCTAGTGCAAATAGACTTCGCTGTCATTTAATTATTAATGTTATTTATTTTAATAAGCTTTACAGTAATTATTTTAAGTTTTAGCAAACGCCCATCTATTCAAACATTGCTTATTAATCCAGAGGGAAAAAAAATAAGCTTTGGGATGCACTAGCCTTCCCCTGGGGACAAGATAGAGTTTACTTTCTGGGGACAAGATAGAGTTTACTTTCTGGGGACAAGATAGAGTTTACTTTCTGGGGACAAGATAGAGTTTACTTTCTGGGGACAAGATATAGTTTACTTTCTGGGGACAAGATAGAGTTTACTTTCTGAAATAATTTTGAGTCCTCTGATGCTTCGGTTGAGATTGAAAAACAGGCAATATTGGAATTACTCTTAATATATAAGTGTAGCGGTAGTTCTTAAATCGCTTGCCTTTCACAACATCTCAGCTCATACAAATGCAAAATTAATTCCATACTTGCATAGCTGGCAAGCATAAGGGTGTAGGTAATGCCAATTAAGAGAACAAATTCTGCTGTGGCAGAGATCCAAACACTGACTGACATCGACTGTTATCGAAAATCCGCATTTTTACCTCTACGCTATATGTAGAACTTGAAAACAAACAAATAAACAAACAAACAAACACAAAAACAAATATCTTCCTAATAAAATCTATATCAGCTTAACATCTACCTAAGCGCAGTCCCATCGGATTTTTCATAAACTTGTAAAGATCACTGCACTAGGATTTTGTCATAAAAGTTGAAATGCAGAGGCTAAGGCTTATTTTCATCAAATACTTACAACCAGTTGCCCATTATTTGCCATAAAAATGTGACAATCAGAGGCAAACTACTTTTCTTAGTACAATTTTGACAAGTGGCCCAGGTTTTCTCATAAAAGTCTGAGCCAGTGGCTAAAGGTTTTGTCATACAAATTTGTGGACCAGTGCCCTGGTTGGTACTGTCTATTTCATAGCATTACGAAGGTCATTGGCCCAGGTTTTCTTTCATAAGAAAATTTGAGAATCAGGAGCCCAAGTGACTCCGATTTTTTTCATACAATTTGAAGACCAATGGCCCAGGTTTCAACGGATTTTTATGAAATATTGATGACCAGTGGCCCAGGGATTTTCATAGAATTTTGAATATGAGTGGCACACGTCTTTTAGTAAAATGTTGAGGTCCAGGGTCCCAAAGTAAAGGTTATAGATGATGGTAAAGGCCAGAGGTTACGTGACCCATGATCCGTAATTAGATCACTACTATTGTCCATGCTGCTATCACCTAATAATGGCTATTGCAATATGTTTTTCTTTTTATAATCTGTCTATAAATACATTTGCGGAATTTTCCAGATGGAAGATACAACAACATTCACAACGTTTAATCTTTTGGAGAAACAAAATATCGGTGCCAATAATTCTCAATGTGCCAGTTATAGACAACCCATTTCGGCGTCAATCATTAAAGGTCATTCCTATTCAAACGCTAAAATGGCAGTTCTTGATATACAAATAATTAAAAAGAAAAGAGACCTTATTCGAAGCTAAATTTTGACAAGTACAGACATGAATCGTAGAGAATGACTATCAAAGATTCTCAAGCCAGTGATGACAGTTCTTGGTGATAAACAGAAAGTAGCGAATGAAGATAAGTCAAACATATTGCTGGGGTCTGTGAAGAGTTTTATAAGATCCATGGACAACGGAAATTCGTCAATTTTCTTAGAGTTTTAAAACGTCCCAAATGATTTCCTATGGAAAATATTCCATTTCAATATTTTTGGATGCAGATAAATTACCACTGTGGCAGTTTTCTGTGGGTTTAAAAATTACTTCGAAAGGACGTTTTCTTCCTTGACAATAAAGACCATTTCAAGTTTCAGAGATGATGAAGCCGGAGAGAAAAATTCGACGGAGTCACGAACAAACTTTACACTGCTGGATATTAAAGTCATTTAGGAAATAAAATGCCGAAATGATGTCCTGTATAAAAGAGAAATTTATTATATATTCGATGTTTTGGAAGAAAACAAGTTTCAAAATATGTATAATGTGATGATTCGAGACGAAATGATAAAATCTTGAAAGTATTATCTAAACTACGTAATAAATCGCATTTGTGCTATTCATTAAAACGCAGATTATAAAAGGATGCATATTGATTTATAAAAACTAAGAAACAGTAAAACAATTTTTAATACTCTCCAATTGAATGTTAATACTATGTAAAAAGACAAACATATTATAAATAGTGTATGTATATAAGTTGTATAATGTAACAAACCTAGGGTATGTGTTATTTGTATATAAGTCTCTGTTTAAAACTTTGTTAGATTTTTAGGATTATTTGTTTGATAATGGGGAGACGGTGTTGGGAAGATATTTTTAAAGCGAGTAATTAGCCAATTACTAGGAACAGACGTCATAATGTACAGTATTGACGAGACTTATGGTAGCATGGGTTAGTTTCGGGAAATAGACCCGCCCTAATTTCTTAACAAACGGAATTTTTGGAATATTCTCACTTATAAGTGTTTGACCATTTCAAATAGTATTAATTATGTGCATTATGTGTTAGGGTCATGTTTAGTATTACGTGGCGTGAAATGTCGGTCTGCAATTTGGAAAAGCGACCTGATAAGACGTACGAATGTTAGGCAATACAAACCATGCAAGTATGAAATTAGAGTATCGTGACTGTATGCTCGTTAGTTGACGAAAGAAAAGTTATTTGTGGTATTTGCGCGTTTAAGAACCCTTCAGTTGACAACGACTGTTGTCTTGGTGTCCATGGAAATAGGGAAAACAGCAACCTCAAGCCAGTGCACGTATATGTTGCTTGTTTTGCTGAGTAGTGACATACTGTAAGACCCCTGGTGTGTTACAAGAATAATTTTATGGTGGCAGCGGTGGGATTTTGGATAGTTTTGTGATATATTTTGTTTAAGCTAAAGTCATTTTATTCAGGTATCGGACCACTAATTATTTTACAGACATATAACTAGTTTACTGGTTGGGGAATAACAAATAGATTACTAAATAGTCTGAGATGTACCCATTGGTTAGTAAATGGATTTAATTTTTCCACTATACATTTAGTTGACAAGAACATATTTACTTTTATTTTGATATCCTGTATTTAATTTCCTACTGACAAAATATCATATGGACTCTTAGGCTATGTTATTAGGTGCAGACCAGGGAGCACGAGGCTGAAAAAAACATTTCTGCGAAACACCTGTGTTTCAATGCTGAAGAAAATTCTCTAAGTCTAATGAATGGAATTGTGTGTGGTTTCTATGCCAACCTAATGCAGAAATTATATATTTTTTAAATTATATTATCATTAAGTTCTATGTGAACTGAATTAGTGGTCAGATCGCTTCATTAGGGCAAGTGGAGATAAAATGTGTGCTTGTAATTGGGTTTTATAGTAGTAAAATATGATGAAATAGATGTATTTTTTATATAAAATTAGATATTGTTTTTATTTTAGTCTCCTTTTAATGATGAGCAGATAAAGTCATTTATGAGTCAGTGCTGTTGTATTGCAACCGGTAGGATATTATTTTGGGGTGGGGTGGTGTATGCTTTAATAGAGCGTGATCGGATCTTCCTATAAGTGAGTAAAGCATTTAACAAAAAATGATTGGACATTAAAAATTTCGCATTGGCAAATGAGAGGTATAATAATATTTCAAATGAGCTCCTTCAGTCAGGATTTTGTAATTTCTAGTTTAGTGTGTTCGATTCACAAACAAAGAAGATTCCGCCAGCCCCCCCCCCCCCTTTCAATTTTCACTAAGTGAAGACTTGATAACATTCCTATATCACCTTCCAAAATGTGAAGTTTTGACAGAATCCCCACATCAGTAGGCTTGCTCTTGAATAGTAATCATCAGATAGCAAAAATAACAGTAATTTGATTTCACAACACGACAATTCATGTAAGGTGGGCAACCGCGGGGTCCCCATGCTTGTTAAATGGCTGTGTTAAGGACGGCCCAGTGCTGTTAAATGGGTTGAATCGACAAAGCAGCACGGATCAATCAGATAGCTTCGTGACCTACAGTTGGTATATATTTTGTGTTATTTGATTTGATCTTGAAATCTTATTGTGAGGTCATATGCCTTTTTTTAAACTTTAATCTGATCAATCATGTGCAGTAGCAACCTACAGAAGCATTGGTCGGAAGTCGTTGTTTGCTGCTTTGAGAAATATTTATGCAGATTAGAATTGGTTATTGTGCTTTTAAAGAAGGAGTCCTAAATAACACCATAAAGGTTTAAAAAGCAGCTTGGTATCATTCGCACGGTGTGCTTTGGCATAAGATGTTGCCTTTGGAGTTAGCTATAAGAGTGAAATATGACATTTTAAATTCAGACCGTTTAGATGCCTGGTGAGGAGTTTTCTGTGGCTGCAGCATCTGTGTATTAGTAGTGATGTAAGAGTGAGGATGCAATATCAGCTATCATAGTCTGATGGCGACGATGAATTTTGCGTTCTTTAGTGTGGAACGCCGCGCATCCTGGGCTACTTTTGGTTTTGTTACATATGTGCTGTTCTGTAGGAAGCGTTGTCTCTGTCCAGGAGATTTCCAGGCGAGCCAGCATTTTTTGCCTGTTAGAGACCTTTTGCTGGGGATCGTTTGCCACAGTTTACTTTACCAGCACAATACCGGTGATTGTCTGTTAGGGTTTTCATCATGCGTTAATTGAAGAATCAGCTTTCATAGAGATAGACTACTTTTAGTACATTAAACTTGATTAGCAGCATTGATAGAAGGACCATCTCCAAGTCGTCTTTGGAACTGGTTTGTCTGTCCTCCGGAAGAAGTGATACTGTGTATCCTTGATTATTTGTAGTCATATGTTTGATATTGTTCAGACCGTGCACTCTGGCCTAAAGCTTCTTGGTTCGACCACAGAATGAACGAATGTCTTGCTGGTTCAGCGTGGATAGCCGCCAGCGTGTGAAGCTCTCTTCTGAAAACTACTTCAGCTGTGACATATATCATCATGACTTTTGATCGTGCAGATGCTGGTATTAAGATGTAAACTTTTTCATGAGGCTTCTTTGCTGTCCATGTTGCTTCAAGTTTACAGATGTCAGCAGCAGTGTAACCAAACATGGTATGAAGCCGAGGAATAGTTTTCGGCTCTGTTTAGTGTGAAATAATCGGGTTTCTTTGTTGCTGTATTGGGGCCACTTGTAGCTGGTAGAGAGTATATTAAACATTAGGGTACATACTCGTGAAGACCCTTCAAATGTGAAGTTTTTAATATCAGGTTTACTCAGAGTGGAGATCTTAAGGTGCATACGATGATACATACTAGAAAAAAACATTTACAATGTGAACCTTTTGTGAGAAAAGTAATATCAAGAGACACATGATGGTACATACTGGTGAAAAGACTTTCAGATATGAAGTTAATGTTTTCTTTGAGCAGTTATTTGAAGGTGTACATGACACATACTAGAGAAGAAAAAGCAACATACAATTGCAAAGTTTATGATACAATGTTAACTAAAAATGGCAGTCTTAAGGAGGATTGACCATTTAATTTTAGGTTGACGGTATGGGATTTTCGGTTGAAACATGATGCATTATTTCCTTTCACCTCAAGATAACTAATTTTTGTCAACTAATATAATAAATATACTTAGGCCTTTTTTTCTGCATATCAGAGCAAGAATATTTATTTCAAGCTATTTCAGGGATAGACTTTTTTGTAAAAAAATCCCATGCACCCTCTCTTTTTTGAAAAACCAGTCTGCAACCCAGTAAACAACAGAGGGCATACCACCCTACCGCTCAAAATGCCCACATCTGCTCACCCGTTGTGCACCCATCAGTGCACCCTGCTGCCGTCCTTAACTGCAAAATTAGTTAAATGGTTGTTAGCTGTCTCATTAAAGTTCACTAACCCCACATATACCTTCTTTTGTTGTTTCTGCCACAAAAAAGATTAAGTCTCCAAGCCTTAATATTCTAAGCATAATCCAAATGGTTCATAAAAAGATGTTTCTTTAAACGTTACTGTTTCCCAATGGTTGTTGGATGGATTAACACCTTTGGTACAACCGAGCAGAGTAAAAACACTTGACTTTCCAAGTTTGAAAGTCATAAAAGTTACAAAGCACAACCATCCTATAACATAATTTTGGGCAAACAAGAGCTGTTTTTATTAAATGGTCAATTTGTTTGAGATAAGAATGTTTACAGGGGTTCACAGACTTTTTAAAAGATAATTGACATGTCCTCCTTCTATTAAAAGCTCAAACTTTCTTAGTTGGGTTGCTGCAGGTTTAATCAGTATTATGTTAACACTTTAACATGGTGAGTAGTGTTTTCTAAAACAGCTAACCTACAGTTGATAGTAGAGTTAGCCGTGTCATAAATCAAGCACACACATTCACTCAATAACAACAAATGAAACATTAAATACAAAACACACAAAATAAACTTTATGTCTTTAAAATGTATCCAACTGTGGAAAACAGTATTGACTTGAAGTTGCTGACTTTGCTGCTCTATGTAGTTCATTAGAGGATTTGAAAGTGATGCAAGTGCCTTTCATCTTTGCACTAATTTGAGACTGGATGGTACTCTTGTTCAAACCTCCTCAAAGTCTTCTTGAATTTTTCTGAGCATTAAAGTGCACTATCTGCATCTGTACTAATGCAGGGGTGTTTTTGCTGTGTAGATTGATGTTGTATATAGATTACTCCAGAATGACCCCTGTTCCAAATGAACCCTATTTTAGTATTTATTTTGAAATCCTTTCCTTAGAATTTATATAAAAAACTACCCGCTTTTTACAAAGATAAAATAATAGGCTATAAAGTTTACAAAAACATTCAATTTTAAATGCAAAATAAGCCTCCAATATTAAGCCTCTAAAACATAAGCCCATACAATTATGCATGAAAAATAGTTAGTTTAAAAAAATATTTACCACGTAAATGTTAGCCTTTTACACAGATATTATGTAAAAATGTATCTACATTTATAACAATAAAGTAGAGATAACTGCACCATAAATTCTATAAAACCATCCATTTTACCCCAAAAAGTATTCCTCCCAAAACAATTTTGTTTTATTTCCTATAAATAGAAGCTGCTAAAATTTCAATTTGCAAAGTAGAAGAAAAAAAAAAAAAAACGTCAAAATGTAGATATACTAATGCCAGTTTTGGTATACTTGTGCCAGTTTTTGGTATCTGGTTTTTACCAGAGAATGACTATAATAAAAAGCATAATGCAGGGGTGTTGTTGCTGTGTAGATGGATGTTGTATATAGATTACTCCAGAATGACTAATGTCAGTATTGCATTTGAAGTATGTGAAAAGCATAAAATCCCACCCACCCACCCACCCAGTCCCATTCTTGTTGCTGAGCTTCACAAATTCAAACTCTGTCAATCAGGAGTTCCGAAATTTAGTTTTGCAGGACTTGATTGCTTCACAGGTCGATATGATTTTTCCTTGAATCCCAGCTTTCATTTCAACACTGGCTTTCAAAATGTAATCACACTTTCACTCTGCTCCTAACTTAACCATTCCGCCTACCGAAATAATAATATGTTGCCTTTTATGTACGGAATAATAAGATGGCTTACACATTTTCTTTCAAGGCAATGAAGTGTAATAACTTTTGTTTCTTCAACGCGCAAATCCAATTTACTGAACTTTAAATGCATTAGAGTGTTCCCCCTCCATGTACTTTACCTCTGCAAACTAGTATAATGGTACTTGTCTTCACCTGGCTTTAGAAAAAATAATAAAGATTAGATTGGAGAAAACAAGCAGAGACCTCAAATTGCTTGACCTAATAGGAATGTCAAGAGAGTTTATAAGCATTATTTTTCGATGCAAAAGATCCGGTCAGCGAAATACCTGTGCCTGACTCTGCTAGTATCACTGGTCATTTTTATGCCTCCAAAATGTTGTCAAAGGTTGTGGAATACTACCGAACTACCCACCTGCGCACCAGTACCCGAGGTATATATCTATTTCATGACAACGCATCGGCGCATAGATCCGCTCTTGTGACACATTAGGCGCTCAGACACCCACTTTTTCCAACGACCCCTGTTCCAAATGGACCCTATTTTAGTACTTATTTTGAAATCCTTTCCTTAGAATTTATATTTAAAAAACTACCCGCTTTTTACAAAGATATAATAATAGGCTATAAAGTTAACAAAACATTCAATTTTAAATGTAAAACAAGCCTCCAATATTAAGCCTTTAAAACATAAGCCCATACAATTATGCATGAAAAATAGTTAGTTTAAAAAAAATATTTACCACGTAAATGTTAGCCTTTTACACAGATATTATGTAAAAATGTACCTACATTTATAACAATAAAGTAGAGACAACTGCACCATAAATTCTATAAAACCATCCATTTTACCCCAAAAAGTATTCCTCCCAAAACAATTTTGTTTTATTTCCTATAAATGGAAGCTGTTAAAATTTCAATTTCCAAGGAAGAAAAAAAAAAGAACGGCAAATGTAGATATACTAATGCCAGTTTTGGTATACTTGTGCCAGTTTTTGGTATCTGGTTTTTACCAGAGAATGACTATAATAATAGCATAATGCAGGGGTGTTGTTGCTGTGTAGATGGATGTTGTATATAGATTACTCCAGAATGACTAATGTCAGTATTGCATTTGAAGTATGTGAAAAGCATAAAATCCCACCCACCCACCCACCCAGTCCCATTCTTGTTGCTGAGCTTCACAAATTCAAACTCTGTCAATCAGGAGTTCCGAAATTTAGTTTTGCAGGACTTGATTGCTTCACAGGTCGATATGATTTTTCCCTGAATCCCAGCTTTCATTTCAACACTGGCTTTCAAAATGTAATCACACTTTCACTCTGCTCCTAACTTAACCATTCCGCCTACCGAAATAATAATATGTTGCCTTTTATGTACGGAATAATAAGATGGCTTACACATTTTCTTTCAAGGCAATGAAGTGTAATAACTTTTGTTTCTTCAACGCGCAAATCCAATTTACTGAACTTTAAATGCATTAGAGTGTTCCCCCTCCATGTACTTTACCTCTGCAAACTAGCATAGTGGTACTTGTCTTCACCTGGCTCTAGAAAAAATAATAAAGATTAGATTGGAGAAAACAAGCAGAGACCTCAAATTGCTTGACCTAATCGGAATGTCAAGAGAGTTTATAAGCATTATTTTTCGATGCAAAAGATCCGGTCAGCGAAATACCTGTGCCTGACTCTGCTAGTATCACTGGTCATTTGTATGCCTCCAAAATGTTGTCAAAGGTTGTGGAATACTATCGAACCACCCACCTGCGCACCAATACCCGAGGTATCCATCTATTTCATGACAACGCATCGGCGCATAAATTCACTCTCCTGACACATTGGACGCTCAGACACCTACTTTTTCCAACGATCCCTGTTCCAAATGAACCCTATTGTAGTACTTATTTTGAAATCCTTTCCTTAGAATGTAAATAAATAACTACCCGCTTTTTACAAAGATATAATAATAGGCTATAAAGTTTACAAAAACATTCAATTTTAAATGCAAAATAAACCTCCAATATTAAGCCTCTAAAACATAAGAAAATACAATTAACTTATGTAAAAATAGTTAGTTTTTAAAAAAATGTTTACCACCTAATTGTTAGCCTTTGCACAGATATTATGTAAAAATGTATCTACATTTATAACAATAAAGTAGAGATAAATGCACAATAAATTCTATAAAACCATCCATTTTACCCCAAAAAGTATTCCTCCCCAAACAATTTTGTTTTATTTTCTTTAAATGGAAGACGTTAAAATTCACATTTCCAAGGAAGAAAACAACTGTAAATATACTAATGCCAGTTTTGGTATACTTATGCCAGTTTTTGGTATCTGGTTTTTACCAGAGAATGACTATCATAAAAACATAATGACAGATATAAGTAAAATCAAATATACTGACGATATAAAGAAATGTATACCATTTTCAATTACGTAATCTTTCGCGACTATATTAATGTATTTATAGATTAACAAAAGACCAATAAATAATAGATGCAAATAGCGTATTGGGAAAGGCTCTTGTTATAACACCTTGCAAAGTAGAACCAGCAGGTATATACCGTAACACACTAATGATAAGAATGCCAACAATTTTAAAACAGATCGAAAGAGACCATATTTATTTTATTGATTTCTATAAATATTACACCGGATTTTGCAGGATCATTCGATAAAAGAAAGAGAAACGGAGAATTATTTAATAGAAATAGAAAACATTTATAAGGAAATTAATAAAATATTAATAAATATGCATCAAGATAGATAGATAGATAGATAGATAGATAGATAGATAGATAGATAGATAGATAGACAGACAGATAGATAGAATTTTGCTGGACTTAATTGTTTGTCTTGGTGGATAAACACTACCAAATTTGATATTATTGTTTTTGCAAAATTTGGCCAATTTTATAGTTTATAATATTTGGTTTGAAAACACTACATTTTAATATATTTTTGTATTTTATTATTGCACACAGCATCAGATTTATGCAAAATATTTTATATTTGTATTATTTGGCACTTTTAATAGAATTTATTCTTTTTATTATGGATATTTAGTATACAACATTTTTATTTTTCTAATTTAGCATCGATTGTATAATTTAGACAAATTATTTCTTTAAATTCTTTTATCTGGCATCTGCAATAGAATTTAGACAATATAACATAATATATATTGTATTATTAGGCATATACTATAGAAATTTTATATTTTTTAATTGGACATCTACTCTATGATTTAGAAAAACTATTATATAAATATATATATTTTATATATATATATATATATATATATATATATATATATATATATATATATATATATATATTATCTGGCATCTTTATTAAAAGTTGTATAAAATAGTGCAAACAGTGCATACCTATGTAAGTAGAATAAAACAAATTTACTTGCAAGTGTGTCTTAGCGTTCAATCAAAACAACATATTTATATAAAAAACCAACAAGAAAGTAGTAACATTTTTCTGAACTTGTTTTTGAAAATACTGATTATAAGTATGTGGATTCGCATAATTATCTTGGAGTACTACTTTCATCAAATATCAAATGGACTTATAATATTGACTGCATTCAAAAAACGTCATCATGAATAGCCAATTTTCGAAAACTTAAACACAATTTTAGCATGCAAATTGTATGTAAACTATATAAATTATGTCAGTCCCATCTTGAAATATGCCTGTGTAGTCTGGGATGGATGTTCCTTTATAGAGTCAGAAAAAAAAATCCAGCTAGAAGCGGCAAGAATAGTTACAAGATTTTGAAATACACGAATAGGCAATCTGTTCGTTTTGAAAGTTGGTGGGAAAGTCTGCAGTCTATATGGAAGAGACAAAAATTATTCTATAAAATTATAGCGAAGAAAACTCCTTACAATCGTATTAAATTACCCCTTCCCCCCCCCCCCCGTCAGAAGTAATAAATGATAACCTTCGACGTTGAAATAATGTATTTACTTTCAATTTCACGATGATTTTGACTAATTCTTCTTTTATACCCTCAACAGGGGCTTTGTGAAACAAGGTTTAACAGATAATATCCATACACCATACATCCATACTAGATTGCGTTATAATGTAAGCACATTATAAGCTGATCTTTATCGTGTTCAGCTTATTGAAACCCTTTCTGTTTCTGCAATAGCATAGAAACCTCTCTACATATCTTCATACTCTGTCCCATGTATAGTTAGCAACGAAATGAGTCGATGAGAAAATTATTCTTAGTACCATATCCAAACAGTGGCGGCGTGAAGGTTCGCGTACTCCGGTGCAATGTTCTTTAGTGGCGCCCGTTATAATTTGCTACAGTTTTTATGTCAATTGCCACCCCACCCCCCACCCCCCATTTCAGCTACACGTGTTGCCACTGTATTCAACAGCTAGCTTAGATATACTGCTATGTGGGAAAGAGCGACGCGAGTGAAAAATATACAATTCTATCTCATGTATGCAAATATATAAATGACACCGGACGATTTCAATAGTTGTCATGTTTAAATATTTGTATCATGTAGGGAGAGAGCTAATTAAGTTGTTAGAACATGTACCCAATACTGTTGTATCATATTGTAACAGTAAAATATGTTTAAACTATTTGGGGCTCGCGTTAAACCTCCAATGTAAACAAAAATAGGTTGATGCACACAGTCTAACCCAATGTCAACAAGGTAGGCTGGGAAACAATGTCAATCCTAATGTAAAGGATGTTAAGTGAAGGCACGCAGTCATTCTTACTGTAAAGAAAATAAGCGGGGAGGAGGGAGGGGGATGGGTACACAGTCTACCCCAATGTAAACAAAATAAGTTTGGGCACACAGTCAATCCTAATGTACATAATGTAAGTGGGTGCACACAATGAACCGCAATGTGATCAATTTAAGCGGGTGAACCATATGTAAAGTTAATCATGGAAAACAGAAATCAACATGAATTATTAAGATGCAGTGCATATTATAACAATAGGTGAAGATGGTAACACCTTTAGGCCACCAATGCATCACCAGTTTATTGCGGTAGAAATCAGTTGTGAATGATTGTATGTTAACTTCGAATGTAAATCTCATTAACGGAAACCACATACGAAATAATGGCTCAAGGTGTTAAATGCGGGCTCAAGGTGTTAAATGCGGGCATAGCAGATGCCTGCAATATGCAGGGAACAAGGAAAATTATGAAATATAAATGCCCGACAAAAATCTGTGTATCAGTGTAACTGAATCATGCCCATGTGCACATACAATGCTGTATATGGTTGGAAAAATGGATATGTTTACAGGGGCCCTCCTTCCCGCCCCCCCCTCCACTACACTAGCTTTTAAACTGCTTGACTGCAAGAAAGTGGAATTTCATTAAAGATAATAATTTACTGACAGATAGAAACGTGAAAACTGGGGCGAACTGAGTTTTCAAAAGATTTGAAGGAGAGTTGTAGAACACTATCATTCTGTGATGCAAAAAAGAAACTATTAATCTTCCATGAATGGCAAGTACTCGCGTAGCAATATCAGGGGCGAATAATGGCACATGATGGAGCTACCTCCCTTATAATTGTGGCGATAGAAGGTCAGGTAGCAGGAGATAGTTTTGTAAATTGGCACCTATCATATTTCTTAACTTAAGTCTACCGCGTGACTTTTTCAGCTATTATTGTTTCATAATTAAAAATATTGATATATTTTGGGATTAGGTTTTTCGGTCTTGTGTTGTTCTTGAAATGTACACCTCCCATAGTTGGTTCTCAGGATCTGGACAGTAGAATAACAATAATCGGTTAAGAAGCAGAGCTACCAACACACACAGTAGTATACACGTTGGGTTCAAGACAAGTAGAATATCTAGAAAAACGGCCTGGATGACGACTATTTTGAATTGCGTCAAGATGTTTATTACACAATATTTTTCAGAATTATTACATAGGAAAATACTTTGTATTTGCACTGTGAGCATCGT
This sequence comes from Margaritifera margaritifera, assembly GCA_029931535.1. NCBI lineage: Eukaryota > Metazoa > Mollusca > Bivalvia > Unionida > Margaritiferidae > Margaritifera > Margaritifera margaritifera. The sequence continues at coordinate 6,479,144 of JAQPZY010001652.1, read as the reverse complement.
TTTGTGTCAAAAATGACCTTCGGACTTAAAAAGTGCATATGTGAATTTGGGGCTGCGGAGCATAAACTTCTTTTGCTATGAGCTTCCATTTACTTGTGAATTCAAATAAATGATTTTTTATGTTTTAATTATTATAACTATCCAAAAATTATGTACATTTTTTACCTCACTGATGTACTCTTTTTTATGAATTTTTATTTTTGGCAGGTTGATGCGGCCTCAACTGTGTGCACTAAAACTGTCCATTGCACCCTCAAGTGATCGAGTGGCGTTTTATGCTAGTGAAGATATTTATTGGTACTTAAATATAAGAGCATCTCATCTAGCAATGTGGCCTCTCTTATATTCCTGCCATATGCACGCACGTCTCTTGGCTGGCTGCAATGAACACCATCAAAATGAAAATGCGATGTCAAACACTTACATTAGGATCTCGCGAACATACCTGCCAAAAGTGTAAGTTGAGAACGTGTTCTCTGTCATTGAAACTTCGAGGATTACGCTCTAGTAAATTTCAAGCAAATTGATTTGCTTTACACCTCAAGCTTGACAGTAGTAACCAGTGTGATGATTGAACGAGCAAGGAACTAGGGGCTTCGCAAAGATCATTGGTGCCGATGTCAAAGATGGTAAGTTCGAGGAAAAATCGTTTACGGACCAAAATTCTAATATTAAGATTTGAACCTGGGCACCTCCCAGGCCAAGGCACAATATTTGAAAGGCGTGTGCAATTAAGACCAACGTTAATGTTAACGATGGAATCATGATAATAAGTAGCAAATTCATGTAAACAGCGCTCAAAGGGATTGTAGATAATTAAAAAATGCAAGGGTGCTGGGTACAATTTCGCAAAAATAAGAAAATTCAGTATAGATTGAGGGGACGCTGTAACGGAAAAGCGGACAACATCGTGAATGAAACAATAGATCTATTTTGGTTTTGAAAATGGCATACCCGACATATTTATGTGAAGAATAATAACATACTTACGGTAGATAAGCCAAAAGAGAAAATTACATTGCGGGAGTAAAAGAAAAACAAAAATATACTGAAACTGCAAATATTTCTGCCTGTGCACAAAAGTGCGCTCGCTGCAGGTAGTGTAAACCCTTTTCTCTGATTGGCCCATAAGTGGCCAGCTCACCTAATATGACTAAATTACAGCCAAAACTGAGAGAGAGAGAGAGAGAGAGAGAGAGAGAGAGAGAGAGAGAGAGAGAGAGAGAGAGCGCAAGAAGCGTCAGAATTTGAACTTTTTCTAAATCTTTGTAGAGGTAAAAGAAATACACAATCATTGTTGGTATTAATTCATCTACTAGCCATGTGTATTGCAAATATCATATATGATTGTTAAAAAATAAAAAAAAAGAATAAAAACAAAACAAATAATAAGCACGAGGTATATTTGTTGCACCAATCGTGCATTTTATGTGGCAAAAATTACCAATATGTGTTTAGACGTGTAGTATAACTCAGATTATGAAAAAGTAAATCAAACAAGTCCGCTATGTAAGGTTTTTATGACGGTCTTCATCCGATAATCAATCTTAAACTCCAGATCCAACACTTCCATTTCAATGCCCATTAAAATCAAGTGAACAATAAAACTGAAATGTATGGATTGACGACTCCACCGATTGTTAATCAAACATTAACATATTACAACTAATAATATCTTGCCGCCCCCATGACAACTGTTATCGCTGGCTAGGTGTGAGTGTTATGTAATAACATCAAGGCTGAAAGTTTGCCGTTGGTTTGTCGTAACAGCTCTGACACCTTCATGATCGACACGATGTACAAATTCAAATTGTCAGAGCATCAAACTTCATCATCCAATTCTCATGAAATGATCAGTATTTCACTGATATATCATTGTACTGTTTACGTAATGTCTGCCATAAGTAAGACTGATTTTAACATAAATTGGTACTCTAATCAAGAGTACTGGAGGAGAATCTATCTTTGCTCTGGCGATCTGTCAAAATTTTTGGGAGTATTCTTTGTTTTTATTTATTTGTGTGGTTGTAAAAATATTGAATATTTTGCTAATTAATTTCTTCAAAATAACTGAGTGACACATGCTGCCCGTCTACCATAGCTATTATGCCGTCATACTGCTTCAGTGTCAGACCTCTAGGCGGAGCTTAGGTCTGATACGATGATAATACTGGCTGAGACGATAACCACGATACAAATGGGACCGGTCTATTCTTGGAAGAATTATGCGAACATATATAAACGATGTAAACATAAGGGCTTGGTAGATGTGCTGCTGGCCTTCTAATTCCAAACAGTTCATCGTAACTTTGGTAATACAATTTACATCGTTTTAATAGGTAAGTTTATTTAAGTAATACTTTATGATAGCTAGTATTGAAACTATTAAATTAGAAACACGTACAGCACTTTTCAAAATACTCTAAAGGTTATGTCAATTTTTTTAGCTTTAAAATTATGCCAAATATGACTTAGTTGCATAAAACATAAAAAATGCATACAACAGAGTAATTAATATGTACTTAACAGTCGCCACATAAAAGCGATTCAAAGTTATTATAATGAGAGCATTTTTATCCCCACTATAACAGCAGCAATAACATAAAGTGTTACCCTTGTTGAAAATTTACTGATTCATCACAAGCATAGGAAGTCACGCGAGGGTATATAATAAATACAGTTATTCCATACACATCTCGCGCTTCCTATGCAGGTGAATTGTATGATATGATCCAGTATCTTACTGAACTTCGTACAAATTTTATTGGGCGCTCTTGCGCACGCGTACAGCATAGTAAGTTGACTGTTACGTAACACCACGTCACAGTAGGTCTATCGACAATACGTAAACACATCATGTCAAACACTGGATTTATGCGCGATTAAATAATACAATTACAAGCAATATTTTTTTTTCTCATAATACATGAAATTATGTTCCACTTCGGATGAAACAAAAATCAATTTTAATATAATTTACATGTTTCACTGAAGAGATTGGGAAATATAAATAAAGAAATTGTAGTGTTTGCACGCTCTCCGCGTTGTATTTTGGTCTCGTCTGCAATATCCAACTGTACTGACATACACAAATTGTATTTTTATATAACTTAGATACTAAAATATGTAAAACACCAGTTCAACGAGCTATTTCCACCGACATAAATATTTAAATTACTCTATTTGCTTATAATCTAAACTCACTTTATATAATAATAAAGAAGAATTAACTGCTGCTTTGCTGCTTTACATATGCTAGAAAAGTTTATCCTCATTTGTCGAAATGAGGAACACGTCATATGGGTAGGGACATAGCAGAGTTTTAGAGGCGAATTGGATGCATCGAAGTGCAGTTTAGTACTTCTAATGCTAAATGAAATGTTACTAGGAAAAACACACCAAAACAGACTTCATATATTCTGTATAAATGTTCTCGAAGAATCGGAGTCAGTGAGAAAGCTGCTTCGAAACCACTAATTTCGAAAACCAATTCCTTGTTCGATAATTGACATGAATAAAGATGGTCAACTTTTTTTTTTTTTGTATCACCTAAATTTTCAGAGGATATTAATATCAAAATTCTAGAAAGTAATCACTTTAATTTATATTATGTCATGAAGAGAGAATATGGTAATGTGAAAGTCTCTTAACGAGGATTTAAAACTTTGTGTTAGTCCTGTCATAGCTATCATATTATTGTTTAAACTATTGAAAAAGTTTAACGGATAAAATGTATTCTATAAGAAGAATATCAAAGGCAATTTTGTTTTCATACTTACTGGACGGATGTGGGAGTTGAGTGGGGTACGAACACACTGGGATATTTGACACAGGTGCGAAATGTTCATGGTTTCGAAAGACGTTAAAGCTTTTATCTGCACGATGTTAGCAAGTTAAATAGCAAATATTCCTCTAAATCAGTCTGTTTACACATATCGCACTCTGCTAACCTAGTATTATATATGATACTCAAGCGTCTCGCTGAACAATTGGCTACACACTCCTGCAATGACGTTGAAATGTTATGTCTTGCTGACCGTTACTGTTGGTGGCACGCGCTTCCAAAAGAGACATATATGTTGTGCAAGTCAAATACCTCTTCTTCTTCATGCGTTGTAAACGGAGACGAAACCGGTTCATTTTAGAATTTGAAATGTAAGACAGGAATTTTCTTTTCCTTTGGGGAAACTTCCTGAAAATTAACATTTTTAACTTAAAGCACAGTCAAACAGCAAACGTGCTTTAGCCATTTATTTTTAAGCAGTTAATCATCTACGTACATTCATCTCTCTCTCTTTCCGACTGTTTCTTTGTCCACTGATGTATGACGAGAGAGGTAGATACGTAAAACCAAACACAGGCACAAAGTATCTTCTGTATGAATAATTTACCTTCAAACTGTACATTAATGTGGAATATATCTTAGGCATTAACGTCCTTGCACTATTGACAGTTATCAAATACAAATTATGTGTATTTTCAGTCTGGTGTACGCAATGTCCACCACGTCAGACGACAACAGCCAACCCGCTGGTACGGGTGGAGCAACAAGTGGACAGCATTCTCATGGAGAAAACTTGTCCTTGTTGAGAAATAAATATGATTGGGCATCTAGAAAATTAGAGACAGCCCTAGGAAATGTGTCAAAACGATCGTCATTCTCTGTAAACGGAAACGAAACGGGTTCAAAAAAATATCATGGAGGAAGAAAATCCAGTATTGTGACAATGCTTTTAATAATGAGTGTCATTATGGTGGTAATAATGATCAGATGGATGTCGGAAAGGAACACGTATTCCATTCAGCAGTTACACACGCAAGCAATTCTTCTCTTTCTCAGCTTATTTGGAGTGTTTAGTATGCTTTTTCTATGTTGTCTTCCTGAAGATAGCGAACACTTTATGAACGAAGGCGACCTATCTGAGCCGGGCTCTGCAGATAATAAATGGAATCGATGGGTTCTGAAAAGAATGTCGTATATAGTATTGTTTGTGTTGGCAATCGGTACCGTTATACATGACCTTTTTGATGTCATACAGCTGATAGTGTGCAAAGTTGTATTGCCAGATAAAGAGACGGCGCTGTGGAGCTTATTTTATCACCTGATAAAAATATTTTTTGTATCAATTCAAGCTGTTTTTATCTGGAAGTTTAAAAACTATAGATGCAGCAGTGTCGCCGCGCGCCTAATTTTTCTCTTGGTTCCAACAGCAGACATATGCATTTGGTTTTCTTTGTTAGCTTCAGATTGGTCAAATGTGACTAAGGAACATTCATCGGGTGCGACTACTCTATGCAATGCAACTTTACTTTTTGATGAAGACGATTCAGGAAACCGCACATTAGAAGAGCAGTGTCTAACCGTTACTAAAGCTAAAAAATACTCGCAACTGTATTTGAATCCACTAATCATAGAGTTTTGCATAATGTCAGTAGGAAAGCTATGTTCTATGTGGAGATTAAAGTATGAGGAAATCCCCAAAAATATATCGCCAGGTTATGGTACAATTTCGTCCGGACATATGTCATTAAATCTTGGTTCGAGCACACAGGCACTAACAACAACTCGAGATACGGAATCAACGACTGATTCTTATACACCGCCTAATGTTGAACAACCACCAGATGGTTCGAATGAAGATTTGAACGAAGCGGAACAACTAATAAATCAAGATAACGATCGAAAGACTGATTCTTATACACCGCCTTGTGATCAACAACCGCCAAATGGTTCTAATGTAGATTCGAACGGAAGGAAATCACAAGGAAATCAAGATAAGGAATCAACGCATGTTTCTTATATACCGCCTGACAATAATCAAGCACTACATCGTATGGCTGTAATTATTGGCTTTCTTATTGGTTTGAGTTTGTCTATATTGACACTTACTTTTGGCTTCAAGAAGATGTTTGATGCATATTGCGCATTGTATATGCTTATTCATGTATTCATATTATTGGGTAGCGTAGTAGGCTGGGTGTGTCTGAAAAATGAGGATTCCAGTCCAACACAATTTGGACCAAATCAAGTTCTCCTTATCATATCTGGTTTTCTCTTGTTTGTTCTTACAGTATTTGAACTTGTGCCAATGATTGCATATTTATGTCAAGCCGGTGCAAGCAATACAGACACCAAGTTTTGGTTAATGCTAATTGCAAACTCGTTTCTATTATTGTCAGTGTTTCTACAAACTAACCTAATTCTCAAAGACTACCTTTCTTTGGACAAAAGTAACTCCAGGTTGATAAAAGCATGTTTTCTCCTACTAATGGTTTGCAATTTCTATATGTGGATAGATGACTCAATCTTTGCGCTTCAGCTAGATCCATGTATCTTAGAAAAGCACCCACTGTTTTTTCAAACGTCGGATTGGTCTCTGGTGAAATTCGTTCTTATGCCCCCATGCATTTACTATAGGATTCATGCTGCTCAAATGTGTGCCGTTAAATGGGTTAAAATTTGAAATGGTAACGAAACCAACAACTTCTTGGCAAATAGTCTAATGATGTTTGAAGTGGCAAGAGTACGTTGATTTTAAATATATGCATGATTAATATGAATATATGAATATTCTCAATACTTAATTTTTGGTACTTTCGGGTAAAAGCTGCATTAATTTAGCTTATTACAATAAAGTGAATCAGAGGGGCGTAAATCATTGGTTCCAATGAATTGCTGATTGAATTCATTAGAGATATACCACAATTTTGAAAAAAACAAGAACAAAACGCTAATTTGAATTTTCCGTTTTCCATCTGTGAGTAGTTATGAGTCAGCATTTACTCAGAACCGACATATTTTCTAAATATTTCATTGATTGGAACTCACTTTATATATATGAATTTTCTAAAAATTATTTTATATTTTTTAATATTCCACGTATATAGGAAGCCATGGGTCGGGAAGCCATCCCACGGACTACCTTACGAATTCTTTTTTTATTTTCCACCCATGTCTTGTTGTCTGTATAGAGGTTTCAAGTAGCTAAACTTTGGACTATAAAAAGGGGGGGGGGATTGAAAAGAACAACAATAATTATGTTAAGAGGAGAACAGTAAAAACAGATAGCAAGAAGAAAGAAGGCAATATACGTTGAGGAGAATCAATTATATATGGTGCTATTGTGTTGCTGTCTTTATAACTATAGTAGTAAAACATTTTTGAAGCAGTATATATATATATATATATATATATATATATATATATATATATATATATATTTACAGTCAAGGAATGTCGGTCAATATACACTACAATAGATATAGACTGCATTGGGCTTTTCTCACTATGCCAAGGACCTTGCGTGTCACTAATCATTCAAGACAAGAACAAGTGAACTTAGAACCAAAGTCAAAAATGACATTAGAAACAGTGGCAGAAGAAGAACCTGACACAAAGCAAGACAACATCGTGGTACAATCGAAACAGCTGAAGAACCAAGAACCTTTCCGCCAAAGAAATTAGAGACATTCAATTCCACAGAGACAAGAATACCAGTTAGTGTACGTCGATTTCGCGGCACACACATCCATCGAGACTATTGTTGTATATTGACTTGTTTATATGCAGCTTTGGTTCTTTTAGTGTTTGCCGCATTGATGTACGGACTCATTTTTGCTTTATGTGTTTTCGTGTTTTCATTCTGGACATCTAAATATGTTTTTTGTTTAAAACATTAAACGTGTATGAAATGAATAAAATGTCTTGTGTCTTTCGTGTTCCTCTCAAAATTATCCATACCTCATAGCTGCATCCTCCTCTTCCTCCTCTTCTGTTGTTAAAGTGATTGACGAAAAATTAGATCGTCCAAGTTGCGAAGCTTTGTATCTGCGCCATCCTTTTAACATGCTGATTGCTGGACCCAGCGGTTCAGGCAAAACCGAATTTGTCAAACGTTTGATCGAACACAAATCTCATTTGTTTGATCGTCCCCCTGAACGTATCATGTGGTGTTACAAAGAGTGGCAATCGTCTTACACGTTACTGCAGTAAAGTCAAGGAGAAGCTATTTCGTTTCTCGAAGGCATTCCTCACGAAGACGATGGGATCGTGTCTGACTTGAATCAAACACATCTGATCAACTTCCATGACATGTTAGGAGAAGACGAAGAAGAAATTAAACTTTGGTTTACACGAAAAGGACATCATCGGAATGCCAGTATCATTTACATTACTCAAAATTTATTTCAACAAGGTAAAGCCCATCGTACCATCAGTCTCAATGCTCAGTATGTGGTGTTGCTTAAAAGCCCCAGAGACAAATCTCAAGTGCAAGTGTTAGCCAAACAGTTAGGAACTCCTTGGCTGAATTAATCTTACGACGATGCCACTCAAACATCTCATGCGTATTTACTCGTCGATTTAAAACCCACCGCTCCCGATTATTTGAGATTTCGTATCCAATTATTTCACCATTGATGTCAAGAAGAAGGTCCTGTTATTTACACGTCCCCTACGGCAACTCTCTGAAAAAAAAACAATATAAAAACATCCACCATGTCATTTTTTCCCACAGTCTACAAGATGACTTCCTTTCAATCTCATCCTCCTGCCAAATTGATTCGTGCCCTGTATGGCATCAGTCGCAAAAAATGCACAAGTCCGTGCCCGTTTGTTATAAGCTAGTCTCAAAGAAGTTTTTCGATGGTTTACTTTGACAGCATGTCAATTACTTCAAGGCATCATTCACATACCCCATCAAAACCAACGTTTCTTTGAACAACATAAAAGTGCGTTGTCACAAATTGCAGATCCAAGAATCGATCCAACACTAAAAGACAAATCATTCTGACACCTGGTGGCAGTGGTTCTTTAGGAGGTGTCATTATTCGTTCTCTTTTGAAATGGGATCATAATGCCCAAACCAAAACCAAGAAGAAAAAAAACACAAATCCCCTCAAAGTCGGCCACAACAACACACCACACACAAGAAAAAAAGAAGCCCCAAGAAGAAAAGCCCCTCCAGAAAAAAACCCAACAACAACATCTGCTACTGCCAGAAAGAGAGCTACTACTGCTGGGATGCGCACGTACTCCCTAAAGCCACGAGAGGCAGTGACGGTGTCTCCCTCTCCTACCACTTCTTCTTCTTCGTCCTTCGTGATGATGCCTGCCAAACCTGATTTAAGACCCGTGTTTCCTAATTTGATGCAGAAATGGAAACCTATTTCGAAAGTCACTTCTTCTTCTCCGGGGGCATCTACTTCGGCTGCTCTTGCAACTGCGGCTGCTGCTAAAGATGTGGCCTCACCTAAAACCAGAGTCCAAGACAGAACGGGGGTGTTACAAAGTTTACTGAATTTATCCAAACAAGAACTGATACGATTTAGTTCATTGAAAATACCTCAACGTCGAGTGACGCCTGTTATAAAGTTGATACGTCGTGGTGACCATTAGTGGAGACGAGTTAGAGTATAAAAAAGAAGTGTGACATCCGAGGGACCTCAGTTCTATTTTGCTGCTGACACCAAATATGGCCCCAAAAAGTGCACACCACCACCACCAAAACCCTAGTCGTCCCAAGAAAGGCAAAACCAAAAAAGGACTTCCACCTCGTCTCGCAAAACATTGAGATTGTGTTGTCCGTCCTGACGAAATCCAATCCTCCCATGCAAAAACAACTCATTTAAACAGCCCCAAAAGACGTCATCGATACCGTGTGTGAATGTTGTTTGAATGTGTTGAACGGAACGGTACCTTTGTCCAAGATACAGAAACAGAAATTAAGAAAACATCGGAACGTTCTTCGCCAAATGGTAAAAAAGAAAATACCTCTCAGTCAAAAGAACAAAATGCTGGTGCAACGAGGAGGATTTCTACCTAGGCTGATAGGACCGTTGTTAAAAATAGCGGCTCCTTTGTTAGGATCGATTGCTGGACCCCATTTAGGAGGAGTCATGAGATAAAGACGGGAAGAAAAAGAAAATTAAAAGGACACCCTTCTCTGAAAACACAGCACACTTGTACCTTTGGATCTTATGGAAGGACGAAAACTGACTTTAGTTCATTACAAACGATGGATGGAACTCCATCGTTGGTACGAACAACGGATACCTCATTTACCTCCCAATCCTAATCTCAACGAGATGTCACAGTTACAACAAGAATTACAATCGTTAATAGATCGAAATGATTTGTTAGAAGCAGAAAAATCGCAACGGTACGGTCAACTATTGCAGCGTCTTCAACTCTTTCACCAGAAAGCTTTAGACAAAACAGGTAAACCCACTCTGAGAGATTTCAAGGCCATGATGAAAAGCGAACTTAAAACCACTAAAACAGACACCGCCACGGGGACGACAGAAGAAGACGACACACGAGAAGCGTTTCAAACTCAGTATGCTCCCACCATACCTAGTAAGATTGCAGCTTCCTTGTTGACACCCTCCCCTACGCCTCAACAAGAAGAAATGAAAGCTTGGGTTAAAAAGATGATGTCCATCCCTTCTTCAGCAGAAGAAAAAAAGAAAGAAGGGAAGACAGAAGTGAAACAATACATCAAGAAAAGAACCACCACTTCACAACCCACTCATGTGCCTCCTCGGACGCGTCAAGCTTCGTCCAAACCTTCCCTACCCCTCGACTCCAAAAGTAGTGTCGAACAGTGGGTGACTTATTGACGAGCGACATTGTATCATGGAGAGACTTTTAGCCAGAATTTACTACAATCCTGCACATGCTGATGGTTACGGAGGAGTTCAAAAATTGTATCGGGCAGCTAAAGGCAAATTGAGAAGTGTACGTTTGCCAGACGTACGACGATGGTTACAAGAACAATCGACGTACATATTACACAAACCCATTCGACGAAAAGTTTCCAGAAGTCAAACCAAAGTGGCTGGCATCGATCATCAACTGCACGCAGATTTAGCTGATGTCTCTCATTTGGCAGCGTACAATCGTGGTTACAAATATTTGTTTTGTGCCATTGACGTGTTGTCCAAATCCGCTTGGGTCGTTCCTTTGACTTCTAAAAGCAATGCCGAGTTAGTACGCGCTTTAAAACTGGTGTTGAAAAAAGTGGTTGTCACAGTTTACGATGGCAAACAGACATTCATTTTTTACCTCTGAAAATCCTGAATCCAAAGCCAGTGTCGTGGAACGTTTTCAAAGAACGTTGAAAGAACGCATGTAGAAATATTTTACACATAAACCCATTCTCAAGTACATCGACGTGTTACTACGTCTGGTCAAAGCTTACGATCAATCGTACCATCGTAGCATCGGATGTGCTCCCGAAGATGTCACCCCTCAAAACGAAGTTAGGGTGTTTGATCGATTGCTTGGTACACCTAAGATTGGACGCAAGAAAGCAGTGGTGTTCAAGACGGGAGATTGGGTTCGCATTGGAAAAACCAAACGCACTTTTGACAAAGGTTATTTACCTAACTGGACTACCGAATTGTTTCGTGTCACTGGACAAGTTCGTGGACGTGATTCTCCTGTCTATACATTGGAAGACATGCACGGAGAAGTGTTAAAAGGAACTTTTTACTTGCTTGAGTTACGACGAGTGTCCAAAAAAGAAGACGACTTGTACGATATCGAAAGCATTCTCGAACGAAGAACACGTAAAGTGGGTAAACGTCGAGTGGAAGAAGTCAAAGTGCGTTGGAAAGGATATCCTCCTAGTTTTGATTTTTGGATTTACGCTTCCCAAGTCGTCGACTATAAAACAAAGAAGTAACTAACAACATACCGTTCAACACAGCAGCTACCTCTTCTTCACAGAGTTCCTCTCTTCAAGAATTACAAACACAACCATTGTGGGTGTGGTACGGAGAACGCGTCCCTAAAAATCAAATCGTCTTTTTCTGCCAAATCTTTGTGGTGTATTGTGTCATCGGAGCAGCGATTGCCAACTTGATTTTGCAACAAGGTCACAAACAATTGTGGACCATTTTACTGAGCAGTTGCATCGGTTATCTTCTACCCAGTCCTTCCTTGAAATATAGTATGGACAATAACAACAACAACAACAACGGTGCGGCCAAAGCCAGTCATCCTTCTTCCAGTCACAACAACAGTAACCCTCTTTTGGAACATTTTGAACATCATTCTCCTTTGACAACTAATGACTCCTCCGACACCAGAACTCTCGCACTATGAATAACCAATTTTATTTAACCTTACCCAGCGACAGTTCTATGGATGTGTTTCCCAACAACACCTTATGTTGCTTCACTGCCAAAATCCCTCCATCCATACAATTGGATCACGAAACTCATTGGGAAGTGGCTTTGGTAGAAATCATTCATCCTACGCAAGCCGTCAATATCAAAGAACGTCCAAACACTTTCATCGTGGATATCCTGAACGAGCAAGTGCAAGAACACTTGGACAAAAATGATCCTGGCATTTACGAATCCAAAAAATCATTACACACCATTTCTCCTTCCATGACTTGCTATATTATGAGAATTCATGTGGGGTATTATTTTAATATTAAACATTTGGTGGAAAAAATTGCGGCTATATTTCAGGACCAATTTGGCACAGCCTTGAACAAAGCCAAGAAAACTGTCCTGATAGAGTACCATAAAATTGCTCATCGTCTTAAAATGCATTTTTTTACGCCAGAATATTGTCTATCACTTTTTGTCCTGGGTTGTTTGATATTTTGGGTGGATACGCACAACTAGATCCTATGAAAGACGTTTACAGCATCGATCGATTTTACAAGTATTTTCGTTACCCTGTCGAATTGAGCGATAGACTGAATTTATTGTTTGTGTTCTCCGATGCGGCCGACTACAACGTGGTGGGAAACACGGCCACTTCGTTTCTGAGAGTCATTCCTTTCAAAGCGAATTCTGCCGTCGTTGCGCACGAGGAAAATCGAAACACGTATCACATTCACCGTGAATTTGTTCATCCTCATTATCCTCCTCTCAGTAAATTGTATGCTGACAGTGTCAACATTAGTATAAAAGGAGATCTGGGACAAAATATTCTATTCACTAAAGGAACAGTCACGGTCAAACTACATTTTTGAAAAAGGTTCTCCAGTGAATTGTAACACAAGATGTATGCTGTGTACCGAGGAGTTGCTCGACAACGAGGACATGGTTTAGAAGATATGTTAAAATTCGCTTTTCGTACGGTAGCCCCAATCTTGAAACCCATGGTGACTCAAGGATTGCATGCCTTAAAAGATGCCGCTTTGACGCAAGGAAAGGAATTTCTTCAAAACGTCCTCATCGACAAACAAAATTTTAAAGAAGTCTTTATGAGAGCAGAAAAAACGTGTTGCTGCAAACTGGAAAAGATCTTTTGGGTCGTCGAGAGACCCCTATAAATTCGCTTCACACTTCTGACCCTGGCATTATTTCGTCCTCAACGCCACAGCAAGGACAAGGTAGAAAGAGACGTCGAAACCCCTTCGGAACTCTAAAACACGGTTTTCACAAAAAGAATAAGAAAAGAAGATCTGTCAAAGAATTCGACGTGTTTGATTACTAACTGTTGAAAATGATGCACCCAGTTTCTTGCAAATGTACCAAGTCAGAACTGGATCTGTTTGCCATCCCACCTACCATGATGACGATGCAAGAATCCCAATGGGTAGAATTTCATCCTGTGTCGTCTTTGACGACCTCAGCCGCTATCGAATTTGAAATCAAAGGACAAACCGAACATAACATCGATCTGAATAGCAATCACTTGTATCTGAAACTCAGAGTGATCAAAACGGACAACACCAGAGTACAGAGAATACCCGTGATTCATCGACTTACTTGACAGACATATTCAAGCAAAAAGTCAGGTGTAAGTTGATGACTTACCATTACCTGTGAAAAAATGGATACCTGGGAACTTCATTACCTGTTGACTCGCAGTTCGAACACCGCTTCTTGGAATCCTGTGGTGTGTGCTAAAAATGAGCTTCCACATCGCAAATCTAAAGACGTTCAAGTCTATGTCATTGGGTGGCAGTGTACTTCCCCAACGATCACAGTGTGGAGTATTTTGATTCTTATGGATTACCTCCTTTGGAAGAGGACATCATTGACTTTATTGTGTGTGGACAATATTGTGTATATTTTCTTCATCAATGCAGTCTTAAATTTCCCTTAGAACATTTAGTGGCTAGAAACGATGCTAAAGTAGAAAGATGGTTTTGTGAAGATTATGGTTATCTCTTGTCTTTAGCTCAGAAACGTAGTGTGCATCGAGGGCAAAATGACTTAGAACAGTGGAAGTCGAGTTTGAAGTCACAACGTTGTCAAGCCTGTAAATACGTTCATATTTAAATATGTTTGTTTGTATTTTGTATTAGAGAAGTTTTTTCTTGTTTATTAAAAAAATTTGTTTTTTGAAAAAAAATGGTGTTGTGTTGTTTATGGATTGAAAAAAAAATGGAATGGAGATACCTGCTCTTTCACATTTCTCTCTATCAATCTGGGTCACGTTTTCTTTCACGTCCGCGTACCGAATCTGAGGGTATGCTTTCCATCACGTCCGTACCACTAGTCTTGCCATCTACCCTTGTTAGTATATTATAGTGTGTGTCTATTTCATCCCCTACCACTCTTATGTGAAAGGAGATTTGTGTGTATGTAAGTATAATATGTGTAAAGCACTCCTACCGTTTTTGGTTGGTTAGTGAGTGTAGGGGGTGTTGATCACTCCCACTGCGTGTTGGATAGTAATCAAAAAGTGGGTGTTGGATATGTTTGTGTGATTTCATCCCTTCTTTCACATCATACCCTTTTCGTCTGCTAGTAGGTGTGGGGTTTTTAGACACCACACAAGGCGTTTTGGATAGTGTGTGTGGAGTGTTGGATAGTAACCAAAAATGTAGGTATTGGGTAGTGATCAAAACGTGGGTGTTGGATAGTAGATGACGGGATATTGGTCACTTCACACGGCGTGTGGAAGGTATAGTGTGGAATGTTGAACAGTAGATGACGGGGTATTGATCACTATACACTTCTGTCCCTATAAACACTTCTGCCCTCCAAGTGTCCTCTCCATGTTCATTTCCCGTATGGCTCTATTACCTCCCGTATGGCTCTATAATCTCTCTCCATGTTAATCCCACGTAAGGGTCTATACATTTCCCGTATGGCTCTATAATCCCTCTACATGTTAATCCCCCATATGGCTCTCAAGCGCCCCTTCCATGTTAAACCTATAGACACATTTAACCTAGGATTTCCCGTACGTACCCTTAGTGGCACCTATTGAGGTCAACTTAAAAATGTTACTATTCAACCCCCTCCCCCTTCATTGAGGTCAGCCACTTTTAACACTGTTACCATTTTGGCTTTCAAGTGCCTGCCTCATCTATGTTTATGAGCCCATGAGGCACTTGAGATCCAAGCGTCCAATTTTGGCTCTCAAGTGGCTCTTCCATGTTAATTTCCCGAATGACTCTCAAGTGCCTCTTTTGGCTCTCATTCGCCTCATATAACTACTGTTAATGAGGGTGACAGAAAAATGTATAGACAGTATGAAAAATGACAGCACAAAAAGGAAAACAGAAGGCGACACGAGACTGCTGAGGGAGTGGCTGAGACGAAAGGGAGACAGTAGAATCGTAGAGCATATTCAAGCACATGAGATGGACGGACACTTGGCAGTTTATTTGTGTCTATCAGAATAAAAAAAGAGAAGAGCACTAACCTGACACTATGAATCTCTCCAGTGTAGTATCAGTCAGTACTTGCTGAAAATGAAGTATCCCTTCAACATACAGCCGAAGAGTACCAATGCTCCAGAGGTGTACTCACCTCAAAAAGGAAGGCTTTAAAGCAGCAAAGGCTGTGTAATAAAAAGAAGAGAGCAGATCCTTTCACAGATAATGAAATAACTCTCCTCTGTATGAAAATTCATCTTGGCAGAGGTAAGTTTATTGGAGTAAATCTGCGCCCTCCAACCTAAATAAATAAATAAAAAAGTTCATTAATTGTTACGAATAGAACAGAGAAAGACCGATATAGAAAATGGAGAAACGAAATACACGATACAATGGTTGTAAATATTGAGCAAAGCAAACAAAATCAAACTGGTGTAATAGTGGATAGAACAGAAGAAAAGGAGACATACAGACAGACAGACCGAAACAGAGGGAGAGAAAAATCAGCAATGAATAATATATGACCATTGAAATACAATGAAATGAGGATTATTGTAGTAACACAAACAAGCAAATTTCATCTAAGGTTAGAACAAAACATAACGGACATTAGGTTTTAAAAAATAATTAGCGCTGCTCCTTATCCCTGTCCTGCAACAAAGTTTTATGCAACAGCTAATTCGACAATAGCAAACATTCTTCAAAGAATAATAACATACAACACAGAAACTGGTTATTTAACGTAGAAACCGCTGAACGTTTGTTTTAAATACACATTAAAATTTCACAATGAAGACACAACGAACAAAACTTGGGCTGAATATGATCTGAGATTTTGATAAAAACAACCTAATTTGGCAGTATGAATAGCGAGGACTGATTGTGAGATTTCCAACTGGCATTAGCAAAGAAAATATATCTCAGACTTAATTAAATCATTACACATATTTATATAATTAAAATATCACAGACTTAGTTCAATCATTACACATATTTATATAATTAAAATATATCACAGACTTAGTTAAATCATTACACATATTTATATAATTAAAATATCACAGACTTAGTTAAATCATTACACATATTTATATAATTAAAATATCACAGACTTAGTTAAATCATTACACATATTTATATAATTAAAATATCACAGACTTAGTTAAATCATTACACATATTTATATAATTAAAATATCACAGACTTAGTTAAATCATTACACATATTTATATAATTAAAATATCACAGACTTAGTTAAATCATTACACATATTTATATAATTAAAATATCACAGACTTAGTTAAATCATTACACATATTTATATAATTACAATATCACAGACTTAATTAAATCATTTATATAATTAAAATATCACAGACTTAGTTAAATCATTATACATATTTATATAATTAAAATATCACAGACTTAGTTAAATCATTACACATATTTAAATAATTAAAATATGACAGACTTAATTAAATCATTACACATATTTATATAATTAAAATATCACAGACTTAGTTAAATCATTATACTGATCTCACATTAATTTTCATATTCGAAAACTATTATTGGATTGTTCTGTATCATTATTTAGCAATGATAGGCTTAATTATAACAACAGTAACATCAACTTAAAACAATATGACATGGTCAACAAAACTTCAACCTTTCTCCTTATCATATTAGGAGATAAATAAATGGAAGAAAATGGTTAGTGAGGAAAGTGTTGCTACTGAAAGCATACAAAGATCTATCGGACATTGAAAGGAGATAAATCTCTGACAGGTAGATAAGAAGAAAGACTTTCTGGTTGATGGTAGGTAATAAAAACATTTATATAGTTATGTTAAATAAAATCAGAACAGGATTGAAACATTTTTTCCCAGAAGAAGGTAATGGTTTAGTAACAGAGGGTATAAAAAGAATAAACTCAGTCTATGACTCTTATGTGATATGCATTTTAGGCACTCAGATTCAAAGTAGAACAATGTTATATAATATATTTGAACAGTACAGGCAAGATAATGATAGAAACGTAATAAAGAAACTAATTTTAGGACAAGGTTTATAACTAGGATCTAAACACCATGCTAAAATTTCAAAATTACATAACAGATTCAACGGTTGAATTAAAAAATATGTAAGCTCCGATGATATCCTTCTTTAGCCAATAACATGGATAATGCAAATGGGTAGTATTCATGGATACAATTACAACCTAAAAGATCGTTTGGCTCATTAACACTGGGATTAATCCCTGCGATAAATACTCAATTATTCCAAAGACCGATAAAAAACCTGTAGCAGTTGACGAGAACATAAAAAAGACAAAGTGAAAAACATTAGATCGAAAATAATGTTCATAATAGTCATTAGTTTTACAGTAAATTATTCTGGCATTTATTTAGAAAAATTACAAGGAATATAGACCATGGAATAAATTAACAATCATTTACAATAATACAAAATGTTGCAGGAGCTGCTGCAGTTTACTTCATTAAGTAGTTAGGAGTCGATAATTCTTATTGATGATTTGGTTATACGTTGGACCAAAATGCAATGCTAAAGTAAGTAATATGACGAGATTAGAAAATAATGAAATAATCTGAGCAACCAACCTTTTACATTACTAATAAATCCCGTTAATGATACTCCTAATTTTTGTATGCCAGTTATACAATCTAATCATCTGTTATATGTTCAATGTTGTTTGTAACGCTACCACTACCACCCCGACTACTACCACACCCAAAACACATTCGATTGTGCTTGCTATCGATAACACAACAGTTGATATTGTCATACCTGTAGCGGTAGATGTTTTCTATGAACAGTCTTTATAGCTTTTAACCGAATGGTAAATTTGCTCTCATTTTTTCATTTATGTTTTTGATGCTGTCTCTAAATTCATATATATCTCTGTTCTTTGAGCTCTTTTACTTTCAACACTTTGCAACTGTTGTTTTGCAATTTAATTGTTTGGGGGCCTGTTTCTTTCAGATGTCTTTTATCTTTTTCATACATTTCAATATCTGACTTTAAACGGTTTTATTAATTGACAACTTCTACTGCATTTACCTAACAACACAACTCTCTTTTCTCTCGGGGGGTGAATAATCTACGTTCTCTGGTAGGACCTATTCTTCTATGAAATCTTTCAAAGGAATCTTCTATAATAGTTTTTGCCTCTCTTACATATTGTTCAAATGGTTCATTTGTATCTATAGTTTGTACCTCTATTTGGTTGTACATTGGTTGCCTTTCTAATAAACTTTATTCTCTTGGATATTTATGTTGTCCTTTTTCTCTAAGTCTGTTATTCTATGCTCAAATTCATTTGTTATGGATGAAATAGGAACCAAATATTTGTTTTCTAAATCGTGTTTGTAATTTTTTCAAACGAACTAGATCCTCCCGATCTGGTATTATTGAACTAAGTGCTAAGAGTTTTAGAGCACCTCTTTAAATCAGTTACTTTACCAAATCTTCCTCTTGATTTAATGTACACGTCGCCTTTATCTATATCATAATTTTGTATAACTTCCAAGTTTACTCCATAAATATTAGTTTTAAACAGTTCCTCAAATTTAAGTTCGTTCAGTCCCTGAGCATGTAGTTCGATTATTACAGAAACATTATAATAACACGATTTTCTCTTTCATCGGCTTGTACTGGTGTTTGCTATTTTACAATTCCTAATCTTTTTAGGCCTAACAAATGCTCTATATATCTATTTCAACCTGCTATACATTTCGGATGTATGTGTAAGTTCTAAAACCATAAGCTATTATTTTTCTGAGTCATCATGAGCATCTACTACATATCTGAAAATCCACTAAAAGGTTGTCAAACAAGACTAAAGTCAAACATTAGTAACATTTTTCTAGGTCAGCAAATTTAAAAAGAGAATATGTGGGATGAAAAATATCCCGTTATTCGCAACTAAATTTTCTTTTTATTTTATGCTCAAATGTATTCGCTAGTAATATCTATAACGGTATCACAGGTCGAAGTAGCATATTTCTTACTGTACCCTGCGCGATAATATCAGCGGTTGATCGTTTGATTTCTGCTGTGTTTCGTGTTTATTCGCACATAAAATATCAGTAGTAACATAATTCCCCTTTCCAATTCAAGGTAAAACAGCACATGTATGTGTACATTGTGGGATTTAAAATTGTTTCGTCTGCATTCGAGACGGCCATACTTACCACTAGACCATGCAAGCGTCTAAAATAGTTCAAATGTTTTGGTCACGATGTTGTATATGTTTATTGCCGGGGCAGTGAAAACATATTTCTGGTATTCCACTCCAGGGAATTATCAAGTGTATTTCTTTTGGAACATCCAGTAATTCACGTCCTAGCATAAAATAAACAATTTATGTGGAAAATCTTTTGACAAATGCATAACTGACTTCGGATTTAAGAAAATAACAACCATCTCATCTTATCCCCGTCTTGCGACTCAGTTTAACGCTCCGATTAACAATGCACCAATATTTAGGGATAAAAATTCACTTGACTGAAAAAGATTTTTTCACATACAAACCATTTAATATTTTGATAACTCCATTTTAATTTTTGATAGTGGTGATTCAGTGAACACATACTGAGATCAGTGTAATATGAGAATATGAAAAACAATGTTGGCAAAATCATTTAAACTGGACAGTACTTATAGTAATAGCTGGGTGTGGAATATTGTATGGGCATTTAACGAATATAAGAGTACCTGCGCTAGTAAAATCAGTACATGTTTTGTGTCTACTTTTAAAATAAAAACTTACGAACAATGTTTTAACGAAACCAAGAATAATATAGACCTACAACAATTTAACCGAATCTGTAATAACTTTACTATTCCAGGAAATAGTGACTGGAGATACATTCATGAAAAGACACAACAATAAAAACTTAATGCTAATGGACATGAAAAACACCGTATATCATCCATTGGGGGTGGGGTGGGTGGGAGTTTGGGGTGGCTTACACCAGCTAATGTGTTAACTGCTTACAAATGTAATTATGAAACAGTCACTGATGAATACTGCAGAAAAGTATTGTCAGTTGATGAAATTGCTCCATCAAATTGAAATTTGCTCATTTAACATACCGGCATACCAAATATAATTTTTAAAAGCATACAGGAAAGCACTATAATACCTGAGCCAACCACCGCTTGAGAAAGAGTATTAATTATGTTATGCTACATTTCTTTATTTTGTTTTCATTTATTTATTCCTGTGTTCTCTATTGTCTTCTCTCCAATTGTAAAGTAGTCGTTATTTTGTTCTCTCCATATTTTATATGCTTCTTTATCTCCTGCATGCATAATTTGCTATAAAAACAATCAGTACTAAAATCATATATATATTTGTTTCTCTCCACATGTGACATTTTGGATATCTCTTTTGTTCAGATATTAACATTTTACTATATTTTTAAATCAGGTTTTACTACTATTACTTTTGCAAGATGATTATAAAACAGAAATAAAACAAGATGTTGATTAATTTATAATTAACTTTAAAATCATGCTGATTGGAACTTGTATTTTACTTAGGAAAATTAAATGGAAGGTGATCAATGTAAAAACATATATGAAATAAGTATGAATCAGAGGTTAAAAAAGTAACCTCAAAATAAAATAAAGATCCATGTAGATTCGAACTTGGATCAAAATCAAAAGAGAATAGGAAATCAAAAGCAGAAAGACTTAAGATAGATCATGAAAAATGTAACAGGTACTGAAGATGAAAATCACGTTAGTTCAAGCAAGTGGATGTATTAATGGATATATGGTAGTATGGTTGAATTAGTTTCATTTGGCTACATTTAAAGAAAAAAGTGATGAACAGCACACAGAACCACAAATTAAATTAATTACTATAGACAACGAACAGCGAGCGCAGATCCCATGAATGTATTAAACAAAACAAGCAAAAATCCAAAAAGTGTCGTGAGTAACATAATTAATGCTCTTTTCCAGGAGGCGGTTGTTTCAGCTCTACTAATATTATTATTCAGTGT
This sequence comes from Margaritifera margaritifera, assembly GCA_029931535.1. NCBI lineage: Eukaryota > Metazoa > Mollusca > Bivalvia > Unionida > Margaritiferidae > Margaritifera > Margaritifera margaritifera. The sequence goes on along the minus strand of JAQPZY010001652.1, from coordinate 6,457,528 downwards.
GCTTTTGAAAAATATATTTGGTATGCTGATAGGTTCGCTAAGTAAGTTTCACTTTAATGAAATAATAAAAATGATTATTTCAATTTCAATTTCACAATTTATATTTAACTTTTGGTAGCAAAAGGGACCCTACGAGATAATATGATAAAATAATTTAACACTTACACTGCAGAAAGACAATGGTATGAATTTTGGGTTGGAAAAAATTAGCAAAATTAAGAATTAGTTGGTTAAAGAGATTGAACATTACAGAGGCGTTGCAACTTTACTTGGGTTTGTTGCAATAGCTTTCAAAGAAAAGTTGATATACAATAATACTATGAAACATGACAAGATAGTGACTTTTGAGATACTTAAACTATGGAGTATAGATAACAAGATAAGCAATGGAATAAGTGACAACAAGATGAGTCATGAGGAGTTTAATTTTATAAGTATCAAGTATAACCGATAGAAGAATGTAGGGAATGCCATCTTCAGGAAAGTGTCTAGCACAGAGACATTAAATAGACGATTTTTTTAATTGAAAATTTACTAATTTAGTTTGATTATTTGCTAGTAGTGGTTATAAAAATTATCTACTACACATGGGTTAAACTATATTCCATCAGAATTAATTGAATTAGGATTAGACAAAATAGAGGTTACCAACAAAAATAGTTGATGTTGGTAGTCGGCAAGAATATGTCATTCAGATAAATGAAAGAAATTTATATACGATTTGTATCAACTTGAATCATAAAGTTAAATAAACAATTTTTTTTAAATTTTCCATTTAATTTGAGGTGAAAAAATCACCGAGTTGCTTACATGATAGATCTACAATAAAAAGAACCTAATGTATATCAATTACAAGATCCACGGACATAGTATCTAGAAGAACATAATGTATTGAAAAAACTATAAAAAAATTCAATAGGTAAATTAAATTTTGCCGGCAGTATCACGATTTGTTTCCGGGAAATAAAAGATATCAGCAACAGCAGCAACCGGAGAAGCAATAACTAACGTTTAGCATTTAGAGGAAGTAATTGTATCTTTTACAATTATTTGAGCCAGATGCTGCAATCGAAGACAGAATTAGACATGGAAGAATTGCAAAATAAATCTGAAGAGTTCAGCAAAAACAGAGGAAAGACACTGTACTAATTGAACGAAAGATTGAGAGAACAATGATGTGTACTTAGTACTTAAATAATTTGGATGATGCCTTTTCCCTACATTCTGCTACTCATCTCATTCCGATACTACTATAGAAAAACCTAGAAACACAAAACTTAACTTTAGCAACCTTCTGAAGAGCAGATGAATATGAGTATATGTTCATTGCAAGAGCAATATATATTAATATTCATGCTGCTTGCAAGTTTATTTAAGTTATTAGAGTTTTTACATGGAGTTAGCATACAAAATAGCACCTTATGGTGGATACGTAAATTTACAAATGCACGATAAAATACAACAAAAGCGTGAAACATCTTAATCAAACATATCATTGTAGTACAGATACGTCCAGCATTATTAAACCTGAACAAACAGTGCAAGTAATAATGCTTAGGATGGTACATAATGTCATGACAGCTCCTGGAAGTTGTTTTTTTCCTTCATATTGTTTGAGGTAAAGGTGAATGGAGATGCTAAAAACGCATGTGGTTAAAATTTGGGTATAATGTTTGCTATAGACATAACCATTTCCTATGGTATTTTCAAACTTAAAATTGAAATTTGGGATTTACATTTGTTTCGGCATTCGGAGTTTACTGAGAACAATGATGATATTAAAGAAGGAAAAATTCGGGACTCCAACAATATTTCGGTCTTGAGGAGATTCCGGTATACTGAGGGTTTCACTGTATCGACCCAGGCGTGGTTATATAGACCCTCTGCGTTGTCTGTAGTCAACACAAGCGGACCTGGGCCAATACGACCGAGCTCCTATATAAAAAAAGGAAATACGAAAACACGCACATAATAATATATTTACTGTGCAAGAATTTAAATAACATTTGGTATATTCTTATCCCAAGGGACTTGACCTAAGGGCGTAGATGGGACAAGCATATCTCTGCTAATTTACTATTTATACTAAAATTGTAAATTACATTGCGATAACAAAAGATTCCACTATGATTTTTTGAGAAGAAGTCTAATATATCATGATGGTTTTGTTACATTGTTCCATTAAACCAGAAACAAATATACTAATGTAGGTGTAAAACTATGTGTATGCGTATTAGAAAACAGGCATGATATTTTGGTGATATGTTTAGCTTGCCTGCCCGGAAGGCCAAGTCAACTTATGGGATGACAATGCGTCAGGCTTGCGTTTGTTAATCGTTCTCATTCGTTAATAGTTGTTCGTCAATATTTGCTATTTTAAACTTCTCAAAACTCTGTGGGTCAGTTTCAACCAAACTTGGAAAGAATGTTCCTTTGAACATGCCCTGTTAAGAGTTTCTTCTGGCCTGATCCCATAATAATGACGTGGCATCCATAGCAACAATATGGAAAACCTCTTTGCGACTTCTTCTCCAGAACGGATGATCCAATTTTTATCAAACTTGGAAGGAATGTTTCGCACGACATGCTCTGTCAAAATTATGTATAGGGTGGCCTCCATAGTAACCAGGTGGAAAGTCTAGTTTCTTCTCTGGAACGGCTGAAGGCATGTTTCTTATACATTGCTCTATCAAAATTGTATACAGGGTATCTCCGCTAATTACAGTACCTAGCAACTGTGTGGATTCTTGAACGATCAGATGGTAAACGTTTTTGACATCTTCTCTAGTAGAACGGATGAACCACTTTGATTCAAATTTAGTATAAATGTTTATTACAGCACGTTGTATCAAAAGTATCCTTGCCATGCTTCAGCTTGCAACTGTGTGGTTCTCTTAGCAACCAGGAAAATTCTATATTTAACTTCTTCTCCATAACGGCTAAGCCACATTTTATCAAACATGGTAGCAATGGTTGCTAGGATATGTTACATCAAATTTACGTGCTCAGTGGCTGAACTAGCAAATGTGCGACTTCCATAACAAGCAGATGGACAATCTATTTTCAACTTCTGCTCCGGAACCGATGTGCCAATTTTGATTTAACTTGGTAGGAACGTTCTTTCAAGATATGCTCTATCAAAACTGTGTCTGGGGTAACTCCTTTAGCAATGGTGATTTTGGTAGGAATATTCCTAAGAGATGTTATACAAGAGTACTGTTTGGGATGGATTTCCAAGCAACGGCATTGTTTTCATAGCTGCCACATGGAAAACATTCAAATGCTACTCCTCTCCCATCAAGTATGTCTAATACATATATACATACATACATACATACATACATACATACATACATACATACATACATACATACATACATACATACATACACACATACACACATACATACATAGATACATACATACATAGATACATACATACATACATACATACATACATACATACATACATACATACATACATACATACATACATACATACATACATACATACATACATACATACATACATACATACATACATACATACATACATACATACACACATACATACATACATATATACATACATACACACACTCATAGAACAACATTGTCTCCAAGGCTGCCTGACCCCATATCAGATCAAACGTAATAGCTAGAGTCCTAGTATGAACACCTTTAACATTCATGCAAAAGATGCAAGTAAACGACCTAGTCCAGCTAAAGTAATTCAAAGCAGGTACACAGTTAAACAACATGTCAAATTACGACTGATTTCAACCAAATAGCTGGACATTATCCTGACATGGGCCTGCCAACCCAAAGCACCTGCCTTATTACTACTGCATTTGCATTTTAGACTAATGTTTTCAAATTGTGCGATATCACTCCTTCTCGGGCCTTTTGTCATAGAGATATATCTTTGTGTTTGTTGATTTTGTGTATTTAGAAAAAGAATCCCACAAATCGTTTAAATGTTATCTAGAGTGACCATAACGGTGATCGGTCAGGAAAACTGGTCGGATACCTCCAGCGTTCTTGGTAATTTATTATTGTACGGGAAGAAATAAATCCACATGCATACATTAAGTCGTGGTTGCCCTTATCTTCCTCTTACACATAAAATCACAGTATGTACAAACAAATGCAGGCGAAAATACAAACACCTGTCGAAGAGGAGTTATAAAACACGTGATAAAATATTTGACTTTAAAAACAAAATCGAGCATCCGAGTGAAAAATAGAATTTACTATATCAATATTTTATTTATATGAAAATAGAAAGTTAGTTGATCATTACCACCCACTTTCTTTTGTCTATTTGAACTACCTTATCACGAGGGTAAAACCATCGCAAATATAAAGTATGTCAAAAGGAAGGAAGCATCTAGTAATCAACAGCCATCTTACTACTCTTTCAACTATTGTCAATTTCTGGTACTTCGGCTATGTAAATTTCGTCTGGTAAATAAATGAGTAGTTAGATATTTATGCATTCAGGGCCACTTAACCTGTTCTAGCCACAAAACGGTTAAACAGTTTTCATCCACTTTAAACCGGTTTTTCAAAACTTTTCAACTAACATGTGACCATCCGTTTTTTGTTTTGAAAAACCCTAGATCACTCGCTTTCATATATCTATCCTAAAGACAGAAACGAAAAATGAGATGAAGCAAAAGCGCCTAAATAAAATGTTGGATTATGTGACACGTTTTTCAAGTCCTCAAGTTCAAAATAAAACAAATATTATACAATCTGTTTCTACTGTGTGAAGGACACATTGAGAAAGTTATGTGAAAAATTAATTTAGGTGAACAAGGTTATGACTCAGATGAATGCATTACAACAAGATTTCAGCAATATATTTCAGATTCAAAAGTTAGACTAAGCTATGTAGTTGGTGGTGATGGTATCTATTTTTACAAAGTGATACGATGATGAAAACATGTAGCACAGTAAGTTATAATAATAACTGACAAAAGTCATCAGATTCATTTGAACTAGAAATAAATACTACTTCAAATATCGACGTGGTAAATAATATAATACCAGCGGCTAATAAACAGCTCACAACAATTAGTCAGAAAATAGATTACGGAGTAACCGAAGTAACAGGACAAGAAAACGTAAGTATTAATTATGCAGACAATAAGTCAGGACTATTAAATAAGAATGACAAAATTCTAGTACCTGCAATCACACCTGCAAAATCAGTACCTACAACCAATATAAGTTATGATTCAAAATTAATGGATCATGAAACAAATATAAAAGAATTTATTTTATTACGTCTATGGTTGCAGGAAATAGGTTAATTAACTAGTTAATGTCTAATCATTTTTGTTACCAAAAAGTAATCCTTTAATTACAATTGCAGAGAACAAGTTAATTATGGAAGAATTAATAAAATGACATCATCAGCTATTTGAAAAAAAAATTCATAAAATATTTTAAGTTAGTAATGAAAGAATCAGCGTTGCCGCTAGTTCCACCGCTGCCAACACCACCAACGCTACATCCACTATTGTTATTTTATCCAAAATATGCTATGGTTATTTCAAAGATTTATTTTGTTGGTGATTTCTCTAAAATTAATATCCATGTCTGTTACAGCTTGTTTTGCATATGGTCTTGCAATTTAGCTTTAATCATCTGTATATTTTTCGTAATTTTTTTGTTGTTGTATTTTCTATCTCTCTGTCAAACCTATGAAGGTTTATGTTCATTGACTTAATTTGCAAATTAACTACTGACATTGTGACTGCATTACCCCATAATTCTCTTTATCTTATTAAAATATCTTGTTCTCTAAGTTGCTCGCTAAATACCACATTGTGTTTATTACTTGCATTTATATTTCCTCTGGAACTCTTTTAGGCTGCCTGGTCGTAACTGCTGGCTCTAGAGGTCGTTCAATAGGTTGCCAGTTTATAAGTTAAGGCTCTAGAGGATATCTCGTTCTAACTTTTGGTTGTAATGGTTGCATTTCTATTTTCTCACAACCAACGCCAGTTTTTTTCTTTCTTTTATTATACCTAATTATTTCAAAAACGCACTTCCGCCTGTTGTATAAGCTATAATGTTAAAACCTTAAATTATATTTGGTTTACTCAGTACACAAATCTGAATATCAGGTTCGTAACACACTGTTATATTTTCAACATTAAAATTAGTTGTATTTAACTGATAGTCTCTTTCTTCTTTTGTCTTTGTTTTTGTATGGATCACTTGCATTCAATTATTGAACTGTTTATTGAGGAGTTTCAAATCCCTCATTTAATAGATTATCAGTTTAAGTATAAAAAATATCATTTTCGTTAAACTGATCTTCAAAAATATTTTTTTTACAATCTTCTTCATAAGTAGGGTTGTCAAGGTCTTCACAATTCTACACTATTTAAATGGATTTAAAAAAACTTGAAAAAGAATTAGCCTAGGTGGAATCTGAAGAAGATATTGGAGTCAGTACTATAAACGAAGACCGAATACTCTAAGCCTACAAGCAAAAATTGAAAATTAGTATAGCAAGGAAATAACTGGCAAACACTTAGCATATAAGGGGTTGGATAACATGGATTCAAAACAAATCAAGAAGACATATTAAACTTTTGTAAATGCTTTATCAGCTAACTTATCAAAGTCATTGTCTGATGTAATAATACTGGGAATAACATCTTTGATGAATACATTTCTTCAAATTGAAGACTTAAATGAATTACAGAAATATCTGGAAGAAGACTGCTTAACAGCAAACGGAATTAGATACTTTAGTGGGGTTTTATCTGTTAGGCTAGGATTACCAATTTCAGCAATACGTGCCAGCTTGATCACTTTGAAACACATTAATTATAAAAAGGAAGATGACAAGTAATACTTAATTTAAAGTACCGACGCTTGTATTATAAATTAGTATAAATGAGAACTATTTGAAATAAAAACAACAACTCTTAATCGGACCAGTAACGGAAATATTACAATAATTTTAATTAAATGAAGACAACGTCTATTTACTCTAACCAAGAACAGTATTTAAGGGATCTATACTACGGTTGTAAAACTCCAGTTACTTTAAAAAATATTTATCAACTCAAGCTGGATAGCAAGGCAATGGCAAAGTTTGATAAGAATAGAAAAGTGACAAGGATAGGGAAGCAAGGGCAAAAGCCGATAAAATATTCTGTATTTAGAGATTTTTGATCAATTAGTCTACTTACACATTAAGGAAGCAAGACAAAAAATATTCAAATATGTAAATGTTATGTTATTCACACCAGTTACCCATTCCAGGCAGATATAGTTGATATGGAAGCTTATCAAAAGTTTAAATAATGATTATAAATATATTTTAACAGTGATGGGTGTTTTATCAAACCATTCCTCTCGTAAAAGCGTAAAACATAAAGGGAGATGACATGCACGACGTTTTCAGTGAAATGTTGAAAGCGAGAAAACAGTTCGATGAAGGAAACGAATTTTATAACCTGAAGGTCAAGGAATTATTGGAGAAAGAAAATATTTAATACTTTTCCACTTAATCTTACAATAAAGCGTATGTGGTGGAAATTTTGAATAGAACTCTTAAGACTAGAATGTGGAAGTATTTTACTGAAAATGAAACCAGAAAATGGATAGATATATTACGTAACCTAATTGATGGATACAATATATCATATTACAGATATATCGACATATGGCCAAAGAGGTCAGTAACACTAGCATCAGGTCAAAGATATGGAATACTTATTTGACTCTCTTACAACAGATGCCTATAGAACGCCCAAATATAAAATAGGGCGAAAGGCAGGATCTCAAAATATAAGTCTATTTTTGCTAAAGGTTATCAGTCTAATTTCACAAAGACATTTTTATAATCAGCGAAGTACTTGTAGGAGCCTCTGTATGATATAAATTAGAAGAATTAAAGGGAGAGCATATTGAGGGAGTCTTTCACGAGGAAGAGTTATTTCTGTACGACAGGTACCATGACGTCTTCAAGACTGAATTTTTTTTAGAATTAAAACAAATGAGTGTAAACAAATATGTCCTGGTAAAATGGAAAGAATATGATGAATGTTTTAATAGCTGGGAGACGGAAGAAAATTATATATCACTGATAGCCTGATGTTACGGCTCTGTTTAATAGTCCTAATTTCATTTATAACGGACCAGTCTCCTGACTTCAAGTTAGTGCTCATTTATAGTACTGACGTTACAACATTGCAGTATTGACATGTACAAAATTTGCGTTATTTAAATGGAACCAAGTATATGTTATATGTGTGATTAAATTAAGTCTGTTGATGAAATGGAACGTAGAAATACGTGATACACACGATCTAACGATTGCGCAAATATAACTACATGTCAATGGTATTATAGTAGAGGATATAACAAAATCAGAGAATATAACCAGACAAAAATTACCTGTGAATGTCGAAAAGCTACAAAAAGAAGCTCGTTGATTTTAATCATAAAAAAGTAGATTTCGCACTACTTTTATAAATTAAAGCCGTAGGCCACTCAGAAGAGACGAAACTTTCACTTAAAGAAAATAGTACTATGCAAATGGCACAACATTTGCTTAATAGAGAAATGCCAAAATCTTAAAGAAGGAAATTACCAACTCTTTTAATTCGTGTTCAAACTAGAAGAGAAATAAGAAGAATCGTTGATCAATATAAAGATAACATTGTCGCAAGACAGCTACAAAATTTATTTAACAAACGCTTAACTGAATATATATTTCAAGCTGGAGAAGAAACTAAAGTAATTTTTTTAAGAAACAAATCTTAAAGAAGTTGAACGATATAATGGAAAATAGACGGAATGATTAGAGATTTAGTTTTGTAAAGTTCCAGCTAGATTAATCCATTCAAGTCGTAAGAACTGAAATAGATAAAGATGGAGTACATCATAATCATCTTGTAAATTTGTATCATAAATCACCAGATAAAAAGATAATAAACAAAAATGGATTACAAAGTAAGGTTAAAGAACAGCTTGATATATTAGATATAAAATTGATTCAGAAAATAAGTTTAGATGCACATTAGTTTAATCAGTTATATTATTAAATTTTACATGTTCATTGATTGAGACCAATAGGAGGAAATTCATACATAGTTTCACCAGATTGGAAAACCATAGAACAGCTTGCAGTAATGCGCAAAATAAAAGCAATAACTGTTTAACCCTCCTAGGGATCATCTGTATAGGCCACACAAATATAACCTTGATAAATATTATGATTTGTTCAAGAAATGCCTCATAAATATACTAAATATGAAAATGAAATAATATTTCTGTAATGTCAAGGCCCAGGGGAAAACTTATAAGGCCAGTTAGAGTAACAGAAAGAAAAAGAGACACTCATGTAGATATGTTAATAATATATTATAAAAAATAATTATCATTATTGTGGAATAAAGGATTTATCAAATTGGTTTCATCACAAATAAACAAAACACACACACACACACACTTTTGCAAGAAATGCTTGACTTTTTTTCATTTTGAATTAAAATGAGAAGAACACAAAAGATTATGCAACCAAACATCAAATGTAAAACATATAATACTACTAAAGGGTTCTGTCGTGAAATTTAAAAACTACCAAAATCAACTAAATGTTCCTTTTGTTGTATATTGTGATTTTAAAAGCAATATTGAGCCAATAAGTAATTCTAAGAAAGTCAGAACCATAAATAAGAACACAAATACGTCATGAACAATAAAAATACCAAAACACACACCATCACGATATTGCCTTTACCTTAAAGCAATTCACAAGAACAAGGGCCCTACAGTTTACAGAGGAGCAGACAGTATAAATGAATGTTACGAATATTTACAATCAGTTTCAAAAATTGTTTATGAGGAACTAAGGCCAAGAAACACTGCTAAAATAATATTCAGTAATAATGGTAAAAAGAGATAATTCCACCAATATATGTCATATCTGTGAAAAGGAGACAGACCGTCAAAACTATTTAATAGCTAACGACGACGGCAAAGCTGTCTCTGACTTTACATCCTATTGACATACAGACGAAGTTGACGAATCTGATGAAGACTGTGAAGACAGCAAAGCTTACGTATGTACTAATAACAAAATAGGCTCTGCCGTTTGCGACTAAAAAATAAGAGATCATGATCATTTAACTGGAAATACTGAGGTTCCCCGCACATTTGCAGTGTAATTAAATCATTCAAAACATATCCCACTGTTTAATCGAATTAGTCTGGATACGATTCTCATCCTATCATCAAGATCTTAGTAGAAAACGATCCAGATCAAGAAGAATCAATAATACCAAAAAAAGATGAAAAATATATTTCATTCAGTAAAGATTTCATAGTCGATAGATTCAAGAAGAATAAGAAAAAAGCTTTTGTGAAAAGAGCAAAACGATTTCTAGATAGTTATCAGTTATGGGTCACTCGCTAGAGCTAATTGCTAAAAGTCTACAGGATGATAACTTCACGGAACCAATAAACATTTTGTGGAAATGAGAAAAGATATTTATCGATACGAATATGTGGATTCATTCGAGAGATTTAATGAAACTAAAGTACCACCAATCGAGAAATTTACTTCAATACTCATCGTATCAGGAATCAGCGCAGCGGATTATTAGTATCTAATAGACGTTATGAAACATTTCAAATTCAATTCTTTTGGCACTCTTCACGACTACTGCGTAACAAAAGATACTTTAATGTTATGTGCTACTTTGGAAGAATGTAGATCTGGATCTGGGTGTCTGAAAAGTTATGAACTAGACCCAGCACATTATTTTAGTGCAATAGGATTTGCACACGGTGTTAGTTTGAAAATAAGTTAAGTAGAGTTAAAATTGCTAACAGATTACGGTAAGTTTTTAGTGAGTGAATTTGGAATCAGAGGAGGAATATTTATGATACCTAAAAGATACTCCAAAGCAAATGATAAACATTATGTCGACCAGAGCAATAAAATAGGCAATTATGGTTATTATGACAAAAAACTAAGCCAAAAGGGTTTATTATAGACTTAAAATCCAATAATTTTCCATGTTCCAGCCAAATGTCCGTTAGAAACTTTAAATGGAGAAGCTAAGAACAAATACAAGCATATCAAAAGAATTTAATGTCAAGGAGTGATAATAATTCATTTGGCGGAATTTAAGAGGTAGATTTAGAATTACCAACGAACTTGCACGACTATTTCAAAGATTATCCTTTCGAACCAGAAAAACTCCTAGGAAGGAGGATTTATCTCCACTACAAACGAAATGAACGCAGGATAAAAATCATACAAAACCTTCAGTACCTATATTATCATATACGTTAAAACACAAAGAAAAAGATGTTATTCACTATCGAAATTTTAAGTTGTACATTCAGTTAGGAATAAATCTAAAAATAAATTTTATTTCTTTTTTTACACCAGGCACATTACGGCGCCAAGATTGAGCGCCTATGGCTCACTATTAACAATTTATGAGGAAATATAAATATGAAATATTCATAATAGTGGATCAAAATTATAAGATTAAACTATAGCTAGTATAACTGTGTCAGAGGTTAGAGAATGAGAGAGAGAGAGAGGGGGGAGGGAGAGATAGAGAGAACTACAAACAGAAAACTTGCATACGCATTTGTTACATATAATATTTTCATATTCTTACATTTCTGCTTTGTAGTTTTTGTCATCCATCCGTCCACCCATGTGTACAGGCACACACACACACACACACACACACACACACACACACATATATATATATATATATATATATATATATATATATATATATATATATATATATATTATATATATATATTGTTATGTATGATGTTTATACACTTAACGTTTGTCTATAATTGTAAGATGTATGGTTATTTGAAAATAGATACTCGACTTTTGTCCTGTTGTTTACATAGTATTTTCATAGGCATTTCGCAATTAGACTCTTGTGACATGTGTCAGGTAGGATAGTATTATTTCCATTAGAAATACTCATATTGTGATGTAACATAGGTCATGTAGGGATGTGTATTTATATACAGATTTTGGGAAACAAATTCATTCCTATTCTAGAAGTTTTGTTCTAAAAGATCAGTTTGTAAGGAATCTATTTTAGTAATTACAGTTGTGTTGTTGAAATCAGATATAATTTGAGAGGAATTATATTAAAATATTCATTGGAAATACTTAAGTGCTCATCGACTTTTGGATGAATACATGATTTTGGGATTTATGTGAACTCATTCGAATACATTCTGGATTACATCTTTGTGGTACATCAGGACATTCAAGACTATTTGTATTCATTCGGAACATTCTGTTGTTTTGGACTTGTGATTAGGACATTGAGGTTTATTTGGAATTTAACTCACAAATTGTAAGTGTCTTTTGAATTTTCACTTTAATTTTCTGGAAATAAATTGTTTTTTGATTTTACTTGATTTCTATTTGTTTGACTTTCTTTTTGTTACATATTTTAAGACCTAGAGTCGAAACATTATGTATATATATATACGTACATATACATATACACACATACACACGCACATATGTACATACATACACATATACATCCTACACACATTCATACATATATCAGTTATACATGTATCTATAAGAAAATTGAACCTACATACAAATACCCATATCCATACACCAACAAACATACGTATATACAAGCATATGCATACATACAAACATGCATGTGCCTATACATACAGAGGCATTTATAGACATAAATATTTTCACTAATACGGTGTAACCTCCTTGCACCAGGCAGAGCTGGGGCAATCTTGGTGGCTAGGAAACAGACTAACAGGTGGGCTGCCCCGGGATGCATCATTGGATATAGACACGTCTACTGTAAAGTTACCATTTTGTATAAAAATGTCCCCATGTGCAGTCAGTATATGCAGAATACTTTTCTGACAGAAAATATAATTTCAGTTCTTTCTAAAAATGAGATACATTTGGTAATTATTTATTAAATCTACAGTTATAAATATATAATTACATCTGAAATATAAATTAGTTAATCACATTATCAGATTTTTCCCAATCTATTATGCCAAGCAGACATTCTCTCTTTGATATATAAAAGTTTTACAGATGATTGTACTCATTCTTTATCCACTCTACGATTGATTCTGTTTTCTGACACTCCTGAAGAAAATGTGATAAGACTTTGACAGAGTTTTTGCAGGTAGAGCACAAATTTACTCGAAAGTTTTAGAAAATTATTTGTAGCCAAAATATGTGCAAAATTTTAGTTTGAAACCATTTAAGTTTGGGACTTCTGGTTACCTTGTGAGGCAAGGAAAAAGGCTTATAACATTCATTCTCATTTAGGTTGTCGAATTCTGTATTCCATTTTGCAATTGATGCTTGCTCGTAATTATTGCAAATGAGTGTTTTGCAAATTCTTTTACAGCTCTTTTCATCCATTATTATAAATGAAATAAATGGGTGCATACATGGGTATTGTATATTAGAATGATACTTACATTAAATTTACTTCTGTAGATTTTTATAGCACCTAAAAGCCCCTGAAATTCTTGGAAATGTACATGGAATACGATACTTATCAAGATTAATATATGAACCATCTTCATTTAAAAGTCATTTATATAGAAGATTCCTTTTTCAGTCCAGTGCTTGCACATTACAGTATAATTTCCAATAATGATATTAGGATTCATCCATATTTGTGTTTGAATGAATTCTTCGTTTTCAACACTAAGCTTATTATACAATTTTATTTAAGTTGCAAATATATCTATCCAAAATTGATTCAGTCATTTTTTAACTCTGTACCAGCATTTTGTGCGTTACCAAAACCAGTTCTTAATTTTCTTAGTTTTTTTTGCTAAATTTTATTTATTCTCACAGACGATGGTAACCATGTATGTTTGAACGTCACGAAAATGTTCTAATCATTCACTCTGAAAATATCATCACTACCGTAAGAAACGGGTATGTCTTTAGCATTCTTCCGAGATCGTTACAACTGAATTATTTACATCTACTTTAACGTTTACACCGAACGATACGAACAACCACCAGGTACAATTATAATATTTTGTCCCAGCCTAGGTATTGCAACTTATAAATGTGTTCAGGTTGTGTACTACTTGGAGTGTGTGTTATACAATGATGTGTTGGATTAAGATGTTTAACACCCTGTGGTGTCTTTTTCCTGTTTGTGAAGAGTTATATATTTTCCATATGTCGCCGTCCTATTTATTTAGTTAAATTTAGTGATACTTGTTGTAGTTCTAAAAAATAATTGTTACAACTCTATGGTGTAAGAAAATTGTAACACAAATAAAGTGAAACCAACAAATCAGGTAAAAATCAACAAGCAATGTATTTCTAGATAATTAAAATGAAAATCAAAATGACAATTACAGTAATGTGAATTAAAATCCAAATAATCCAATAAGTCTAAGTGTCCTGATTACAAGTCCTATATATAGAATGTTCCGAATAAATGGCTGTATCCTTGAATGTGTTGGTGTGACAATGGTCTTTAATGTCCTGATGTGCCAGTAGTCTTTAATGTGCTGATATGCCAAATGAAGTACTCCAAAATATCTTTGAATAAGTTCACATAAATCCCAAAATCATCAATTCAAACTCCAAAATCCAACAGTCTATGAACACTTTTATTATCCAATGAATATTTTTAATAATTCCTCTCTCAGAATTTGGAATGACTTTCCACAACTGTAATAGCTTTTTACAAGACTGATGGTAATGTCGAAACTGAAAAACTGTCCACTAAACATGGTATATATAAAGATAGGTCACATGACAGAACATTCTAGAATAATAAATGTGTGGGTGACCATTGACACATAACTCTTAAGGGAATTCCAGTTTTATCTGTAAACAAAATCAACCTTGACCTCAAATTGGATAAACATCATGTTTATCAAAACAACCCTTGAACTCAAATATTAAGTAAACAACCTAATTCAAGGACACTAGTTAAACATGTTTTCCTGATAAACAACATTAAGGTTTAAGCAAATATTAAAGTCAAGAAACATTTATAATTTCCTAAAATATTCAGAATATTATATAAACCTTATACATAACATAATAACCAAAACAAATCACTAGCACCCACTACAAGGGCAAGAAAAACAGCTCAGAAGGGCTGGCAAAAACCATTAAGTTTAGATTGTCTAGGTTTATCTAAATTAGCGTCGGGCCGAGTAGAAGAACGTAGATAAAAAGATTCATCCAAATTGTTTAAATAGTGAGTAACTAAACCATGCTTTCTTTATCTTTCATTTAAGTAATCAAGTGACTTTGCTCTTTTTTTCATTGAACTCATTATATTGTGTCTGTATTTTCTGAAGTGCTTCACTATTCATCAGCTCCATTAGGATCAAATAAATTAAACAGATAATTTCTTCCTGTGAATGCTAAACCGTTTGCAATTGTTACCCGATTATTACTGCGGCTGTTGCCATCTATTTAATGGTAATACATATTTATTCTGTCTCCAATATCAAACACTAACGTCATAGAATATTATCTCCGACTCCTCTATCCGAAAAAGTAAAATATTGTTTTCTTCTAAATACTATGTTTTTGATTATTTTGTTCTATGTACTCTTAATACTATTACATTTCCCTTTGTTTCTTTTACTGCAATTCCTTTATCCCTATTTACTCTGCAAGAATGAATGTTATTATTTATCAATAATTCAATAAAAAAATTCAAATTCAAAGTCTAATCCAGATATAGATCTTAGGTTTTAAGGTTTCAGAAAATGAATAAAAACCTGATTTATTTATTTTAATAGCACAGTATTCTAACCTACTCTGGCTTATATATAGTTTGGCGGATTCAGCAAAATGTGATGGTGCATAGTAGCAGCTAGTGTTTTGTTGTGAATCGGGAGAATATATTAAAAATAAATAAATAAATACATAAATCTAATTTTGTACCTTGTTCAAGTTTAAAGTAAGAATATGATTCTTTAGTTGTGGGAACATAACTTGCATCTCTTGGTGTATTACAAAAATCAAATATCTATGCACTTCCATGTATTTCATTATTCAATTTATCTAATCTTATATTATGATTATTTAACCTTTTATTAATATCATCAATTACAAAGGTTTTCACTCCCATTTTTTATTCAATTCAGTTAATGATGGCTCTAAATTCTAAAATGATGTCATTAGATTCTTTTCCTAACAATTTAAACTTTTTTTATCAATTTCGTAAACATTAATAGTTAGTTCTTGGTCTGTATGTACTTTACTATCTGTTAGAACATTTTTGTCCCATCAGATAGTTCATTTTGTATGGTTACAAAGTCCTCATCTTTAAAATCATGTATTTTATTTTATTAAGACGTTCTTGATCTATATATACTTTAATATATGTTAGAACGTTTTTCCTTTGTCGTTAAGTAGCTTATTTAAGTCTCTGATTTTGTTTGCGTTTTCATCTAGCTTTTGGGTTATTTCTCCTAACTTATTAGTGTTTTTTCCTCCAAGTCATGTATATTATTAGTCACAATAAGTATATCTCTGTCTAAGTTTTCTCGAGTACATTATTGTTTCATATATGTGGTTTTAATTACTTCTTTGTTTTGGTTTATTACAGCAGATAGTCCATTTTTTAGAGTTATTAAATCCTGATCTTTTAAAGCGTTTATTTTAACATTAAAATCTGAAATAGATAAATCGTACATCGTCTTCATAGATTTCATTCTACTTTCATTCATATTACCGTATTCTGTAAGTCTATTATATTTTAATTGACTTCTTTAAAGTCATTATTCCTCTGTAATTGTGAAAGATTATTTACAGCTGTCAGCCTGTCTTTTAATATTTTCAGACAGCTTTAAAGTCTTCAAAAAACTTTTTAATATCTTTATCATTCTGTTTCTTCTCATCGTTTAATTCTTTCTGCAACTCTTGAAGTTGTGATTGTTATGTAGTTTAGTTTTGTACAAACTTTTTACTTGCTCCATGCCACTCTTGAAGGCTGATATTCCAGCATTAATCTTTTCTTAAATTGGCTCTAATAATGTCTGCATATTTTCTACACGTCTTGCTTCCACTCTAGCAGTTTGTACAAATTTGCAAAGCAGTTGATATAATTCTTAATCTCTCGTAGACAAATCGACAGTATTTGAAGTCTCCTTCATGTTATCATCTATTTCTGTCTGCAGTTCTGAGAGTTTAGTAGGCGTTTCTCTCATACTCTGATCCGCAGTTGTTAATTTATTACTAACTTCTTCCCTCAATCGTATTATATCTTTCAAACTATTAACCTTCATAGTCTTACGTATGTGAGCGTCAAGCACTCTAGAAGCTGCATCTGATTTGTTTCTATAGAATCTGCTAAATTTTAAATACAGTTATTGTTGAAGTTAAAATCATTGTTTAGTGTTTGACATAGTGATTCATCTTTCTTCTGTTTTACATCTTTCCCTATCAATTTTAAGCTAATCATTTGGACCTCTTACAGATGTTGCTGTTATATATTTCAGATGAAACAGCTATCTATCTATCTATATATATATAATTGGCATAACATTAAAATCTATTACTTTCGAATCTTCATCTTTAATTTTGAATGTATTCTGTTTATATTACCTCTTTGTAAATGTTTATATGGTCTGTTAACATTGTATGAAATGAAATCATCGTGAAATACAGTTTTAGTAGGTGTGGGCTTTATAAGAGTAGAGTTGTTGCCGTTACAGTAGTCCTTTGTTTTGTTCAGTTGATCAATGAAACTATATAAGTTTTAGGCTTCACAAATCCAAAAACAGTGTCTGATTCAGTAGATGTATTTATAAACCTCTTACTATTAAATCCTAGTAACTTAGGGTTGTACTTGGTTTTATACTCTGTGTAATTATTGATCGGAGTTATTAAAACTTTAGAGTTATGTTTCTGGCATTTAATTTCTATGCTTTCTTCACTGTCATTATTAGCAACCATTCCTTGTTTGACTTTTTCCATGTACATTACACGATATTAGTACTACCCAGGTGTTGATATGGTGTTGGCTTTATTCGTATCGTTTATGTACTAGAATATATTATTGTTTTCTTATCATTGGAAATATTGTACAAACAACTACAAAATCTATTCTGTGTAATGAAAAAATAATTTACTATCCCTGTTATCAATTGGATTTGAAAAATATATTTCTTTCTCAGACTGTCCGTCCACAGTAATGTAGCAAGGCTTTACTGTTACGTAACTTGGATTTGCTTCCAATTAGGCAACTAGAATCTTTGAATTTGTCCCTACGTCCTTGCAACCATGTGTTGTATTAACAAACTATCATATAAAATTCATCGCGACTTATTTTATTAACGCTTATTGCTTTACTCTCTATTTTGTCAATTTTACTCGCCTTACTTTAAGCAGATGTTTCTATTTCATCGTGTTTTAAAACTTCATTGTATATTAGCTTGTCGTTAAAAGCTTATGCAACAACGCTTGGTAAAAGTACACCAAATCCAGTAAAAGATAGAGGAAACGTAAGTCATGTACCACCGGAAATAAGTACCATACCAATCTCTTTAATGTTAAAGGGTCTACGATGCTGTTTTATACTATTTCTTCCACCTCTGTAATGTTCTATCTGTTTAACTAAATCATTATTAATTTGATTAATTTTCATAAGCTTACATCTAATTCCATGGTCGTTAGATAATTTTTCTCTACCATTTAAGGAGATTACCTAGTTTTTTAATAGATTAATCTCTTACATAATTATTTTGTGTGGTAGTATCCTTTGTGCTATCAGATGGTAAATCCTAAATCCTAAATTGATTCAAAGAAATAGGAATTGTATTACTTCTTATATACCCATATTAGTTGGGAATCTATTCTAAAATTAAATATTCTCTTCAAACGCATACTGTATCTAACTGTAAGACTTAAATTTACTGCTGCATTGTAAATAGTGTTAAGTTGCTCGTTTCGCTTGCCATTTATTATATAAATTTAAAAAAATTTTCTGGCTAGTCTTTGATCTGCTTGCCTTGCTGCAACATTTCTGGAAATGGATTTATTTTATTTAAGTAATGCTTGCATGACGCTTTAAGATCTGATTCCGGTGTCACGTAAGTAAGCTTTACTGGTGCCTTTTTAGGTGTGTTTTCTTTTAAACTACAACACCTATTTCCATAGCAGCAGCTACACCTGCTATTATGCAATAAATGTTGTTTGCTATTTTGATCCCATTTAAGTCATGCTTGCATGACTTTTTGCCTTCACTTCAATCTGTTATAAATCTTTCCTCTGTTTTAAAAACTTTTCTGCTTTGGCTTTTTAAATTCTTTTGAAAGTTTTCCAAGATGTTTCCGGGTTCAGCTCTACGCGAATCTTTAATCTTGCAGAGATGCCTTTTCTGCCTAAGGAAACCCCAGATTCTTTAGTATTGCTTTCTCTTCCTGTCATTTAATTTCATCTTCTAAAGAGTTATTCAAAATTATTTTCAAGCTATTCAATTCATCTTTGAAGTAAGGCTTTAATCAACTAATATATCTCTTAAATTAACGTTCAGGTTTTACTTTCGCAACCATACGTTACTTTTCTAGCAAAATTAGAGTTTTCATAATTTCAGCTTGTTTATATGTGTCCTGCAAATAGTCTTTAACGTCAACTAGAGTTCTATCAACCTACCGATATCCTAAATTAGTATTGAACATTTTGATGTAAATAAATGCAAACAGTTTATCATTCCATTTATTTTTCAAATTGACAAATTCTATTTTATATTTTTTTCTTATTCTATTAATTAGCCTGATGTCACACTTGGTCCGACTTTTACTGGAGTTCAAGTTATCTGCGTTTTGTATCAAATAATCCCATTTTCACGACGCCGTCATGACGTTCTCGTACGTTAGGCTATATTGGATTTTTGGCGCCAGACTATGCTCCGTCCCTCAGTGAAGTTCAGCACATACCAAATGAGTTATATTTATTAGAAAATATTTCTTGTCTAAGTCTTCGCTCGAACATAAAACTCGATCATGATGGGTTCAGAATTGATAGCCTATACCACCATATAAATAGATTAATACATGAAAAACCAACTAATATTTTTTATAAATGACACATATTATTGTCATAAATTTTTATAATATAATTACCTAAGTTATTGATTTTAATAAAACAAGACGATACAATTCTTACAGTAAACGTAGTAACGTTCTGGGGAAATAGTAACCTCTCATGTATAATAATGACGCAGCGCAAGTTCTGACAGAATATTTCACATAATATTAATTTTCAGACAGTTTTTGTGAAAGTAGTAAGTTTGCCTCTCTTTTATGTTGGATAACACCAGTAGCTATGTATTTGATTTTTAAAAAATTAAAACAGAGCAATCGATAGAACCAATGTCTTTCATTTCAGCCTCAAGGTACATCGATTGATAAAGCTATGTGCTAAATACCGTATATAAGTCTATAATATTAGATTCACCGCACAGTGAATTTGTATTCACTGTGTAGTGAATTTGAAAATAAGACATTTGGAGTATACGCACTGGCTTTTTATCCTAGAGTTCTGGGTTTAATAATTTCAAGGTGTTTATGCGAATATTGGCGTATAGTAGATTTGGGCGATCTTCAAAGAAGGTCGAAGGTCAGAAGAGGGTTTTTCATAAAATTTGAAGGACAGTGGGCTTAGTGTGAAGGTCAGAGATCTAGGGTTTGTCATAAAATGTCAAGGTTAGTGTAACTAGGGTTTTCATAAAAAATTTTAAGTCGGTGGCCGAGAGTTTTTCAATAAAAACACTTTTAAGATCAGTGGAGTAGGATGAAGATCAGTGGGCTATGTTTTTCATCACATTTTTAAGGTCAGTGGCCTAGTTTGAAGGTCAGTGGTCTAGAGCTTTTCATAATTTCTGAAGGCCAGAATTACTGTTTTCTTTGAGTCTTTACAATATAAAGCGATTTATTAAAATGTATACATTGAACTATAAAGACAGCTGGAAGTTATTTGAGTTTGATGTTATGGCGAATTTGAAAAATGCTACATGCTGTGTATTTTAAAGTGTATGGTTTTACTTAGCAAACCAGGGAGAATATAAGGGATACGGTTTTCAGTGTCATGATCACTTAAAGGGTATCTGTAAACCTCCAGTCTTTTCAAACACGTAAAAATACCCATTTTTCATGCTAATGTTAAGAGAAGGAATATTCATATTCTCTTGTATGTTGTTTTTCAAAACGCCTATGTTAGACCATAATTTTACCCCGTTCAAATTAAAAAAGAAATAAACATTGCGTTCAGATGTTGACATCATTTCTTTCCTATTCAAGTAACAAGTATGTCTATTAATATTCCAAGAAATGTGTAATTTATCACAATAGAACTCATTTAAAATGTCACATTAATTTTTTTAATGAATGATGGATAAAGAAGAGCATTTGAGGTTTTTGTGGTATGAAACCTGAAAGTCCCGTTCTATATCATAATATGTATGAACTATGGCAGCAACAAACAAAAAAAAAAAAAAAAAAAAACAAAAAAAATTGAATTTTATATACGGTGAATTGAAAGAATGGTTAACTTGACAATCTACCTAAACTTACACAAGCAAGCGAAAACAAGAGTTCCATACAAACGTTTTTTTTTCTTCTCAGTGGCAGTCAGACATTGCTGACAAGCAATCATACTAGAAGGATAATAACGGATGTAAATACATTTTGGCAATGATATATATTTTCGACTGATAAGTCGAAAAAAGCGATGATACATAATGAATTGAAAAGTATCCTTAAGGAAAGAAAACCAGAAGAGGTACAGTTTGGTGAAGGGAAATAATGTTAAAACCACAAGTTTAAGGAGAACATATAATATATTTCCACGCATTCTGAATAGAAAACCTCTGTGGTACAAATATTAAAGAAAAAATTTGAAAACAAGAATGTGAAAATACTTTGCAGAAAACGAGAGTAGAAATGGATAGATGTATTGCATAAGCCGATCAATGGGTATAATAACGCTTATCGTAGATGCATAGACATGACCCCAGTCGAAACAAATACAGACGGAAATATATGAAAAGTCTGGACTAGTTTTTTTGGTTATCTAAAACATGTACGACGGTCAGGATTTCAAAATATAAATCTATCTTTGCAAAAGGGTATGTATCTAATTTTTGGAGGAGTTTTTAAAATTAGACAAAAAAATGATACTATATGTCCCAATTCTGTACAAACTCGAAAACGTAAAGAGAGAAATATTGAGAGAATATTTTACGAAGATGAGTTGTAAAATAGAATATTTTACGAAGATGAGTTGTCGATCTATGACAAACAGTATGATTTGTATAAAGCTGACGAAATTTTGAAGAGAAAAAAAGAAAGAATAGTACAAATATTCACTGGTGAAATGGAAAGGGTTTGATTCATTTAACAGTTGGGTACAAGCTGAAAATATTGTGTCGCTATACTAACTGGAAGCCGTAACATTGCTACCTCGAGAATTTGAACCATCTGAAAATAAAATATAACCAATCATGTTGAAGGACAGATATTGTGCGATTCTATATGTTGCAATTATTCTCTGAAACTATATGTAAATGCTTGCTGAATAATGATATATCCTGTATAACTGCGAGAGAAACTAACACCGTTTTCGATACCCACATATATAATTTAAATTATGTATTGGAAAGAACCTCATAACCTGATTATATGTGGTGTTACACATTGTGGAAAGACAAAGTTTGCACTAGATTGAATAGAAACGGAATACAGGTACATATTTTTCTATGTTGTTATCCTCGTTCCAACCTTTATATATAACAACGACGATATAATTATGATAGATCCTGACGATACAATATACAAATGGGTAGAGTTACTTATTCATATTTTCCATTGCACTAATATTATGTTTGTGAAAAGGCGACGGAATATATATGCGGGTAATAGTGCGGAAATACAATTTCTGCTATAGAGGACCTACGTGAAATTGTTTTAGATTGTATTAGTCTTTTACTCAAAGATATGAAAATAAGGATTAACGCAAAAATTGGTTAGAAGAAAAAAGAATGAACTACAATGAAAGTATGAATGAATACATAAAACACTGATATTAAAATGTTGAAGATTTTGGGATAATTTATACGACAAGAAATATAATTATACAGGCAATACAATGTTAATTCAGGTAACACTTTGAAAGTACCAGGTGTTCGTTCTCTTAACGTCTACTGTAGATTGCTAAACTTGAGAAAGTTTAAAGGGTGATACTTATTTAGACAGAGATCATTTTATTTCCATCTCTTTTTTTAACTTTCCTGATCCGGAAGTGCAGAAAAAAAATATTTCGATTGGTCGAATACACGATATATGAAATCCAGTGAAAATAGATTCAATAATGTAAAATGATTTCGAAAAAGTGAGATACTTGATTATAATGGAACTGTACAAGCTTTGAAAACTGCAAACATTGTTACTGAGGATATTTTGAATACTATGTTGTTAGTTTAGTTTTATATCATCTCTATCTTCCCTTAAAATCTGAACTACGTAATAAGAACAATTGTTACAATTGCTATCCAATGTTCAAATGAGTCGAGTACAAACAATCCAGTCAAAATGTATTTAGTATTATTTTCTTTTTTAAATATTTTTTTTACTCTGTTTAAGTTTTAAAAAGTGTGCGTTTGAATATAATCAAGTTAGCCCTATATGCAGACAGAGTTAACTCTGATGTGAATCTTAGAACTCCAGTGAATGCCTTAAAACCATTTGGTGTCATGATTATTTTTTCCACTTTGTAAATCCTTTAAATTTTTTATGGATAGAAATGGTACTGATAGGATGGCTACCTTAGATAATGACGTTTGTCTTTTAGCTGATGTTGCATTGGTAAATTCTTCGTAGTGTTCCTGAATTTAAAAATTTTCCAGTTCTTTGTCACTTAAAGTTTAAACAGTAATCTCTTTGTAGGCTAAATTTACTATGCTTGTTTTCAACTCTTGTTTGTAATTTTGTCAATTTCAGGTGAACTAAAGTTACTGCTATTGTGGACTTCTTTGAAACCCAGTTCTTTTTTAAGTTGACTTTGATCTATTTTCATAGCATGAAGATAGCAGATGGCGGAGAATATTATTTTGATAAATATTTAAAAAATAACTTTTACGATGCAGATGGCTACTAGGAACAAAATACGGAATGAATAATTGAAGATGCTATCACTGATAATAATTGATCTAATGATGGATTTGAGACTTCTGCAACTGCAGCTTTTGTCCATGCACACACGTTTATTACAGACACCTTTAATAGAGATCATACACTATCAATTCATTTAAACTCATTTAACAATTTAGATCAAACATCGTGTTATCAATAAGTGGTTTGGAAACCAAAACTAATTTCTACAATTGATAGTCTAAAAAAGATGTCAGCATCTACCTCTACAGCAACGAAAGGTGAAAGTAACATCCTTAAAATTGTATGCTGGGGGAAAGAGAGAAATACATGGATACCACAAAATGGTAAACCCTTACGAAAATCTACAGAACAGCCATTAAAAAATATTGTTAAACAAAGACAGCCAGTACAAGTTCTTGACGAAATAGAGATGTAGACAATCAACACAAGTGAACTGTTTGAACAAGAAGTAAGTGTAATATGAACTCTAATACATGATTACCACAATTGAATTCAAAGTGGGAAACTTCCATCTACATACTTTATGTCGCGTAAAGTAAGGTAATTAAGAGGTTATGTATATTCTGCAACAGCTGCCTGAATCGATCACTGAACATATGAAATCAGAAATTGCAGCATATAATAAATGGATAGAAGACAAAGAAAACAAAGATGCAACCAGAAAGTTAAACTGAAGGAACTTTGCTGTACAATTTTGAAAGTAAAAGAACATAGATAGTTGGACATTAAATTTTAGAGGCAACATTGGAACATACATTCAAAACTTAGGGAAAAGGTACCAATAAGAAAAGGGTTTAAACAATTGTTTCAAAACAAAGGTGTGACAATCGGCACAGGTTTTGCAGTTATAGATATGATTGTAGGTAACTCGTTCTCTGTCTATAGTCAGTTATGTGGACGGTTTATAAAGAGCTGGTACAGTCGTAAGTGTTGGTAGTAATGGTAGTGGAAAAGGTAGCACAGAGTCATTCCTGAACAAAGTTAAACAAGGCGGACAAATATTACCAAGTATTTGTCTAAGCTATCCAAAACGACAGATGCAGAATCTCCTGTTGATATTGGCAGTGCAATTAGCTGGCTTTTGACAACAGCTGCAACGAGTTCCTAGCTGATCATGCCATTGGTTGGCCTGTTGTTTGATTGTTGATCAGAAGTATAGACACGGCAGCAAAAAGGATAAAACAACTTAACAGCTTACTTTAAAATGTAAATTAGGACATCACCTGCAACCATTAGTATCAATACAAACGATTGATATTTGTCTTTAAATCATCTGCAGTGGAGATTGCAAGAGTGTCACTATGTTTCTCCTTTTTGTTTATATAGTTCTTGTTTTCGTTTATTTAGTTGTTAATCTTTTGACCAACTGTTATAGTCCGTTTATGAGTTGCTGCAATGCTATTTCTTACTAAGTCGGTATTTATGGCAGTGTTTATTCCTTGTTTATCTATATGATAACACTTTTGAACTTGCTGTTGTAGCCGACTATGCCTCTGTTGATTTCATGGCCGTATCTCTCGGGCAATACATATATACTATCACCACAAAGACCAGAGCTTAATCTAACTATTGAAACTGAAATATATTGCTGGAATATTATCATGATGTTTTCATATGGGTAAAACCCTTCTAATTCTGAAATTAATTTCTCAAGGAACCTTTTCATAGGATCTTGAGAGCAGCTGAGAAAGATTATAAAATATGTTCAACTTTGAACTTGAACATCTAAAATACAGACCAAATAGGAACTGATACCCTCATTTAATCCGGTTATTCATCCTTCTGTTAAACCATTAGTGTCATGTTAAAAGAAAATCCAGCCTATTTCCTTATTCGCAGTAATCATCCTATTCTTAAACTAATTCGGCTTTCTCATCACAAATTCCCAAGTAACGCCATTCATTCTCCAACCCCCAGTTTGATTTATTCCATCACTAGCTAATTCGGGGTTATCGGAACTCAGTGAGTCCTCATGTCGTATAATACTAATATATTTCTTCAATAATGTAGTTCCAATCGTGATGATAATGAATGCTAAATTTATTATAAATTATGTTAAATTGTTTTGAATCTATACTGTTACTATTCTAATTAAACACCTGCTCACTAGGCAACGGTAAAGATCACTCAGACAAATACGTTCGTATTTGAAATTAAACTTGAACTTTATGAACGATTTTAATAACGCTGGCATACGTGGATCTGTTAAACGTCACTAGCATAATACGCATCCAACTGTTGCCATTCATACTGTCTAATAAAGTTAATTCTGCCAGAATTTCATATCACACTCTTATCTGTATGTGTACTGTATATCAGTGTATTTTTATACATAGCACCGTCATTATTCCACAAAGCTAATATCTTGTTAGAAACGGGTATTTTTAAATACACTTGAAAAGTTAGGCTGGTATGCCTGTAAACATATGGCCTTCCATGTTACAATATACTTACACGAGACGTATGGATTGGCAGTGTAAACATATATGGTTATTTGAATACATTCGGCGGAAACTTAAGACGAATCATTCAACTTAATCTCAGAGCAAGCAGCACTACGTCCTGCAAGACATTGATAATAGTTGTGTGATATAGCATGCATGGTTTATTTGATATCTACTGAAACATATTCAGGTGGACAAATTGTTTTGGCAGTGGCCGACGAGATTGCAAGCTGGTCCGCCAAAACCAATCAGTTCACGCGAATACTTTATGGTACCAATTCAATAACCTATTTGTTATTTATACTTGAAACCAAATATAGAAATATACACTTTTTTGTACAGCCGTCACTTAAATATAAACTGAAACATGATGCTGTAAGTTAAAAATCTAATGTTTAATCTTCTCGCGAATTATTTTTTTGTAAAATACGGTACCATCGTGATCTCTTAATGCATGAATCCCATTCTTGGCTACTTCTTTATGGTGACGTAAATGGAACAACTTCGTGAGCAGATTGAGTTTTCATAGAGCGAAAATACTAAACTCTATCCAGGTACATTTTTGTACATGTTCTTCGGTGATAATGTATTTATATATGAATGTGCCAGTAACAAAGTTTGTTCAGGGCGATTATCGCCGTCTATCCAATCTTGATAGAATGCAAACTTACGTCACTGATCAGATAAAAACTTACCACATTTTGATTTTTTGCAAAGTACAATATTAACGTAGTTTTTAATAAATCAATACAAATTGCCCTTAATTCGCCTTCACGTCCGTCCTCGTGGCGTTATCATCTGGCCATTACCTCTAGGAAACGCGTCCATTTTGACTAACTATTGTTAGCATAGTACTTAGCTTTAGTCTGCAATATACTGCTGAATTATTCTTTATTTTAATAGTAATTAAATATAAACTGCATAGTGTGTGCATATTACCATGAGGAAAAGCTATTTTGTTCAGTGCTTTGTAATCTTTCTAATATAATATGAATTCCTTTGATAGGACGCCACTGATTGGAAATCATCAACGAACACAAAACGGCACGTGATCTTCAAACGGATAAAGCTTTGCCGTGTGATTTCTTTGTTATGATAATGTATTCAAGTACATGCTTGTCACGAGTAATGTAACTCTATAGAAAACGACACTGTGTAATAATGTATTCCCATGACTTAGATGATATATGTGGTTTACAGACTTAATTTATCTGCAAAAATGTCAAAATGTGCCAAACTGTTATTTGATCTGCGACATACGTTTATGTCTTAATAAGATGAAACCGTTCTGAGATGTTGGTGGTTGTCGTCCTGAACAAACTTTATCACTGTTACTTTTGTATCAGATTCCAAACTAAAAAAAAGTCTCCGAAAAACACGTGCAAAAACGTATTTGAATAGAGTTTAGTACTCTTTCTTGTTTTGCCGATTAAGCATCGAAATGTCTGAAGTAATAATGGTTTACCGTTATTTCAACAAATTCTTAATGAATCGTTGGTTCTGATTATAATATAAACTCTGCAGTGTACAAAAGACGGGCATCTTTCTTTTGAAGGAACAGTTCTACCGATTTTTGCGATGTCATAATCTTGTCTGCAAATTGAAACTGGGATTGTTAATATGTTAATAACCATGGTCATCACTACTAATCATGATGGCCGCTATACCGCTGACATCGACATCTCATTAAAAATTGCTTCTAAAATCTCAGATACTGCGAGTTTGGTTACCCTGCCATCAGCGTCTCCAGACGCCATTTTTAACTTTTTATATATTTTATTCAACAGATTTATACCTATATCAACACGATAGGTGCAAAAGCTCGGTTACAATATGTGAAAATATGGAATAGTAACTTAAATGCAAAATGAATAGAATTGGTTTAAGGTATATAATAGAGGTAGATTATTAGCCTGGGTAACCCGGCCCGCTTCTGTTTTCACCGCAATGCAATGGATAGTCAAACGAGGCCTGCGAGAAAAAGAAAGTAAAAAGAAAACGAGGTTCCACAAATGTTTTGGCGCCACATGGCGCCAAAAATGATCCTGAAGGTAAATTAAATTGATAAAGAAAAAAAAGCTTGCCATAAAACACTTTTAAGATAAAGGAAACAAAAACATTATATCAGTCAATAAGAACATTGTAAGAGCACTTTACTTGTGTACAAGCAATTGTTTTTTCTTTACGTCACGTACATTATAACGTCATAATCTAGATCATGTCAACACTTTCTCAAGGAAAGAGAATTTATAGACTTAATGTAAACAACCTGTTGGTGGGAGTACTTTTTTGTTTTAACCGAGACTGATACCTGCAAATTCTCTATGTATATACAGTCTGGGTAGTCCGAGACTAATAAAAGTTTAGTGTTCATAGCAACGCAAGAATTAGGCTTTGCCAAAGTTTAGAAAAGTTGTTTGATTAGTGATTTAATTGAGTGACGTAATACGCGATTGCATTGATCATATGACGTCGAGTTTTGCAGAAACACTGAAGGTTTCATTGACTGATTGAGGTGCGGCTCCAGAATCGGCTTCTGTTTAAAATATTATGTTTAATGGTATCATGTTAAGCTTACACTAGAATTTTGGTTTGAATGACACCAGAATGTAATTTTATAAAAATTCCGCCATGCGAGAACTGTCATTGTAGTTTCATTTGCCAAAATTTGGACCAAAGCACCCTCTATCAGTAATAGCGATCTGATAAGCATTTTACCAATCGAAACATCGTGGTCTCTCTTTCCGATGCAAGAACAAATTCGACTTCATCATATTTTCAAGAAACAATGGGATTAGAAAGTGTCTAAACTGAATTTATTTATTTATCACACAAGAGGTCAGGATCGGACAACAAGCAATGCCGCTGTGTATCTTCTTTCGCGACGTATTTCTTGAGTTATGTTTGCTAAATGGGTGACCAAACATGCATTATCATGATTATTCTACGAACTTTGTTATTATTATATATACTTTGCATAATTTACTAGGAACTGCGCCAGCGGCGACGGATTACAAAATGACTTAGAATTTAATTTTACTAGCCGACAACACGCATTGTGCCTCCATTTTCTTTTAATTCATAGCAGCTTTGCTACAGATGTCCATCGCGTTTCCAACAAAGAAGAGTGAACAGTAGAATAGGGACAGGGATCCTGATTTGTATACCCCTACATATGGCATAACAAAACAAAAGCTGTATCATATTGTAGCCCTGTATCTGCTAATAACAATAATGAATGTTGAAGTTGCCAGATCAACGACCCAATATAAAATGCATCCGTTTCTATGGCAACAATAAGAAATGAACGAGAAGCAATTACTGTTACAAAGCTCTACATATGAGGTTATATTTCACCATAGATGATTTAATCTTTGGTCCAAAAATGTATTAGATAACCTTATTGTATGTCTGCTCAGGATATGGACACATTAAAGTAAAATCTAAAATTATATTTTAAAAACAAGTCTGAAGAGGATATAACCCTTACCCAGCGACTACCAATTTCATTGTACTTTTTACATCTCGATAATCAGGTTGCAATTAGACAATATCAACGAAAACCTTTTCAAGTATTTGATATCTTGAAATGTTTATTAAACACTGCTGCTCCATTCTGAAGTCAAAGATTTGTCTCGACTGGACTATCACAAATAATAATAATAATAATAATAATAATAATAATAATAATGACTTTACTTAAAGAGGGTGACAGTTAGTTGCATGGAACTCATCCTCCTTGTGGCGCTCTATTATCTGCATATGTACATACTTAGTTCATACATGAGTTGCAAACACACACACACACACACACACACACACACACACACACACACACAGAGCTCTTTATTCTTTTAAATGAAAAGGGAAAAAAGAAAGATAAAAAAATTAGGTATGCAATAATAAGCTAACGTTAGATATGAACTGAATAAACTAAAAATATACAAAAATACTCCAACGAGTTATATACCGTTTCAAGATAGTAAGGCAAAAAAAGTGAGCATTTATATTTTAAGTTGTAATGTCCTTATCACATCAAACAGGTTCCGCATTGCGCTTTCTCTAATTTCCATTGGGATTCTGTATCAAATTGTGTGGCCTCGAATATTGAAAACGTGTCTTAAAGAGTTCTTTACTCGGTCTTGGAATGGAAAGATAGCTAGCTGAAATTGATTTCAAAGTGGGAGTGTTGTCTTGTTTTCTTTCATGAAATAGTTTCTTGAGATATAATATTGTTTGAAACTTTGTGCATAAGTTTAACCTTTACTCAAAAATATTCTTTCATTTATTATTGACATTTTAATATCATTCATTGCATTTGGGATGCTTTTAACATTATCCAGGATGAGTTTTCAAGCTCTTTGTTGCAAGCAGAAAAATTTGCAAATGATCTTATCAAATGTTTTTCCCCAAAAAACGATAAAGAAGACTAGGTATGGTTGTATATAGCTTTTGTAATATATTATGATATGTTTGTTTGATAGATATGGCCTTATTCTGAGTAATAACCACAGCCATGAATTGACTTGATGACTTATAACTTGAATATGTAAATTGTTGTCAACCATCACCTTAAAAAATTTTCATGAGTAACCATTTAACGACATATTTCAATCAACTTGAGATTCATTTTTGTTTCTCTCCAATTTAGCTCTCTTTTGTTGGGTAGTAATAATTGGTACTCCGTGTTGTCTGTCTTGACTTTCATGCCTTTTTCCTTACACCAGGAACCTATCTAAGTAAGGCTATCTGAAGGGACACCTCTAGGTCTTTTTTTAATTGTTTGAAATCTGATACAGTGGTATCATCTGTATATAGGTCACCATATGAAATACAGTTGATTATTTTCAGATCTGTTTGTAGATCATTTATGACAAGGAGAAATAGGAGTGAATCCAGGAGTGAGCCTTGTGGTATTCCAAGTGTAATTAGTTCTTCTTTAGAAAATCTGCCATTTATTTTGACATATTGTGTTCTCTTTGTTGGATTGGATGTAAACCAAACAATCGGGGAATTGTCGTATTGATATATGTTCAATTAGTTGATAAGAATATCATGATCAACAAGCGCAAAAGCTTTTCTAAGATCAACTAGCATGTATCCAAATAATTGTCCTTGATTTAAGGCAGTAGTCCGCTTATAATGGAGACCAAGACAGTCTCACAGGCTTTGTAGCTGGACCCTACATTGGATTTGGTGACTTAAATTATAGGTTGATAAGTATATCATAAGCAACAAATAAAATGCACCAGATAAACATACCGTAGAAGT
This sequence comes from Margaritifera margaritifera, assembly GCA_029931535.1. Lineage (NCBI taxonomy): Eukaryota > Metazoa > Mollusca > Bivalvia > Unionida > Margaritiferidae > Margaritifera > Margaritifera margaritifera. Next base: position 6,425,609 of record JAQPZY010001652.1, on the reverse strand, counting down.
CGCAAACGTTTGATTTTATGACTATATAATGTCCATAATGGATACAATTTGGAAAATGATTGTTGCTTTCAAAAAGAAGCATGATTTTAAACACTTTGAAGCTATTACATTGCACGAAAATACACACATTGCTGACGTTGTGTCTGCCCATCAGATATGGCGAAGCTCATTTCAATATGTGATGAAGTTGTTGGTAACAAAACTTTTATCTTCAGGGGTCCAGGTACTAATTATTGATTGATTTCAAATCTAGATTGCAATACATTGCCATTGCTCAAAACTGTTGTTCCTGAGGTAGACTATAAGAAGTTCTTTTCTTGGATAGGAATTTATGGTAAGAGCAATATTTATTTAATTAGCGCTGTTTTCACTGAAAATTATGTCAACATGTTCAACTAGACGAATAGCGGAGATGCCGATCAAGCAATAATCTTTCCGATCTGAGTGAGAAGAACCATAAAAATACTTACTTTTTTAAAAATCCAGTTTTATTACTTCTGTTGCTGAGCTGGTACAGTGTATCATAGTATTTAATTGGAAAAAGTTAAAGTATTCGACGCTACTAGAATGATTTTTTTAAAGCCGGTGCAGAATGAAATTGTTGTACATATTGTGAAAGTTTCACCAAACAAAATGGAACACCTGAAATAAAGACTCCGCTGAACGATATACGACATGAAGTAAAATTTCCTTTTGCGGATCAAAGAATACATATTCCGGAAGAAATTCGACAACATTTGATAGAAGTGAAGAATGTGGTATGGAAATGTCGATAACTTGATATATGTTGAACTTTAGGGACTAAGGTAAATTTTCTCGAGGCCGCTGAATTTTGTTTTTAATTTGGATCGATATAGATAGTGACTTTGATCTTCATTTCAGAGATATTTTAGTTGGCAATATTTTAAACATAGACCATTCTGAATAACCATTTACTCCAAATATAGCACAGTGCATGTGGTGGAAATGAAAAAGGAAAAAAAAATCAAAATTCAGAAGCATACAAGTACAAGAGGGCGACTCTATGGTTTGAACGGCGAAAAAAGCAGATAGAATCTCGCAGTTTAAGCAAGAGAACCAATTTAAACCTCGATTTCAAGAGAAGGAACTATTGGATTTACATTTCGAAAAGGTGCCCAGGTTTGATAACATGCTAGTAGGAATTTGTGTGGACAATATTAAATTCCCTTCAAAACCAGCTTTGATCTTAGTTCAAGGTGCGATTAACATGAATAACATGGTAAAGGCTAGATTGGAAAAAGATGAAATAGATGTCTCCAAGATAATCGAACTAATTTCTAATCAGTTTGGAAGCCTATTCCATATGGACAGTTCTGACTCATATCATTAGTATATCGCCAGGCCTTGAACAACATGAAATATCTTGCTAATATTGTACCAAAGCAGGAAAATTAAATATATAAATAAAAGCTGATAAATTCTTCCAAAACAATTACTGTTTAATAAAACAGCAGTAAATCAGCTAGCCCCTGGAAGTCTGACGCTAGTATTCAAAACTTAAACTTTCACATAATTTGAAATACTGATGTCAAAAGAAGCAAAAGCCAGCCTTGTCTCTAGGAATATTGTTTGCCATCTCCTGGCCATATTTAAGTAAGCAGGAGGTTTACCTAGTTCAAAGTCTGATTTAATGGGGGGGGGGGCAATTGATAAGAGTATTCAGAAAATAAAGTTGAATTGAAGAGGCAGGGCAAAACTTAAATATCATAATAACTGATGCTTTAAGACCAAAAAACACTTTATATAAAACGTGATCTGGATTTGTTCATTGGTGAATTCTGGGACTAACTTTTGTGATACAAATGGCAGTCTCGACTCTATCATACCTGTGTACCCGTCCCTGATATATAGATAACTGACCGAAATATTTAACCATCTGATTCCGAGTGGGTTTTTTTTAGCACATAAGGATACTTGCAATTAAGAAAATAATGTAGTTTGGGCTAATTTCATCGTTGAATTTCCAGCGAGCTGGTAACAAACATACTTCACATTATCATGATGAAGAACTGAAATATAAAAACCATAATTTTTGGTTGATAATGTTTGCAAGTTGCCAGAAACTTAGTAAATGCACTGTATTGAAAGTAAAATTCTAATCAGTGAAAAATCACATGAAACCGTTCACATGCAACATATCTTGACCAGAACATCGAGCAAAGAATAACATTTTCGTCAAACTTAAATTGATTCAAGCAGTATACTACGCGCACCATTACCAGTACGAATATAGTGTAATAGTCAAACAGGTAAACCAAGTTTTCTAGTACCTATTATTTTTGGTATTATTGATGCATGAGACGGAAGGTTTGTACTAGTTTTGTCTTGTCTTTTTATTTATGAAGGATCCAGCTTGTTTTGAATTACGAGATTGTAGCCATCTATGTAGTAAGGATGCATAGTGTTAAGTTCAAAGACGGAACCAGGTTTGTTTTTTAATCTGGGCCCTTCAGTAATAAAACTTTACTCAGCATTTCTATAAAAAAAATGTTACTCCAGGCTTGGAAATATTACTCAGAATAGACAAATACCGTTTTTTATTGGTCAAAATGTTTTAGAGTAAGATTTGGAGTTAAGTCCATTTTTATAACGGAAGGGATGGGACTCAGAAGGATTGCGGTTTTAATGTCATGCAGGTTTAGCAACTTCACTGCCAGCAATAATGGGAACAATGACGCAAAAGATACACAAAAAGTTGTTTTACAAAATGTGTTTCACATCGGGTATAATTCACGAAGTATAAAAAATATAGTATTATGTATTTGACATCAAAACCAGATTTGAGCCAGTTTAGGTTTTCAAATAACTTTTCGGTAATTATATTTATGTATTAGTTCATCCATATAAAATAGAGGAGATCTTTTTGTTTGCTTTTTTATGGTAACATTTCTTTCAACGGCCATATTTCATTGCAGTAGGAATACAAAGTTCCCGCATCTTGTTAAAACAGCATACCATATTCGATTTGTTAGACCACAAATAGGGGTATCTCTAAAGTTAGAGGCCTTTTGACACGCTGATCTCTATTCTAGCATGGCCTTGAGTGGAAGCTAAATACTTTGCTTCTAAAATTTCCACCGCCTATCAAAACGTTATCTGCTACTTTTGGACTGGTGTATAATACGTCTTCCAAGTTTATAATTTAGGTGTAGATTTAGGATATAAGCGACGACATTGCAATCACAGTCTAAATTTTAAAAAATATTATAATTGCTACTATTATTAGTAGTAGAAGTATTCCTTGAATTCATCGAGACTTACACTTAACCCCTGAGGTTTATTTTCTGCTCAGTAAAATGCGCTGGTATGAATCATTTCCTTTGGCAGGTGGACATGAATTAAAAATAAATGCAGGAACAAAATATACGCTTGGCGAGAAATACGTAAAGATAGAATACAGAAACACGTGGATTGGTTTCTTTTCAGGAACTATAACTATAACATGTGGAATCGGATTAACTACGTGCATATACTGTACCTAGTCTCTCCAGATTCCTGGGAAACGTATAATATACATGCATGCACAAAACGTACCCGATGTGTACATAAGTTCACTGTGGGTACCTCACACCACATCGTGATAATTAGATAGCATAGAAACAATGTAAATAAAGGCTTCGAGAAATGATTGACTGATTCATGCATGCTTTTATATATATATATATATATATATATATATATATATATATATATATATATATATATATATATATATATATATTACATATACAATACTATTTTCTGTAAAATAATGATTATGTGTACAATAATTAAGCATTGAAGGATTGCGCAAGAGTGCACCATACTTTTGATAAGTATAGTGTCCTCATATAAGAATCCTCATAGGGAAAATTCACAGATTCCTCTCATGTATACCTCTGTTAATTGTATATAACTAATTCAATTCATTTCAATATTGTTTCATTGTTTTCTTTCTCATTTGTCTGCATCCTTATCTCTGAAAAGAGGAAATAAAAATTGATGATGATGATGATGACGTGGATTGGTTTCTTTTCAGGAACTATAACTATAACATGTGGAATCGGATTAACTACGTGCATATACTGTACCTAGTCTCCCCAGATTCCTGGGAAACGTATAATATACATGCATGCACAAAACGTGCCCGATGTGTACATATGTTCACTGTGGGTATCTCACACCACATCGTGATAATTAGATAGCATAGAAACAATGTAAATAAAGGCTTCGAGAAATGATTGACTGATTGCCAATTGTTTTCTGGCTTTCTCGTCTTCTACAGCTATCTAATCTGAGTCAGAATAGTCACAAACATCGTATTTTTGGGGCGGAATTTGTAAAGCATATGCATGAAAATTAGTAGTCTTTCATTGATTCTGCATATTTATTAATTAAATGATACATGTTAAGTCTATAACAATGCACAATTTGTTGGTGTTCCATATTTTTTTAATGCAAAATGAACGAAATTGCTCACGCTCGTATCATTTTAAGAGTATTTCTTTGGGCGACACATCCTACCACAATCCACTACAATCTACCACAATCCACTACAATCTACCAGAATCAAATTACGTTGGTTAAACAATTGATCAAATACTAATAACGTTAAAATTTAGATAATCCTTTACTAATTACGTCGGCAAAGATGAGCTTTTTTGAGGTTCATAAAATAATTAAATATTTTTATTCTGTGCTATTTGTAGTTTGTATTTGAAATTTTATACCAATTCCGGTGAGTCATCTTTTATAACTACCAACAGACGGATAGTGTTCAAATAGTTCAAAGTTTATGGGACCGTATTTCTGATTTTTCTTTTCCATAGTACCCGTTCATTTATTGACATGAATGAACAAATCCATTAGTGATTATAAATTTTAATTTGTGATAATTAGATATTGTTAATATTGATCATTCAGAGCATAATTGTCTATATCAAAATATATTGTTAATATTAATAGCCAAGCTTAGAAAAAGTTTATATTTAGAAATGACTTTTTATACTTAAAGACTATTCATGAATGATCACCATTAATGAACTATTAATGAAGATTATAGCAAAATTAATATAGGAATAAACTTCTTTTATTACAGGTCATGACATTAATATATATTTTATATAACAATATATTTTTTAAATTTTTTGCATGCTTAGTATAGCTTCTCACTTAATGCTTAATACAATGAAAGACACTTCAAATTACAATGGGCACTACTAACCCTTGTGACCTTTTTCTTTTGGATCCTGAATTTCACACCTGCCAGTTACCTTGGCCGTTCTAATACATCAAAGAAACATAAAATATATACATCAAAAATAAATCCATGAAAGTACGTATGTAGTAAATGTTTGATGGGGAATTCATGTGGAAGACGTTTGGGGACGAGTAATAAAAGTTCCATGCGTCATGATGTAAAATAATAAGTTCTAATATAATATCATTATGTTAATAATATCATTATGTTATCGTATCTCGTAACGGTCAAATCGGCCATTTACCAGAATGACAATAACAATAATTATATTCCTTACAATTTATAAAGCTTATAAACTCATTTGTATCATGCCTACTTTACTCTTGAATAAAGCTATTTACCTGAGTTAGAAGACATTTCATTTATAATAATAATTAGAATTATATTATAATTATAATAATAAGATATTTATTTATAAAACATTAAATATATACTAGTCGATTGTTGTATTTTTACGCTTGACTGTAGAAAATTGTGATAGATTTATCTGATAGACTACTAAAAATAAGCTGACAAGGAATTCAAAAAGCCACCCAAAACACAGTATCTATACTGTATATGTGGTATTTTAAGGTCGATTGTGAAAGATTGTGGTATTTTCAAGGTCAATTGTCGTAGATTTGCGGTAGATTGTAGTAGATACAGCACGGCATATGGTCTTTTCATCTTGATCAGATTCAGGTTCTGATTTATCTGCTTTCATGAGTAAAGCTCCATGATTACTTATTGGTATATTAAAGTGATAACAATCTTGTCTTTCCCTGTTTCCGTCAGATATAGGCATTTCGCAGGTGATAAAATACGCGTGTGATTTAGAAATGAACAACTTGAAATAACGTTTACGTGGATATTGCATTTCTGTTTCTGTATATACCTGTCACACGTGCTTTAAAAGGGCCTTCAACGAAAGCTATTACTTATAAATTTTAATAAGATCCACAGTTTTTGACACATATTGAGATAATATAAAATACTCCGTTAAACGTTATCAGAAAAAAATATGTCGGAAGAAATACACGGGCATAGTCATATGAAAAATTTACCTCTTCAGCAAAAGGGATAATATATTCATAGTTTCCAAAGAAGATTATATAAAAGATTATGATAAAAAGAAGTAAGAAAAGGACGAACTTTTTACAGAATATACGACTGCGCTAGAAAGATCAAAAATGTGTGATTGGGCGGTCGGAGGTACGCACAGACGGACGGACGGGCAAAGCGAATCCTATATATCGTGCACTTCTCAAATCTGGATTACCTTTTTTCAACAAAAATAACCATATAGACCGTTCAATTTGTATTGACAATAAAAGCCTTGACTCTGCATGGTCTCGAACCAACAACTATTCCCATGCTTAAACATACATATTTCGGTACGGGGAATAAAGTGTCTTTTCAATAATTGAGTGGTAAGAAAAAGAAAAACCACCCCAGATTCTCGTGTATCCACAAGACCGCATAAAAAAACGATATGTTATTAGTTTTAATGCAAATATCCATGTTTAATAAGAAGTGTCAGTGAATATGTTGAATATGTAGATGAATCTCACAGCAGCTTCATCGCTGCAAGGCATTTTCAAAAGTTTGTAAAATTCTGTGAATGTTTTCATTGGTTGTGTTGCTCTGTTCCAAAATAATTGCTGAAAAGTGAGCAACTGTATTCTTTCTTTAAAGAGTCGTAAATGTCAATTCTAATGACCGTCCCACACTCCACGCGGAGCTATATCCTCAATACCCAATAACCTCGGGTGCGTGTCCTTGATGGAAGGAAAATTTCAAACAAACACTTAAAGAAATTATTCATAGAGACAGAAAGAAATGCTGGTTAAAGCGAGAAAAACGTTAATTGCTGTTTTTCATCATCATGTCAGGAGAGTTGGGGGAGGGGGTGAGTGGGTGGATAGTTGGATGGTATTAGTTGCAGATATTACTGTAAATGTGATATCTGCAAATAATACCCCCTCCCCAACTCCTGCCATGATGATGACAGCTAATATCTGTGTTACCGTTTTGTTTTACTGTCCTTGTTTTGTGTACCATCAAATGCCCTACTGTTATCTCCTTTCTTTTTAAATAAGGCATAATTTGATCTCATCATGCATTTAGTCCTAAATTGGTTCTTTTGCTTTTAATTTAAATTTAGATTTTAACCTATAATTTTAAGTAACCTAGCCTTTTTATCATCCTTCAGATCATCCTAACCTGTATTTCTTTTTAGTTGCCTTAATGCTAAATTCACTTTTAATTACTGCCTTTTTAAAATGCTTTGCTTGCTTATATTTTAAAGTATACGCTATGCGTTTTGTCCAATTGTATCGATGTATTATGCTATGGTTGTCGATTTAATGTCTTTATTGTTTTTTATGTCATGTCGGTAAAAAGCTCATTGAGCTTATGTTGAATTGTTGTTTTAAATCATGCCGACTATAAATAAATCTTATCGTATCTTTGCTTTCTATTTTATTAATAGTTCTAAAAGAATTGACTATCCATTAATGGTAGACATTTCAGATTTATATTTTTCTATAGCAGATCATGGTGGTATATCAGAGCAAGTATGGTTTTAAAGGTGGACAAGTGTAAAAGTTTTTGTAAATTCCAGATTATGATATAAAGAATATATAAGACTGAATAAACAGCAACAGCGTTGCTGACTAATTCCCTGTCTTGCACCCGTCTCTATATACCGTATATACTCCCTTAAAAACTGTGTCCAACCGCAAACTGCATAGACCCAGATCTGTCATCGCATAATGCGCTGACAGATCTTGTTCTATGTTGTTTGTTAGGATCAATCAGTAGAACAAACAACATAGACTCTGATATGTCGGCACATCATGCGACGGCAAATAAGGGTTTATGACGTTTGCAGTTAGACTCGACTTATAGGCGAATACATACGGTACATCACTGAAATAATGTAGCATCTTTGAAGCTGTATTTGCATGATCTGATCAAGTTCGACGTAAATGGCCGAATGGCCGCACACGTCGTTAATCCAATGAACGAAGATTAGTGAGGCATTTTCTCCTATCTGGAGGAAATTCGAACGAAGATGTATGATCACGATGTCTAAATACGACCTCTAGATACATATAGTGGGTAATCTGACTATGTAACCCAACTTAGTAGTAGCAGCAGTAGCGACCTCTACATATGTAAGAAACCAACTGGTAGTAGTAGTAATAGTAGTAGTAGTTAATCAAATAGTGTCGATAGCACCATCATCCCTTGGATCAAGAACATATGGCAGAAATTATTGGCACGCGCAAGTGGATGAAGTTATTAAAACTGACCTTCACAGGACGCTCTGAATGGAATATTAGACACGGAGTCAAGTAATATGCAAATGTTGTCTTTCTCGCAGTTCAGGGTGCCATAAGATAAGTTAATAGATAGATAGATAGATAGATTAATGAACAGACGGACGGATAGATAGATAGATAGATAGATAGATAGATAGATAGATAGATAGATAGATAGATAGATAGATAGATAGATAGATAGATAGATAGATAGATAGATAGATATAGAGAAAGATAGATGGATGGACTGATCGACAGACGGGCGGATAGATAGATAGATAGATAACAAAGACTCCGTGTCCTCGTATCCTCTTATTTAAAGGTAAGAAGTTGATTAGATAATAGCATCTGAATATGTAATTCAGATTATATACATTTTTGAAAACAAAATATATAAAACTTTTCTTTAAAAAATAATTTGTTGAACTCTCTAGACAACGACTCATTTAGTGAATAAGAGACTTGACAATGTCTAGCAACCCATTACCTGTATATGTCATATAAGCCTGAGGTAGCAAACAGACTCGTAAATAACTCGTAAATATATATAGACTTGACAATGTCTACCTGTATATGTTATATAAGCCTGAGGTAGCAAACAGACTCGTAAATAACTCGTAAATATATATAGACTTGACAATGTCTACCTGTATATGTTATATAAGCCTGAGGTAGCAAACAGACTCGTAAATACCTCGTAAATATATATTTCTAGCCGTGTACGTCTGTCCATCTGCTTTTATTCAATGTCATTCATATTTACGATATGCATTCTTCTTGATTTCTTGTGCTTGATTGTCAGTCTCGATTTCTTGTGCTTGATTGCCAGTCTCGATCAAATAGAAACAGGAGCTGTAAGTAGATAATAAACGTGCAGTAATAATTATAGCCTTGTGCAGTAGCATATATATATATATATATATATATATATATATATATATATATATATATATGTGTGTGTGTGTGTGTGTGTGTGTGTGTCTATATTATGTACTTAAGTGTGAAATACAGATACTTATTGGCGAAATAATTTTCATATTTTTTCATTCCTATATTTTCACTCGTGAAAAATATATCCTTATAGTTTCACAAGTGAAAATATAAGATTTCCCATCATGCCATGCGACGCTTGATTGTGTGCGCCTACAAAATTTACACCTGCAATTAAAAAACGAGCACTTTGTGAGCTAGAACAATAAATAGAAACTGCATTACATTTCAGACATGGAAATTAATTTTTTTTTGAAGAAATTTGACTCGACGCATTTTGCGTCTCAATCAATTTATTTCCCCTTACTTCCTTGACAACATTGATAAACCCACTGAAGTTATTTCCCCTTATTTCCTTGACAACAGTGATAAAACCACAGTGATGCATTACAGAATCGGACTTGCTTTGCGGTCAGATCTGATCAAATAGTTTACAAAATGTCAAAAATAGAATTTACTCCGACAAATTATATCATTTCAATACTACCGCTCTCTTAAGTCACTGATATATATATATATATATATATATATATATATATATATATATATATATATATATATATATATATATACACACACACACACACACATACACACACAAATCGCACGCAATTATGTTTGGAGAGAGAGGGAGGGAGGGAGAACGTAATCAGCGTTGGAATACACAAGAGACATAATTTACCCTTTTTATTTTTAAAGAATCCTCAGTTTTTAATAATTGAAGCAATTTATACATACATAGTGTCTGTCAGTGACACGGAATTATGAGCAATTTTCGGAGATCATCAAATAGGGTCTGATTGAAAATTGCATTCATTCTCTACGTCATTTTTCCCACAAAATTCACACCTTCTTATTTATGAAAACTATGAATGTATATATATATATATATATATATATATATATATATATATATATATGTATTAACACACATTTTAACACACATTTTAACAAGGATCATGTTGGTGTTAGTAGTGAATCCCAATGTACCTCCCCTTCTCCCTTATCTTTCCTGTGTTTCAACATATATATATAATCTATTACTAATTGTTTAATATATTGTGTTCTAAGTAACTTCAGCCATACATTTGAATGCAGCTATTTACACATTCTTTTAAAAATATTTGGGAATGAATTGTGTCAAAGATCCATTTTAGCAGGAATCTTGATAGGGGAATCCATGCTACTCTCAATACCACACTAACTTTTTCCATTATTTTCTCGCTGTACGTCACTCCATCCATCCATCCATCCACCCATTCATCCATCCAACCATCCTTCCTTCCATTCTTTCTTTCTTTCTTCCTTACTTCCTTCCTTCTTTCCTTCCTTCCGTGTATCTATCAATCTACCTACCTATCCATCCATCCATCTATCTATCTATCTATCTATATATATATATATATATATATATATATATATATATATATATATATATATATATATATATATATATATATATATATCCTGGACTCTAACGAATGCTGTATTTTTCTTCTTTTAAGGCAGAGTGACTTCGATTTCTTACTTGACGTACTGGCCAATTACTGTACCTCCATGTATTATTTGCTGTGGAACTGAAATCAATGCATGGCTGTCTACAGTCCTTTTGTACATTTAAAACGGCAAGCTTCCTATAAGCTGTCGCTGCTAATCAGTAAATTTAAAATAGTTTTGGAAGGAGAGTATAATGTCTGCGTTTGGGTTTGATGTCTCAAGGGAAGATATTGTCAACTTAATTCCCGTTTTCAGCGCACTTACTTAGCGCAAGACGATTGGTAGACACGCGATCACATAGGGAAAATTAGATTTGCTTGTAAAAATCGGCTTCAAACATTGATTTTCTGACATTTAATTGGAAAATATGTATTGCGTTGTTGTTATTTGTTTATATCTTATGAAATCGTTTTTAAAAAACACATATACTTTATGTATTGATTTAATTGTAATGGCATTCTTAGGTACAGAATATCTACAAAAAGGGGACATAGATGACTGGATGGATTGATAGATAAAAAACAAAAAAGACGAATACATAACATTTGCCATTTAATATCTTTGAAATAATATGCGTGTTAACAAAGTCTTGCATTTGGGTCATGCAGAAACTCCGACCAGGATATTTCCAAAGTAGGACCTTAATTATGCTTTTTTAATCATGTCAATGATCCTTCCTGTTTCATATTTTTCCATGGCAAACCACTGTGTACAACAATACGCATTTTCTAATATTAAAGATTCTTATTGTCTAATGATCGTTACTATCTAATATTAGAAAAAAGGCAGAGTTTCTTATATTGGACAATCATTATCCGATACGAGAAACTGAAATTTTTAATAGTGGAATATCTTTTTCTAATACAAGAAATTAATTGTATAATCTTATAATGTTTTTTTATTTATATTTTTTATAAAGCTGGAAAATGCATTCGACTTAAAGATAAAGAGAGACGCTGAGAGATACAACATGAAACGGAGAGCTGACAAGACCCAGTAAACATTGCAAAAGATAAATAGATGGAGTGCAAGATATGGCGTGCCCTAATAAGCCAATGAAAAGTGACACGACATTAAGCGAATAGAAGTCAGTATACTGACCAGATCAGAACTATCTGAGCTTGAGTTTGATATTGTGTTTTCCGCACTCAGCCAGTCGAAAGTGACTTTTAAAATTTAAAGTCTTTTTGTGAATGGTTAAAACAGAATTTCAAGCTCAAACTCTAGCTGAAAAGTACTTTGATTACAGGACAGCATGCCAGCTTCATGCCTGCCTTCCTGACATCTCCAATTTATATTGTGACTGTTTAGAATTTATAGACATACAAACAGATAAGTAGACAGAGAAAATGACATAGACAAGCAGACAAACCGACAGACGGACGGACAAGCAAACACACACATACATACATGCATACATACATACATACATACATACATATACATACATACATACATACATACATACATACATACATACATATACATACATACATACATACATACATACATACATACATACATACATACATACATATATTTGGATCGCAAAACATCAATGTTTAGTTTCTTTAGATTCATAACTTCAGAATTTTTCTTCAACCGTCTTTTACTCTTCAGGACATGCCTTCCTTCACCATATTGGCCACCAGACTGCCTCCTTCACTATACTGGTCACTAGATTGCCGCCTTCTCCAGCTCTAATGATCAAATTAGTTAGATCCGTACTCATTTGATCAATGTTTAAATCAACGTCAAAGAAAAATGGAGATTTTTGTGATGATGCGGTAGGGTTCCACTATCATAAATTACCAACATGGAAGCATAAATAGTTTCTCTTGCTCACTTCTTTTAACGCTCACAAAACGGATTCGTATGCTGCGACCGTTTAGGCTTATACTTCCATTTTCAATACTCCAGCGTCTAACTTAATACGTTTAAATCGGAAATAGCTGCTTGAGTCATTGTTTTGAACAGAATGGCTATTAACACATTATATATTGAATATTTCAGTAAAAGTAAGGATTACAGAGGAATGTATGCATTCAATTTTTAGGTATTAAATAATGTAGGTCAATTATCGTTTATTTATTATCTAAATAACAGTGCATTTACTGCAAATAGTATATAATAAAAGCGTGCTTTGTTGAATAGCCTTTTACCAAGCGGCGACCTAGATAATGTATTCATTATTATTGCAGTGACAAATAGTGGTGATAATACCAGCAGTGTACACCTCAAAATGTTAAAGGTTTCTTGTCAGACTGGAAAATGTATCTGCATAATATATCTGCATAGTTTAGCTGAGGTTTTGTCAGTCGTCGCGATAACAATAAAGCGACAGTGTGGTACACTATAACTGGAAGTTTTACATTTAATACAGCGCAGCGTTTTGTTTGTCTTTTTAAATTAAAAAACTGTTGACATTAATGAATGATTTTAAATTGATATCGTATTTTGCCCTTTCTAACGCTGAACATACTTGAAGCAATTCATATAGAGAAGTCGTAGAAACAGTTTTGAATATGAATTTAATTTCTGTAAATTCCACCTCTGATTTTTTTCTTCGAAATAATGTATATATATTTTGTTAAAAATAAGACATTATTTAACTCGTAAAATAAAGGAAGCTGAACAAATTCTAGAATGTATTTATTTCTATATGCCTGTTAAAAATGTAAAATCCTTACAATGTATGGTTAGAATTTGTTATATAAACCGAATTCCCTCAAAAACTCCAAGATTTTCTCTGGTGGAACACCTTCTTAAAGCTTCTTCGCTGAGTTCACATCAAAAAACTTCTATCTCAAAGGTTGGAAGTAGACACACCTGACAAGAATGTGTATAACTGGCAGTGGTCCAGAGGACAAACAAAATAGTGGTTTAGACCTCAGTGACGTGTTCGTTGACTGAGGAAATTCAAGTCTTGCCAGCTCACGCACCGTCTTCACGCAAAGTTAGAGTCGCTCCAGCTATCAACATGGCAGCTGGCTGTGTTTTTTTAATTTTTGTAATGCTGAATGGCAGGGCAGTATTATGCGGCTTGCAGAAGCACTCACCCCGTGCATGTGTGCCGAAAGCTTATCCGGTAGTTACATTGCTATACATATCCGAAAAGTACGCCAAAAGTTTATTTTTGGGGTTTACAGCTTGATACGGTTTTAAAATATTTGTAGGCCACGTAGCTGACGGCGGCTAGCCCCATCCCCTCATCCTATCCTTCCAACCCCCCAACCCCCCGGCGACAAACATCATCTCGTACTTTTGCTGTTTGGGCGAGAGCGTGTACAAGTCAGAGAGCTTGGGCTCATTCCCAACGTCTTGGACGTTGTCTATTTTTCCACTGGTCATCATGTATTATTGCGGCATCGACATTATCATAAGTCTTATCGGCATGTTGCTTGGCACGTAACCACTCACTGAGGTAATCGAGACGCTCGGAGCGCTTACGTTGGTACTCAGCCTGCGAAGCTTGGAGTTATTCCAGTGCCCTGTCTTGACGTATGCCTTCGGCGTCGACTTCTTTTGAGTTTATTAAGGAAGAAAGGTAGTTTAACGCGGTGAATGCGACGGCGTTGGCGATTGCCCTGCCAACCATCATATCAATGGCGGCTATTAGGTAGACTTTATGATATTAGGGGGAATGCTGCATTTTTTATTCAGTATGTTTTGTGTCCAGACGTTCAGCGCTACTGTGCATGCCATCGGCTAAAGTAGTCTGGTTTCATCTTGATCACTTTTTTGTTTAGCAATCACTGAATAACCCGCAGTGAGGCCATCGATTACGGCTCAGAGGTTTCCGATGTCCTTGGCGTACGGTGGTGTAGACATCTTGCACCAATGTCCCGCAATTAACAAATGGATGTTGTTTTGTTGTTAGTGACAAGCGCAACACAAACTAATATTCCATATAAAAATGGGACTAGCGTATGTCTAATAGCTGCTGCTGGCAGTTACGGTGCTTGTCGTTCCGACTGGTCCCTAGACTTTGCTTTTTTAGGCAGCTCTTGCACCTGTGCTCCGCAAACTTTTGCTGCTGCGCGGGATGAGGTGTAAAGAAGGACAGCTACCAAAGATTGGCCGCTCCAAATAAGATGACATCGCCTCCTGCTGCTTCTCTTGAGTCGTAGTTTCGACTGAAGCGGCATGCGTGTTGGCTGTCTCCGTTTTTTCCTCAGTCCGACGTTGTTTCACTGTCTTTGAAAGTCTTTTAACAGCAGCAACTCTATCTGGGTGTTTATCTACATGGGTGTTTAACTTCCCGAGCTTGTCCTTCCAACGGTGAAGCCGGTTTTGATGGCGCATGCATTATCGGTTGCGCTTGTAATCTCTTGTTGTTTCTTTTCAAAATCGATATGTCTGTTGGTAACCATGCCCCCTGCAATTGGTGCTGGTACAGCACCATACCTAAAATAAAGGTGGCTGCTGATGTTTGCCAAAGAGGTCTCAATGTTTAAATCATTTCTCAAGTCACTCGAAAGACGTTCACTGTTATCTATAGGCATAAAGTGGCTTGCAACTGCCGTCTACAGTCTAAGCAAGGAAGACCCCAGCGAAGCAGTCATCATAGCATCTAGTTTAGCCATGTATATGGAATAGGTAAAGACCCCAGCGAAGCAGTCATCATAGCATCTAGTTTAGCCATGTATATGGAATAGGTCTTTGCTAACACTTCGTCGGTCATTACTGCAATGTCCTCAAATGTCAGGTGTCCTCCAATGTATTCTTTGGCCATACCTGAAGCAGCTTGATGTGATAGCCTCTCACGCTGCAAGGTTATTTGTGAAGGAGTGCAGCGTATGTCTCGTTGTTTATGTACCTGAACATTCTTAGTTGGTACGTTGTTATACAATTCATCCAGTACAACATCAACATTCATGTCGCTTATTGCAAGCTGTTCTGCTAAGATTCTTATAAGGTTCCGTTTACTTACCCAGCGCTTAACTCCAAGTAACCTATAAAAAATAGGTTTAAGCTATAAGTGACAAAACAAGGCTAATGATATAGAAAATGTGTAGACCCCACATGCTAGAAAAGATGGTAAGATATTGGCGGGTCTGTGCGTAGAAGCAGCTTGCCAAGGTTTTCTCTTTTGAGAAATTCATTAATCTCTGCCCGCTTCGCGTCCTCCACGATATAGTTCCCATCTAGTGTGTCCATAAATGAATCCCTTCTCTTTGCAGTAAAATAGTGCTAACCACGACGTATGCTGACGGAAATCGCGAACTAAAGCGTTGTGTTTTTGTGTTATAACTCGCACACTGATGTCGTAGTGGTAGCTAATTACGGCGAGTTCGGTGAGGGCAGTTTCCTTATGCCTGACGCCAGAAAGAAAGGCCCAATCGTAGAGTTGAAAAAGCGTTGTGGTTTCCTTAACGTTTTCAGCACGTGCGTCAAGTAGGACATTCAGATCATGGTTTCTGGGGTGAACTAAAACCTCTACAGCGTATTTTATACATTGTTTAGGAATATCGTTGGGCAGATGATTACTGTAAAATCAAAGTGGCCCATAAATGCCGATTCTAAAAGCTCGCAGACAAACACGTTCTTGCCGCTGCAGCCGTGGCCGACGGTCACGACGCAGAGTGGCTGTACGTTATCAAAGATCGCGTTGCACTTGCCGCTTTTTCGTCATTCCGAGAAGCTAGTAGATAGCTGACTTGAATTGTCCATGTTGTATGTTGAGCTTTGTTTTCATAACAACATATATGTATGCATTTAACACGCCGCCTAGACCGTGTTTTCGATCTGCAGCGTTACACATTCGCTCATGTTTTCTATGACTTTTCCCAACCCGTGGAGCGTGTGGTCTTCCATCGACCTCTTGTCGAGGACGAGAGGCGGTCTGAAAGGTCGGACTAGTATTAGCAGTATGGCATGTGATCGTTCAGCAGGTCGAAGTCGAGTGGCACCTTGAAGCGGTTTCCAAATGGGGCAGCGACACATGCTTCGGGCTGCATATCAACAACGGCATTGCCAGCGTCACCACATATGGCAGCAGCTTTGGTGTTCTGTATACCCTGATAGATTGCGTTAGTCCGCTCTTTGTCCGCTAGTCAGATATCCTCGTAGACGCCACCCCCCTCCCCGCCTCCCAAACACCAAGATTTTTCACAATTGTATGGTTGGTGTCAATCGGCGCTACTAAGCCGACACTCAAAGTAGTTACACAATGCACAATCCAACCTGGCAGTGCCGGGCACAATAACATCGCTACCGCCTAGTATGGAAATCTGACAACAAGCAGCTGGTTTTGGTATATGGTACTTGGGTTACTAGTTACAACGACGGTGCTTCTAATGTTTTGCTGTACCACAAGCACTCAAGGGATTGGTGCAAAAGGATCAGGTTTGTTTCTGTATTGAGACATGTTGTGCTTGCACAAATTTTAACAAGTGTTAACAAGTTTTGTACTATTTGTAGTTCGCGTTTCTCTCATTTAATACATTAACTGGCTAATATTGTGTACAAGTTTTTAAAACATAGCTGAAGGAGGCTATGAAATGGAAGATTTTGGTAGAGGAGACACCGATCTACCATATGAAACAGTAGAAACTACATTTATCAATCCTCCCACCGAATATTATCAACAAATAAATGAATTAGAAGACCGCCCGAACAACCTTCATGGAGAAGATCTAATCGAAGTTAAATACGAAATTCGCAACAAAACAAAGGAGTGATTTCTTCTCTGATATCCACACTAGAAAGGAGTCATAATAGAGGCATGTATACAAAAATAGGCATACAACAACCACCACAGAGGATAATAAAAAACAAACAAACAAACAAACTGTTGAAAGCATGAGATGAGCTTCCATCACACATAAGTAGACTTACAGCATCGGGATGCGAGGACACAGCGCTAAAAGAAGCGTCTGCATAGTCAGAGATCCTTGGTCTCAGCAAGATACTCTAAACGTATCGCTGTGCGCTTTCGCTTACCATCGTCTGGCCGCAGTGAGGAAAAGCTGACTGAAACAAAAAATGAAAGTACGCGCCACGAGATATAAGACAACATTGCAGATATGGAGTTGCTGCGCGAGGACCAATTAAAGATAGTCAAGAATTTACGAGGGTTACGTCGATACTAATTTACTGCTATTCTGGAGACCATCAATAAAATTCTCATCTAGGACATAACACTTGCCAAGAGGCTGCGAACGCTCATGACATTACTATAGCCTCATTTCTCACAGCGCTGGGGTTATCATAAGTACAATCGTGCTCGCGATCACTGGAGGCGGGGGTACAACGCCACCTCTCATCGTCCTGACACCTAAACTTGACTCCAGTAGCGCAAATAACTGATGAAAAGGAGCTGGATATACTGGCCGGACCCTGAAAACGCTTTGATAAAAGGCTTTGGGGAGAACTGATCGGTTTTATTGGTACGTCTGTGTCATTATTCCTAAAAACTGCAGGCAATATCCTTGGTTGGTCGGCTGGAAATTAGGTGGTGTTTGTCATCACGATAGTTGTCGCGTTCTTTACTGTTATCCGCTATCATTAAGTGGACAAGCGCATACAGTACAGCTACCGCAGAAACCAAACGTCCTGAAACCCAGCCACAATACTACCAACAGCAAGTGTTTGACTTGTCTGCAACATTTGACACAACAGACCATTATATATTACTTCACCGTCTCCAGCATGTATTTGGCATTCACGATACAGCCTTACTATGGTTCAAGTCCTACTTGGTCAACAGGACACAAATTGTGTCCGCAAATGGAAAACACTCCAGCCCAGTTGATCTATGTTTTGGTGTTCCACAGGGATCTGTTCTTGGACCTGTTCTCTTCATTCTATACACTCAGCCGCTCTCAAGTGTCATAGATTGTCATCCAATGTCTCACCAATTGTATGCTAATGACACCCAAATATACAAATCTAGCCACCCAACTGAAGTTGATGCTACCATCCAAGTTGTAGACAGGTGCATTTCCGATGTGAAATCAAGGATGACATGTAACAAGCTGCAGATTAATGATGATAAAACTGAAGCCATTCTGGTTACGACACAAAGACTTTCTCATTCACATCCTTTACCTCAAGCAATAAATATCAGCAATACCAACATTAAATTCATACAGTCAGTACGAAACCTAGGTGTTACTCTCGACAGTACTTTCTCATTGCACCAACCTGTCATGAACATATGCAAGGCTGCATATCTTGAGCTGAGACGCATCAGCTCCATTCGCAATTATCTTTCACTTGATGCTACTAAAACACTTGTTGTGTGTTCCTTAGTACTTTCAAGACTGGACTATTGTAACTCAATTCTATCTGGTTCGTCTCAGTATCTACTCCAGAAACTTTAAAAAAGTTCAAAACACAGCTGCTCGGATCATCCTTAGAGTACCACGAACAGAGCACACCTCCCCCTACTCTGTAATATACACTGGCTACCCATTCGATCCAGAATCAAACACAAAATGTTTTCTCTGTGCTACGTTTCACTGACGGGCTCCAGTCCAACATACCTATCTCACCTCACCCATGTGTACACACCATCAAGATACTTACGCTCCTCTTCCGACACTCGTATTCTCATTATTCCCACTAAGATAGACCAAATAGGGCAACGTTTTTTTCTTGATTAGAATGAACCATGTTAACATGTTCCAGAACTATTCGTGTAATAAACAATCGAGCGACAGGCTACCAAGTGAATAAACGAAGTAACAAATATATTGTAATAGGTTTGCGAAAGGGGTAAATAAAATGTGACTGACATCTACCATAAACCACTACAGTGAATGACTTAATGCACAATAATGCACAAAACTTAGAAGTACCGTCAATAAATATATGGACAGTCAAAAGTGTACAAACACAACACTACTTGCCACCAACAAATCTGTTGCTATAGCATTATATACTATATAAGTATGAAATGCATACATGTAGGAAATCAATTACACACACACACACACACACACACACACACACACATATATATATATATATATATATATATATATATATATATATATTATATTCATAATTAAATGAAGATATGCCAAAAATATACATTCAAATGCATTAAAACACTAAATTGTACATTACATGTGGGAAATCCTCACCTAAGCTATTTCCTTTGCAAAAAAGGTTGTACACAACAGGACCTTTCAACATCAAGGGTTCGGCCATGCTGCATGAGACGGGGCACATAAGATGCCCTTTCAAGCTCGGCCCTTTTGCTTCCAATCCAATCCTAGGATTTAAAAACACAAGGAATCTTTGAATTTTAGAATTCTCTCATTCTACAAAATTTTTAATTATATAGAAAGAATTGGTGCTTGATGGAAATGTTATACAGACCGATGTTTTAATGAAAAAGAAGACAAATTAACAAGGATGACTCCAACAATAAAATTGTGGGGCTCTCATCCCTAGAATTGTCATTTTTGTAAATCGCGAAACGAGTACTTTGGGTAATTAATAACTCGTAGGCTTCTGGATAGTACTGTAATTTTGTTTTCTTATGTACCTTTATATCAGACTACAAAAATAATATTACAATTGTTTGTACATAGCGTAAACCAAAAATTAATTATATAATTATCTTTTTATTTTATAGAGACGGTATCTTTTGTGTAGTAGAAGTAGTCGTAGAAGTTGTTGTTGTTATGTTCTACAAGTCCTTAATATGAGACAGATGATTTGCAGCCATTAAATGTATATGTTTAATTATCAAACATAGTATAAATTTAGGCTGCATTATAGAGATGACATGTAAAAACTCTTACTGAAAGTACCCTATGGTCCAAACCTGTTAATTTATATACTACATTTACTACACTGTTTCCGTGTGAACATAAAAAATACTGAATGCTAAAACTTCTAAGCATAAAAGGAACCTGTACGCAACTTGCTTACGATGTGTACTAGGTGTGGTTGAACTATCTTGAATGATTTGGAAGTTATACACTAGAAACAAAAATGTTTATGTACATAGAGACGTACCTACAGACAAACCAAATGTTGTCTCTTTAGAAAGGTTTTGAGACTAAAATTATATGAACAGATTAATGAATTTATCCCATATTTCACCGGAAAATGTACTACAATGAACTCAGTTGGCTCTGAAGAGTAACTGTCACCTATTGTTACTGTTTAATGCTGTTGACGAAGTTACGCTGCAGTTTTTCAGATTCAAGATAAAATGCTTTTGATATTTTCATAAAGTATGATGAGTATTGTGTGCAGTTTAATACTATTTCGCTTGCAGAGCCATACAAATGCCAGTTTCTGAGAAACGTGTTTTGGCATTACAAAATTTTACATCAAACTGACTACTCACTATTTTGCAATCACTTCACCCTATTTAGACAGAAATCACTTTACCAAAAATTTTAAATCCAGTGTAACCCCTATATGAATACTACAACTTCACCTAAATTCTTCATTTTACTCAAACTGTGGTCAGTGTACAATGAGGACGAGAAAACTTAGCTAGCTTGCACTGGTACTCCCACTCAAGTGTTAATCGTATTAGAAGTAAAACTTTAGGATTTTTTTATTTTTTAATATCATTATGCAAGTTATGCTATAGGTACAGGTTGTGAGGAACAGAATCAACAATGTACGAAAAGATCTGAGAAAACCAACAAATTTTCTGATAGACAGAAGCAATTCCAGCAAGGAAACATTTTGACTCCAAAATGTGGCAGCATAAATATTAATTGGCAATACTTTCTTTTAGGATTCACACCAAAATTGAGTACAAGATGTCAGAGTCTTGCGTTAGTCATGTGTTTAATAACAATCATAATAAGTGCACACTGACCAAATTATAAATAATGTTTACATACCATGCACGTACATAATAAACAAGATAGCTCCATTTGTAAATGAGCTCTCCACTTTGTTTCTCCCAATATGGATGAGCGGAATAAAGCACATACATGTAACATTCATGTTTGAGACTAATTTAATCCATTAAGTAGTAATGCATAGTGGTAAGTTCGAAGAAAATCATAATGTTTTATGTGGCTTTTAGCTTCCCTCACGCAAGGCTTACCGGAATAGAGAAATATATGCACATTTTTGGGGCAAGTCTTAAACAAAATGAGAGGTCTGCACTTATTAAGGCATGTGTGGGTATTATTTCAAATATGGTAATAAATGTAATCTAGTATATATGTATTAATACATGTATTAGCACTACAACTTTAGGAACATAAACCATTCCAAATAAACGTAACCATGAAGTACAACAAGATTATAAATGTAAATATGTTCACATTATGTAAACGGTATATAAGTATAAAATAAAAGATAAAGGTAAAACAGATGGTCAAAAGATTTTATATAAATCGCATTTACTCAAAAAGTCCAACATTACCCTTAATACCAATGTGATTAGGCAACCAACAGTTTAGAATACTTTTTCCAGATGGTATGAGTAAATCGTGTTTCTTTAAGATCTGAGACATTACTGAGCTGTAACATTTTTTTTTTTTTGCAAGGCTTTTAGTGAAAAGGAAAGAATGTTTTGAGGACTTTTTAAATGGCAAAGATCAAATATAATTGGGGGGGGGGGAGGGGCGGATAACCAAGGTGGTGATTTTGGAGCATGGAATTTTGCAGTATTTCCAACATTTGTTTTTGCTGTTTCTATGTGACGATGAATTTGTGTACCAAAAGGTGGAATAGAATTGGGTTTCTGAATGTACAAGATTTGGTATTTGGGCCCGAAAACTACATCATAAGGTGGTTTAGATGGATTAGATCATTAGAAGATATTTTGTTAGTATACTGAAGAGCCAGCTTCAGTCGTCTGCGAAATGTAATCTAGTGTAACCCAATGCTTTTGGAGCTCTTGGTACATGTATATAATAATAAAACTAGCACCACCCCACAAAATAAATTACACAGAAGTTCTACAGACATTGCGCACATCTAAAGTTTCCAATCACATCAGCTTCATAAAGGAGCAATAAAAGACCGAAATGTGTCGCTACGAAGTGTTTATGTGTACATAAACAACGTGAATGCAAACACGGATACATGCACAAAGGCAATAACAACATCTCTGCTTCTGCTTCATAAAGCACATAGACAGTGATATGAAAGGGATAAAATGTTGATGTTTATCAAGTCTGAATCTGAGCTGGAGCAAAGTGTTTTCTTGAGAAGCTAACAAACAAATGACTGATCAATAATAGTAATTAGGTAACCTGCAGCCAAGGTAAGGTTTATGAAACTGACTATTAAACTCTAACAGTTGAGGTAGGGTAATTTTGTAATGAGAAGACACAGAATATATTATGTACACACATAAAGAAACCATGATTCAGAACTGTTGTATATATGTTGTCTTCTATCTAATGATCATTTCCATCGTATTAAATTTGATACCTGCTGATAGTTTCCATCTTTGCCATGAAGCATGTCTAGAACAGGACATATGAACCACTTTAAAGTCTTGTCCTAATTGTCAATATTCTAGCTATGTACTTTCAAGAAGATAATGACGTAAATATGCCACTTACATCTTGTTTTGAAATTATTATTCGTTAACAGGAAATTTGGCATATATGCCAAAATTAATTCCCAATCTCGCCGATCGTTTGTTACATCTCATAGAAGCTGTAACGCACTAACACGTCAAAAAATAAATAAATGTCGCCTTCCTTGTCCATACGAACAAATAACTGGTGTAGCGTTAGTATGATTTTCCTCCTGGCCTTTCCTAATGCTGTTTTAGATATCTGGACAGTTATATTGTGGTGAAAGGTCCTCACACCCCAATCTGACTGTCCAAATATCTGACACAGGGAGGGAAAGGTTACAGGAAACTCGGACTTGTGGAGTTTATTGGAGCTGTCTCATATCGTAAGACTTGTAACATAATCTTCATCAAAGCGTGACTTTCAGTTTTACTCGGTAAATTATTCTCATTTTTTTATGTAGCTTGGTAGATTCTTAATAAGCTAGCCGAAATATCTAAGTAAATTTGGACACAAAAATGATATTTTCTAATGCCTAGAAACACATTTATGATACCCGAGACAATACATTGTAATACTTAACATTATATGCATATTTTTAAAAAAAATTTTTACATACAATTATTTAACTTTTCCAAACTTATAAACTAGGCTTTCACCTGCAAAACATTCTTGCAGAAGGGATCATCAACCTCGAAAGTCAGAAAATACTAATCAGGTCATCTAATTCTCCAAAAAAGAGGCATATTCAAATTTATTTACACATTACAAGCATTTTCTTAATAATTATACTAACAAGGTTTTGAGAAAAAATACAAAAACTGATTATTTGCCTTTATAATATAATCTAGTAATCTAAAACATGCAATAGTATCAAGCGTATTGTTATTTTATTTTCCGAGATTCAGCGGTTTCTGCAAAATTGTGCTCTGTTCGTGTCGATAAAGGGAAACACAAATGATACTCGAATGCAATAGTTACTCAGGTGACTCAAAAACCTAATTAGGAAATCAGTATATGGATAAAAAAAACACGCCTTTCAAATCACATCTGGAATGTCAAGAGATTTAAACGTAAATCAGCTCAAGAACTAGACTGAAAAGACGGACAAACGTGCGGACGGATAAACAATGGACGAACAGTACCCTATCAGTATGCATTTACCCCATATATATATATATATATATATATATATATATATATATATATATATATATATATATATATATGCGCTCTCATGTTTCATCCGCCCATCCCACTCCAATGTAACATATTAGGTTGATTCAAAAATACATGTATTGCATGAAACTCTGTGTCCACATGGTTACCTGGAAAATTTACAGATGAAATAGTATCCTGCAATGGTTAGTTGGAAACCGTATTTCTTTGAAGGAGAAAAAAATGGCTGGCTCATTTTGAGGATCAGTTGGCACATATACCCTTTAAAATAACACAATAACAGCTTTATAGTTTCGATTACGTTTACATTTATGATTCTAGATCCACAGGCAGTCAACGTGTATTTTTTTTCTTCGTGAATACTCTAAGCGGTGATTTTTAAAAGTTTATTTTACTTGTTCCAAGCCTCATTATTGCACCTTTTGTGACTGACTTATCACTGGTCACTCGTTGACGTACAGCAATGCTCCTTTTAATCTCTGGTAAATTCGATATTTTGAGCACTATGATATATTTCTTTTCCATTGGAAGCATACTTCTTCCGTGTCTCTTAGTAAAAGCAAGCATAAAAGAAAAGCATCCAATCCAAACTTTCCATAACAATTCCTTCTCAAAACTGTAATTTGTGATATTTTGCGTGTCATAATTTATATTTGCTGCTCTAATGTTTGCCAGTGATGTTGATCAATCATGTTTTTAATTTTTAGGGTTTCATAATAAATTCTAATATGTGTCGATTCATTAATTGATGGTTTGGAAAAAAAACTTGCATAAATTTAAAATGCATCGAGAAATTTCCAGAAATGCAAATTCCTGCACTGTCATTTTTATAACTACTCAAAATACCCGCAAGTTCCTGGAGTACATTGTAATGTCTTGATTGTGCATTGAGTACTGTATACACCGACTAATATATACGGCCCAACATAAAATCAATACACATCCCTGAAGTTTTGGTTGCGTTCCATGGTCATACAACTTCCAAAATAAAATAGAAAATATATAAGTGGTGCATTTTGTATAACATTTACTGGTGTGTGTTGCAACAAAACCAGAAATATAAATTCCCCACAGTCCCCCAAAAAATATAGCCTAAAATTATTACAACATTTATAGCACACGAAGCAAGAGTGACGTTTCTTCGTGTATTGTGCATGGTAACATTCTACAGAAAATAAATGAAACAGTAATCTCTGATACATTGTTTACAGCACCATTGCATGGAAAGCTTACTAAATTATATTCAATTAATTCAACTAACAATACAGTGTAGGGATATTACAACATATACAGAAGGATAGGCAATCAATAATAGAAAGTTTAGTGCAACGAAATCTGTATATCGCTGCTTTGTATTTTAATATGGAATAACAATTAATGTGTTATTAAGTAATTTTGATGGATCAGATAGTATAACA
Source organism: Margaritifera margaritifera (assembly GCA_029931535.1). Lineage (NCBI taxonomy): Eukaryota > Metazoa > Mollusca > Bivalvia > Unionida > Margaritiferidae > Margaritifera > Margaritifera margaritifera. The sequence goes on along the minus strand of JAQPZY010001652.1, from coordinate 6,399,496 downwards.
TTTGTATTTCAGATCGAGTACTTTGTACTTTGATTATCGGTTTCTGAGAAATATTTTTCCATAAACATTGAGAACCACCACAGTATCTAAACTAGGACACATAAAAGCGGATGGAAATATGCAATCCGTAATACAAAAACCAAATAAAATAGCTCCGATATAGTTTCAAACAAGACATGCCAATAAATAAATAAAAAATAAAGTAATCGAACTGCTAACGGGTTAAAAACGTCGGCATATTGCACAAATGTGTGGCAAAAATTAAACACATTACATCTTTTCACATATCTAAACAATTAGTAGTGAAATATATTATGTTACGACTCTAGGTCTTAAAAATATGTAACAGAAAGAAAGTGAAACCAACAATGTAAGTAAAGTCAACAAACAATTTATTTCCAGACAATTACAGTGAAAATTCAAAAGACACTTACAATTTGTGAGTTAAATTCCAAATAATCCTAAATGTCCTAATCGCAAGTCCAAAATAATAGAATATTCCGAATGAATTCCAATAGCCTTCAGTGTTCTGATGTACTACAAAGATGTAATCCAGAATGTATTTGAATGAATCCACATAAATCCCAAAATAATTTATTAATCCAAAAATGAACGAGCACTTTAATATTTCCAATGAATATTGTAAATAAATAATTTCTCTCATATTATATCTGATTTCAAAACAAAACTAAAATAAATTCCTTCCAGACTGATCTTTTAAAAACGAAATTCTAGAATAAGAATGAATTTGTTTACCAAAATATGTATATCAATACACATGCCTAAATGACCTATGTCACTTCACAATATGAGTAATTCTAATGTGAAAAATACTGGCATACCTGACATATGTCACAAAGTCTAATTGCGAAATACCTATGCAAATACTCTGTAAACAACTAGACAAAAGTTAAGTATGTATTTTCAAATAACCATACAACTTACAATCATAGACAAAAGATAAGTATATAAACATCATACATAACAGTTGATATTAAACAAATCAATAATGAAAACATATATACTTGATTTATCAATTCCAAATTAAGTCAGAAAAACAAATGAAAGTCACTTTGATAGTCTTCCGACTCGAAAAGACTTGAGGTGTAAAAATAAGCAAACTTTAAACAGAATTATCTTTAAAAGACTTAGAGAATCATCAAAAAGGAATTTGAATGAGTGCAGATTTTACTTCGCTAACAATAAAGATTTGCATGACTTTTTCAATTTTACTGAACGGTATTAAAAGACATCTATCATTCAAAAACATCGACAATTTGGTTCTGTTAAAGAATAGCTTTACTTGACAATCAGAATTATTGTGACCCACTCAAGAAGGGGAGCAAGTCGAGATTATATATATATCATCGAACAAAGCCTATGAGCATAATGAACGGATGCGAAATGGATACTCTTATAGGACGTTAATTTGATATTTTACCTACCAAATGTGGACAGAATATAAGCAAAAGTACAAAAACCCCATTTGACAAAATAGAATATTTGACATTGCGCATAGACAAATCTGTCGCTTAAAGGAAACTCACATATAGATATGTCTCAATGCGTTAAGAACAATCAAGCTCGTATAAATGTAGAAAACAAAGATAGTAGATGGTTCTTTTATACTCTGATATCTGTGTGCAATGCACCAAGTGATCATGTAGACAGGCCATCAGAATGCACTTTGAATAGATCCAGTCATTTGTCCAATATATGACCGGTTACAATCAATAATATTCCAAAAATTGACAATGAATTTGATATCACTGTAAATGTGTATAAAATATTGGAGGGGTGGGTGGGGTATCAGAAAGGACCTTCACGTTACGGAGTCCAAGGTATCTGTGATAATGTACATTAAACTTGCAAGAATTGTTCAAATAAAGAAACCCAGACACGCCGACATGTTGCTCATTTTCTCTCCAAGCGATGGTCATATCAGGTACAAAGGTGCAAGGTACCATTAAGTTGGTATAATTGATTTATCAAAATTGATGCAATCACAAAGACACAAACATGATGGAAAGAAATATGTATGTAAAACATACTTGAATTTCTTCTAATGGCCAAAAAAGTTATCATAAGCAAAAAGGTAATGTTACAGTGTAGACAACTCGATAAACACAATGCATGACGAGGGGTTAATTGTAAAATTTAATAATTATCCGGATCGACTAAAAGTTCCGTATGTTTATTGTTATTTTAATGTATAATTGTACCACAAAATTGTAATGCTCCGCATCAAGCAATTATATCATGGACGTTGTCGCAAAGCAAAGTTGCTAAGTTGTTGCTTTTGCAACAAAGTTCGTCCTTTTTGGACGACGACAAAACTTACAAAAATACAAAGACAATACAAAGAGCTAAACACATTCCATCTGGGATTTGTTTCCATCTAAAACAGGAAAATCTTTTTCTCGTTTGTGTACTGTAAAGTTAGACTGTTCAGTTAACCATTCTTTCAATTCAGTGTGTTTTATTTTCTTTTTTCTCTCGTTTAATTTGTTCCTTCAAAGATGTATGTTCCTTGTCAGTCATTTACCACATTATACAAATCATCTGGAGAATACTTTACGCTTGATAACTTATCTTTTGCCGTTGTCGACAAGCCATCTACAACGTGAATTTTTATTTGCAGCAATATGTAACGTGTCTACAAAGTGCATGAATGATTTCAAATTTATGTCAAATTTTGCCATTCTTATGGTTGATTCAAAACAAGCAATTTCCTACACTGAGTCACCGTGTGTTGTTTTAAGAAAGAAAACAAAAAACAAAAAAAAACAACGTTTTTTTCCGTAAATTCTATCTGTGTTTTTGTCGAAACGGTGTATATTGATCTTGTAAAGTTTATAAGATCTTCAATTTGTACTCTAAATGTATCAGACTATAAATTTGTGTATTGACCCATACCAATTTACCTAATTTATTTCTGCATTGTACAGCAGTGTTTTTACCATCTTACTATCGTGTCATGGCTGGTCGTTCTCTTCTGCGCTTGCCTTGAGTGTTCCAATCCAGGGAATGGCGAGCGATGTTGGATTTGTCCCTCCGCAGGCTATGTCCAATCCATCTCCACTTGCGGTCCTTAAAAATGGTGTCGGATATGGGTTTTTGTTGTGTTTTCAACCATAATTCCTGGTTGGGGATTCGGTCTGGCCATCTGATGCGCAGGATATGTGGGAGACAAGTATTGACGACTGCCTGCAGCTTATGTTCCAAGTTCGTTGTATGTTTCTAGGTCTCTGCCCCATAGAGCAGCACTGATCTGACGTTGGAGTTGAACAGTCTAAGATTTGTTTTTCAGGTGGATATTATCATTCCTCCAGACTGGTCTGAGAGTGCTAAAGGCATGGCGTGCCTTTGCACTCCTGGCCTGAGGTCCTCATCTGTTTCTCCTGACTTGTTCACAATGCTGCCAAGGTCTGTGAACTTGTCAACATCCTCAATGGCTTGTCTCTATAATAGAAAAGGTGCATCCTGGTTTGTATTGACATTGGCATTTTGTCTTGTCGGCATTGATCTCCAGGACGGTAGTTCGGGCTACAGTATGTAGGCTCTCTGTCTTTAAGTGCATGTGCTGGAGTGTGTGTGACAGTAATCGAATATCATCTGCAAAGTCCAAATCTTCCAGTTTTGAGTCAAGGTCCACTGTGTTCTTCGTGGTTGGTCCATTGCCATCTTCATTACCCAGTATATCGTTAGTGAGAAGAGTATCGGTAAATGTAAGCATCCTTGCCTGACGCCAGTGTCAACAGAGAAAGAGAGAGACAAATCTGCGTTGTGTACGACAGGACAAGTCGTGTCTTTGTAGCAGCACCGGATAATCCTGACAATCTGGGATGCCGTAGTACATCGGGATATTCCAGATGGTGCTTCTATCCACGATGTCAAATGCTTTCCTGAAGTCTACAACATTTACATACAGGGGTGACCGCCATTCTAGGGACTATTCGATGATAATGCGGCGTGTTACTATCTGGTCTGTACATGACCTAACAACCCGGAATCTTGCTTGTTGCTCTCTCAGCCTGGAGTCTACTGCAGTGACCTGGTCCTCTCCAAAATCAGTCTTGTGAGAATCTTGCTCGGTAGGAATAGGTGTTCAATACCTCTCCTGTTCTGGCAGTCCCTAAGGTTTCCTTTCTTGGGAATGTTGACAATGTAGCCCTTCCTCTTCTTTGTCCCATATTTCTTCTCTAAGGTCAATCAAGATGTCCGCTGTAACTGTGGCATATACTTTTAAAGCTTCTGATGGGATGTTGTCCGGGCCAGGGGCTTCACCACTCTTGATTTTTCTGATTGCTTGTATGACCTCTTCCTTGGTAATTGGTCCTATGTTGATGCCCAGATCCTCTTCCTCTTCTGTGATGGGTAGGTTTTCCACAGGTGTGCACCTGAGCAAGCTGCTGAAATGCTCCTTCCACCTGTCGAGCTGTTCTGCCGGTTTGCTCAGGGTATTCCCATCCTTTTCGCGTACAGGCTTGTTTGTGTTGGTTATCCTCCCTGATAGTTGCCTTGTGATGTTGTAGAGGATCCTCATTTCATTTATTTTCGCAGCTTTCTCTGCATCCGTGGCAAGTTTGTCGGCAAGTTCCCGCTTATCTTTCCTCGCGCTCTTCTTGACTTCCTTATTCTTTGTCTTGTATTCCTCCTGAAGACACAGTTTCTATGCACTGGTCTTTTCATAAATCTTCTTCATTGCATCTTCTGACAGCCAGCTCAACCATCTTCAAGATCAGCAAGAACCTGGAATCTGTTGGAGAGGAAAAGGGCGAACTCTTGTTGTTTCTCAACAGCCGTGAGCCTGGAGGTGTCGTATTGTGGGCGTTTCTGCAGTCAAGTCTTCTTTATGCCGCTGATTCTGTTCTACAGGTTTGCCATCACCAGCGCATGGTACTGCGCTTTTTGTTGTTGTGGTTTTGTTATTTAGGGTTGTTGTTGTTGTTTTAATTATTGTTCTTTTTTTTTTGTTATAAAGGCCGCTTGTTCACAGTTACATGGAATTGCTGCAAACACATCATACAATCACTTAGCTGTAAAGTGTTCAACCCACCTTTAGCTGGATGTAGCATACCTTTTTTCTCAGTCTACTGAAGGATATGCAAATTACTTTGTACGTATTCTATGTACACAAACGTCAAGTAATCATATATAGTCGTTCTTAACGTAGACCAGATTTTAACGTTTAAACTAGGTCTTTTCTTGTACATATCATCTATGGTGGTGGTACGGAGTATATGAGAGTTGTTCTGGACCATTTGTAAATTTAAAATAAATCTGATAGTAGAGTGCTTAGACAAGAAGGTTTCTAAAACACTTGGAGTCGACTGTGTTATTTACTCTAGTGTAGCCCCCTACTATTGTGCTATTGATGAAAACGAATGATCACTAGATCAGACTCGTGCAATTCATTTAGGTGAATTATTACTAAATCAAATTAGTGCAATTGATTTAAAGTAATAATCAATAGTCTAAAATTTTGCTATTGCTTTAAGCGAATTATCACTTGACCAAATTCTAATCTCTAACGCATTTATAGGGAAAGTACTAAATGGGTGTTTGACAGCACTGACTATTTAACGTTAGACACAGAAATCAGCTGCTCTGAGGAAGTCCATATATAGATTTGCCTGAATCGATTAAGAACAAACAAAAAAAAAAGATAAAAAAGTACTTATGTCAATGTAAACAATAAAGAAGGTATTTGTTTTGTTATACTCAGGGATCTGTACACACAACATGTAAGCTGATTGCTGCTACGCATTTTGCTATAACTTGACATTCTGATGCTAAATTGTTCGTTTACGTCAACAAGCAAACTTAGAAGAAATGCTGACATCGCTCCGATATATCATTGATATCAGTAACCCACATGACTACGCCTTAATTTGAAATAGCCTTGACATTTTTGTCATACTGTGCAATCATGGACCGGTGAAGTCAGTCAATAATTTTAGTACCACTGAGACTCTCAGAGATTTAACAGAATCATATATTGAACTAGGTTATATGCACTGGATGCAATCAAAGTAGATTTTAAAGGTGAATAATGTGTCCTTAACCTCGAGAATAACTTCCAGTGCTCTCATTTTAAGACCGATTTTTATCAAAATGCAAATGAGTGCAGTGTATCCAATATCCGATAGTCAAACCTCTTCTTCAAATCATATTGGTAACTTGCAATATAATATTTTTAAAGAATGATAAACGAGGATAACAGGCTATGAAATTTGAAACAGATGAAAATAGCAGAACATTGTGATATTGTAAATGTAGATGATAGTTTAGACATCATTAAAATAGTAATACAAACAGAAAGAGAGTAGAAGATGAAGAAAAGCAGGAGTCAAAATACTATTATCAACGAAACAATAGCGAAGCATGATTTTTTCTTCCTGCTAGTGAGGGTGAAATTAAAGCCACTTAGAAGGGTAAAGAAGAAAAGAAATAATAAAGCATTAAACTATGCAATTCGAATGCAACCATGAATGCGCTTAATATATCGGTCAATCTGGAATATATCTACTTACTCTCACAATTATTGCTCTACATTGACAAGACTCTGTCAAACAGATCATTATTAAGTACCAGTAATATTTCCGACTGATATTCTCTATTATAAAAAACCCATATCACAATATAGGCAGCCTCAATAGAGCGTTGGACACATAATCCAATGGGTGCGGATTCGATACCGGCCAAGGCCAGCCCAGGTTGGCTACCTCGATGTTTCGTTGGAAAAGGCACCTAACTCCCATTTACCTCAGCATATTAATGCCAGTATTGTGCCAAAAGTACAATCAACCAACCACCACCAAAATTAACATCAAATCGCTATGTCTACATCGGAAATGGCCTTTCAATCTATGTATGTATGGGACAATCTTTTAAACCCTACGGTCGGTCACAAAGGAGAATAACGATGACGTTTGCCCTGCTAGATTACAGTGCATGATGATGTTTTACCTGATTCTATTGACGTTTCCTAGCTGTATTTGAAAGGTTGTCTGACAAGCATCAAAAACAGCCATGCTGGATACGGCTGCTGATTATGATATGTTCTCTGCTCATACTTTTTCCCTCGCTCTCTTATCGATTCTTCCGTATGTAATTTTATTTGTTCTGTAATCTGATTTATCATCTGTACCTTAAATAATCTTCTTTCTACGATTTTCGTATATTTCATATATTTTGATTTGTTAAAATCCTTTTTAACCATTCTTAACATGCATATATTACAAATTACATTTCTGATCTAAAACTATTTCCAACAATAATGAAAGCAATAGAAGTCTTTTACAAGGTCACTTTTGTAATCCAGTTTGATCGTATCAGGTGCAGGAGTTAGTTCATGATAGCAATATTCTTTGAACCTATCAAAAGCTGCATTCTTGCCCGAAATAATATTATCATACAGGCTAGAGAATTTTAATTTATACTCATTGGAGATTCGAACCCCGGTCCGCGGGTTACGGCACCCATCGCCTTATCTAAAATTATATATATATATATATATATATATATATATATATATATATATATATATATATATATATAATATATACACACACACACGCAAACAGTCAAATCTAATCCTTTATAACCTACCCATGAGACCACCGTTTTTAGTCCTCTCAAAATTTGCTTATATTTTGCCTGTATATAGCGATCACTTGCTCCAAGCGACCACTATTTTTCTTTCTCGTGCACAACCACGAACTGCGTCTAGCAACAAGCGTTTATTAGTGCTGAATGTCTACTTTATCCATTGTCTGCAATAATCACCGACACATCTAAAGTCATGATCTTTCTTTTTTCCTTTCTTTTTTTATTTTTTCCCCATGTTCATCTCTCTCTCTCTCTCTCTCTCTCTCTCTCTCTCTCTCACGTAAAATTCTAACCAATGAACTTAGCCAAGGACTTATAAATATCAAGTAGCAGACCAAACATAAACGAAAAATAATAAGAGTTAGCGGAGTAAGTGTGCGGAAAGAAAACTTGGTGTGTCTGATAATCAAGGGCAATAACTCTAATTAAATAAACGATGACGTAGAGTTATGAAAAGTTACCTCAGTCAAAGTCTCGTGAACATCAAGCGGCCTACCTCCAATTATAATCAAGGAATTTATTGTATGCGAAAGAAACTGAGAGTCTGAATCTAAATTCTAAAAGGATATAATCGAGATACATTTGTCAACTATACAGTCCTCGTGAAAAAATATGAACTGTTTCCCATGCATTTTCATTTGAAATCTATTCCACCCAAGATTTTAAAATGTGTTGTATTTAGAGGGTGAAGACAAATAATGTATTGAATTAGCGTGAGAGAGAGAGAGAGAGAGTCAGAATATATTTCCAGATGTGGAAGCTGTGATGAACAGGTCATGGATAGCACGCTTAAAAAAAGACAGTAGGATTACGCGAGAAACATTACGTACCGATGTCATCGTATTCTTTTCAAACAACAATGTAAATTACGTACAAACAAGAATGTAGACTTCTGTTATAAGTGTCAGCTACAGCGGCCTTGGGCTTACACCTGAAAAAGGCTGCTGAACTTAATGTTTCTATATATATATATATATATATATATATATATATATATATATATATATATATATATATATATATGATTCTGTTGACTAAGCTTTTGAGAAATGAAGAACTGAACTGAAACAGAGATCTATGTGGACAGCATTGAAGTATTTCTATTTTATGGTTCAATTCTACAGCAATTTAAAGAAAAGCTGGAAATATAGTGAAACAATGATTGTTAATGGAAAAATTGTGTATCACATGAAGTATGTTATGCCAGTTTGAAATTTCTTGAAGATTGATTGATTGATTGTATCAATGATTGATTGTCATTCTACTTTCCTTTTACTCATGCCAAAGTGTGTGATAATCTCCTAGGGAAGTGATATTCATTGTTTATTTTCTTACTTTGAGAAATCTACCTTATTGTGTGAGTATATATTTTCTACACACACACACACACACACACACACACACACACACACACCACACACACACACGATCATTCACAAATTCATAGCTAAAAATATGCAAATCGAATGCAAGCATGAATCATGATGCATTTAATACATAGGTTATGGGACGATCAATCTGCTTACTCTCACAAAGTTTGCTCCTCTACCTTTTCACCTATCTATAGAATGGGTCATTTTTTACCGACCAGTGATAACTTAGACTAGCCTTGGCATCTAACCGATATTGTTTATTGTAAGAAACCCTCATCACTATCTGGGGGAAGCTCGGTAGCTCAGTTGGTTGTTCGTCGGACACGTATCCCAATGGGCGCGGATTCGATGCCCACTCAGGCCAGCCAAGGTTGGCTACTTCGATATGGAAATGGCACTTAGCTCCCATTTTCCTCAGCATACTAAAGTCAATAGTGTGCTGACCCTGCAAACAACCTACCACCACCAAGAAGAACATCAAAGCAGGATTTCTAAATTCGAGAGGTCATTGCAACCTATGCATGTATGGCAGAGTCATTTAAATCGTGCTGTCGGTCACGACGGAGAATAACGATGACGTTTACAATGCTAGATTATAGTGCATTATGATGATTTACCTGATGCGCTCGATGTTTCCAAGTTGGATTTCAAAGGGGGTCTCACGAGCACCAGAAAGAACCATGAAGAATACGGCTGCTGATCATCATATATTCGCTGCTCATACTATTCATCCTCTATTGACGACAGATTCCGTATCTAATTTTATTTTTGTCTGTAACATAAACACTTCTTTGAATTTTTTTTATACAACTTTGTTGGGCTGATGACAGCATAACATAGATATGTAGTTTACCCGTTTTAGACCGTTAATTTTGTCTTCTTTCTTTCTTCTATTGTTTATCCGTTGTTTGTTTAATTCCCCGTCATTTTTATTGAAACATGTAGGAATCAAGAATTCTTCTTGGCTTTTGTGTTTAGTGTTTGTTTTGTGGATGTAAATTGTCTCTTCCCCTGACGAAGAGCTTGTTTAATTCGAAACGTTTTGAAACTGTTTTGTATTTGCGCTGTTATAAATTTTTGTGTTATTATATATATATATATATATATATATATATATATATATATATATATATAGTCAAACCTGGTCGCGTGACCGGCTAAATATAGCAACCACCTCGCCATAGTCACCACCAATTTTAGTTCTCTTAAAATTTCCTATATATATTTTGCCTGCGACCACCTGCTCCAAGCGACCAGCGACCGATATTTTTCAGTCCCTTTCGAAACCATGGACTGCATATAGCGACCAGCGTTTATTAGTAGTGAATGTCTACTTTATCCTATCGTCTACACATGTATAGACAGAAACCTCTTTCTTTCTTCCTTTATTTCTTTGTTTTTCCCTATGTCCATTTCTATTTCATCGTTCCTTCCAAATCCACGTATATGACTTTTATATGAATACAAAGACCACCCGCATATTGAGCCCCATTTTTGGTGGTCTTCTGGCCCGTTGTTATGCACAGTTTTGACAATATATGTATATATCAGACTCCATCACAATAAGAGTCACATAAGTTTAATGTTTTATAATAGAGGCGTTCTGGTATATTGTAGATTACATGGAACAAGAAAATTCCAGGAATTGGTGTTCCACGCTATTTGTGAGAAGTAGGGAGTGTATTGTGTAGTTTTGTAGAGGAAATAACCTATAGACAATAGTGATGTAGTAAATTACTTGATGTACGTTTGTAACTGAAGATACTACTGATAATGTAGAATACTGACAATGGGACCAAGGTGCAGTCTCATCAATATAAAGCTGCATACAAAATTTGTATCCAACATTCGGGGGTCATAACCCCATTAAACGATGATATACGAAGCTCATAATAAAACTCCGCTGAAGTCATATTGATATACAGCTGCAGATACAATTTAATTTCAAATCCAGAAAATGATAATTATTGGAATTATTGTATTGAAGCAAGATTGGGTGGTTCTACCCAGTCAGAGGTCACAACTCTGCTAAATGATAATGTAGATCGAACGCAGAACAGTGAAACTAAGACAAAGTTTCATCAACGTAAAGTTGCATGCCAAGAGAGTTGTTGTGCAGAGCGGAAAGTTAGTGAGTCTAAAAATATGAGGTGATAAGTCCGCTAAAAGATGATGTTGCATGCTGAACATGTTTGAAAATAATGGAGAAGTCGGGAATGTTTGGGTGTTGATTGCAAAACCAAATTAAGTGACTATCGATGCAGCGTCCGTTACCATAACTGACTGTAAGTTTGCCAAGGCTCATAATTCGCGTTTGAATGCTGAAAATAAATAAATAAACAATCATTAAAATCTTTAGTCTGAATATGTTATGCCCTGAAGTCTATCAGGTTCGACTGCGCTGTGATGATTTTACCCCCAACCCAACGAAAAAAAAACATCGTTTCATTCTTCAGATCAAAAACTATCCTTAATTTGACAAAACACAGTTTGAAGTACTATATGTAGGTGATACATTTGTAAAATGTCTTTGCTCTAAGTTATTGTGAAATTTCAGAAACATATTTCTATCAATATAGTAATACAACCGTTAACTGCGTTGGTACAGAATAGAAAAAAGCTATACAAGTCGACAGTTTTGTCTTAAAAATATATGATAAAAAGAAAATCTACTCTGTTTTGTGTAACAAATAAATAAATATTAATTTTTAATGTGGAATCATCTTGCATTGTCACTCGTGTCTTTGCACTCAAGACAATACAATGTTTCAAATTCACAACTGATATATTTCCGAATATCTACTAAAAAGTAGATGATATCCTCTGCTTATTTATTGATCTAACTTTGTACCATCAGACAATTTATGGAAATGGTCCCTTATCAGGGATAATTTCATATTTGGAAGAAAGAGGACTACATCCGACGGTGATTCGTATTTTCCAAAGCAGGAATGGACGAAACTTAATAGTGAGGGTAAATATTCCTGCAGAAGAAGCCAAATTAATAGAAAGCGAAAACTTTGTTTGGCCGAATAGTGTAGCATGTAAGCGCTGGCTCACTAGAAACCAGTTGCGTGCAAAATATGACCAACATAAAATACATAGAGGAAATCACGAACACGACGACAATGAATTCAGGGGAAATAATTTTATATTTAACTTAAAACGTGGTAGAAGGAACAAATATATGGAACATGATCACGATGATGACTATGATGATCGTGACCAAGACTGCGACCATGATGATTATGATCACGATCATAGGCATGACAGCTTTGACGCCTATGACTCGCGAAGAAATTACAAAGAGTGGTAATCCGCTTTGATTATTGTACATGTAGTGTTTACCGTATAGAAAATATGTTAGTTCAAATGCCACTAATGACTACTGCAATATTATTGGTGTATACGTCTGCTTGCCTACCGATGCATAACAACAGTCTTAACATTCTTACTTGGAACGTCATAGGAATTATGTCTTCTGCATCATGGGAATTACATGTGTTATACAAAAATTGATAATACTGAAACCCGCTTAATCTCGAAAAGTCGAAGAGGTTGAGTATCAATTATGATTAAAAACAGCTTGGCCTAGTCAGTAAAAGAACTACATTGCAGTAATGATTGAATTGTTGGCATTGAATTAAGATCGATAAAAGATGTCACAGTCTTTATATTTGGCGTGTATCTACCCTCTGACGAAAATCCTAATTTGTATCAAGAATGTATTGATTCAATTGAATCCCTCTATGAGTATTACTCGTGTTACGGTGAAGTAATAATTATGGGGGATTTTAATGCCAGATACAGAGAATCACCATCATCATGGTATGCATGGTATAAATGTAACGTGTTCACGGCTTTTGTTGACAACAATGACTTGATACCATTGAACAAGTCAGATTTAAATAATGGACTGAGTTATACGTTCGAGCCATGCAGATCAACTCTGGAAATGTAAAATTTTAAACAGAAGAATGCTAGATAGGGTCGTTTATTGTGATGTAAGGTTTTTACAAATCACGATACGTGCATAGCCTCAGACCATCATGTTGTGTGCAGCACCCTTGCGTTTGCAGCTGCAAAGTATTATACCTCTCGTTTTCCTATATTTCCATCTCCATCTTGGTCTAAATGCGGAGATGAGAAACTAATAGCTTACCAACTTGAAGTAGACAGACTATTAAAGGCAGGTTGTGAATCGACCCCCCAATCACCACAAGAAATAAAAAACATTCATAGTAAATTAATTTCTGTAATGAGGGATGTAGCTTTTCAGGTCTTACCGTCGAAAAAGTTTAATCCTCACATAAAGCCTTATTGGTCGCCTGAAGTTAAGAAAGCTCACAATAAAGCTCGAAACTTTCGGAAAAAGTGGATAGAAAATGGAAGGCCAGGAGGGCTTGTCCATGAATCTTACAAGCAATATAAAACTGCTTAAAGGGAATTTAAAAATACTCAAGAATATGCGATACAGGCTCATGAAGAAGATATTTTTAAAGACTTAGATGAAGAAGCCGAATTAGACGTGAGGCTTTTTTGGAAGTTGTACAACAGACAACGTAACAACAGCAAATATTCAAAATGTTGTTTTGAATTAAAATATGACGGTGAATTAGCGACTGCTCAGGATGAAATATCTCGACTGTTTGCTAAATATTTTACTAAATTGTACACTCAGTCTAAAGACATATTTATAAATCATGAACTAATGGACGGGTTCTGTATTGATGAACCTATCTTAAAAGTAAAATTTAGCTATCAAGAAATAGCCTCTGTCATAAAACAGCTCAAACTTAGGAAAGCTCCGGGCATTGATGGTATTCAAAATGAGCATTTACGCTACAGGGGAAGAAGACTGACAGAATTCATTACAATGCTTTCAACGGGTTAATAGACCAGTGTTACATACCGTGTGATTGGAAAGTATGGTTAATTGTGCCCATATTTAAAGGAGGAGGGAAATTTAAAACTGACCCTGACAATTACAGAGCTATTTCCCTGTTGCCTGTATTATATAAACTATTTGAAAAGAGCTTATTCAATAGATTAACTACATGGTGTAATAGCACTATAAATAACTTCCCTAATACTGAACAACAGAGGTTTCAAAAGGGACTGAGTAGTATAACAGCATCTTTCAATCTACACGAAGCTGTTTTTCCACTTTAGAACTAGGATCAAGAGTATTTGCTCCTTTCTTATATATTAAAAAGGCATTTGACACTTTGAATCACTACGGACTTTTTCTAAAACTCAGAAATCTGGGCATTCAGGGAAAGATTTTACATGTATTAAAGGAATCGTACACAAATATTCAAAGCATTGTCCTGATGAACGAGTCAAGATCTTAACCTTTTCGAATAGAACGGGGTATTCGACAGGGAGGTGTTTTATCACCATTTTTATATCTTGTTTATATTAATAACCTTTTACAGGAATTACCCCAGTCAAAATTAGGGCTACTAGGGGGTCCACTCCGTCTGGAAATCCAGCATTAGCCGATGACATAACTCTGCTCGCAAACACACCAATCCATTTGCAAAAAATGCTTGATATATGTAACAGATACTCACTAACATGGAACTTCACCTTCAACGTTAGTAAAAGATGTGTATTAGTTTTTAATCCGAATAAACAAACAACATGTGAGAAGTTTAACTGGAAAATAGACAATCATACTATACCTATTTTAAGTGAAACCGAACATGTTGGAATTCCTGTGTGTTCCAATATGAAATGCTTGACTAAAGTAGATAGGGCTTGTACTAAAGGCAGAAAATCATTTTATTCTCTTGTAGAGGTTGGCACAAATGAAGCTAGATCCAGTCCTCTTACCTACGTCAGCTTGTACCAAAAAATTGTGATACTATCAGCCCTTTATGGTTGTGAAGTTTGGTCGAAGATAAGACTCAAAGACTTGAAAAAGCTCGATGTATTTCAGCATCATTGTACCAAACTTCTGCAAGGCTTTCCTCAAAACACGCGTTCAGGAATGAGCGAAAGTTTATTGGGGATAAAGAGAATTATATCAGAAATTGAAAAAAGGAAACTGAACTTTCTTGGTAAATTATGCCATCTTTCAGAAAATGTAACAACTAAAAGAATATTTTTATTCAGGTTATATCTATATCTTTCTAGAAAAGATGTTACAGAACAAAAGGCTTTATTCCAGATATATGTAGCATTTTGCAGAAATATAATATTTATGAATTTATGGACATTTTTGTTAGAGACAAAATATTTCCAGGAAAAATACAGTGGAAACAAATTATAAAACATGCTACTCATAAATATGAAAACGAGCGCTTTACAAACTTGTGCCATACTGACATTTCCTACAAAAGATTAAAAAATGTCCATACTTCTATAAAACCCTCTATTTTGTGGCAAACTCCAAAAACAACAAGAGAGTTACAGTTAATTACATCCCTTGCAAATGTTCTGATAATTGTTCCAAATAATACTATGCAAGTTTGTAAACACTGCAGTTACTCTTACACAGATGTAATAATCCATGCATTTATTTTCTGTCAGAGCACTCTGCGACAACGAGACATATTTTGGACACATATTATAAATAATTTTGACATTCGTCTTGGCGTTTATCTTCATAATATATCAGATGAAGAATTTATTCAACATCTCCTGGGTAGAGATTCTCCCAACGGTATCGGCTTAGATGAGCCTGAAATACTGAGAAATTGTATTATGTCTGCCTCAGTGTTCTCTGCAACTGTAATTCATGGATTCTTTTCATGGTAATAAGATCGATTTTCAAATTATCAAGATTTGGAATTATGTGATCGTAAAAAGCTGGATAATCATGTCTTCATGCATGCTATTTTTTTTCTTTTTCTTTTTTTATATTACATATAAAATATTATTTTATGTAAAATAATGATGATGTGTACAATAATTAAGTATTGGAGGATTACGCAAGAGTACACCATACTTTTAATAGGTATAGTGTCCTCATATAAGAATCCTCATATGGAAAACTCATAGATTCATCTCATGTACACCTGTGTTAATTGTATATAACTAATTCAATTCATTTCAATATTGTTTTCTTTTTCCTTTGTCTGCATCCTTATCTCTGAAAAGAGGAAATAAAGATTGATGATGAGAGGCGGATACAATTAATCACATAAATAAGTCCTAAGCTAATCAAACCGCATACGATAATGTTTCTCACCCAGAGATAATGTGTCGCTTTGATCAATTCATTCGCTTACTTGCTGTTGATAATGAATTGTAGAACATTTTGACAAAGGCATATTAAATTTAACATAACGAGAATTAAGGAAATATTTGTAACCCAATGTCAGAACTTTGTTACGACTGTTAGAATATTAGGTTGAATCCTTATTTACAGTCTATGTTGCATCGAGTCCAATGGGAACAGTGCACGTTTGGTAACTGACATCAAAATTAAATTAAAACAGACCGTAAAAGTTTCAATAAGATTCAATATATAAAGAGTTAATATTCCTTGTATCCAAGATAAAACAAAAACATTTTTTTGTCGGAATGATTGACGGAAGCAAGGATCTGTGTTTAATTTTAATTCTTTCTTTCTCAAACTATATAACATCAGAATCAACACCCTCGCCGTCTCTTTCTTCCTCTCTTTGCACACACACACACACACACATATTTATATATATATATATATATATATATATATAGAGAGAGAGAGAGAGAGAGAGAGAGAGAGAGAGAGAGAGAGAGAGAGATAGAGAGAGAGGGAGAACACTTAACACAGCCACCTTTCTTAAGTGTAAGCCCAAGGCTATTTTAGCTGTCACTTATAACAAATATTCACAGTATTAGGTGAAGCATCATTATCAGAAATGTTTACATTCAAATTGAATTGTTAAGACGCTTTTTTTGTTTATTTCTATTTTTCTTCAGGTTTTTATAATAAGGATATGTTCTCTGCTCATGATTCCCCCCCCCCTCTTTTATTGATTCTTTCCGTATTAACTTATATTTCTCTATCCTAATTTATCGTCTACACCTTAAATACCCTGCATTCTACGATCATCGTCTATTTAATATTTATTTATTTGTTACAATCCTTGTTAACCGTTCTTTAATATAAGTACATTACAAATTCTGATTATGATCTTACAATATTTCCAACGATAATGAGATCAATGCAATGGAAGGACTTCACGAGGTCAAGAGACACGGCATTGACTTTTTCAGCCCTCATTGATTGTTTATGCTATCATTATTCTCTGAAATCTATCAAAAGTTGAATCAGGTGTACTCACATTCTTAACAGATGGTACCGGTCAAATATTGCTCTATATTGGCAAATGTTTCAAGACTGTTCTCAATTTAGACATAGTCATGTGAGTTTCTCATACCAAAAATATGTCACATGGATATCAAGCTTGATTGCAAGTTTATTTGGTGTAAATAAACGAGTTAGTAGCCAGATATCAAAGTAACTATTCATGGTAGCTGTAATTC
The DNA here is from genome assembly GCA_029931535.1 of Margaritifera margaritifera. NCBI lineage: Eukaryota > Metazoa > Mollusca > Bivalvia > Unionida > Margaritiferidae > Margaritifera > Margaritifera margaritifera. The sequence continues at coordinate 6,382,025 of JAQPZY010001652.1, read as the reverse complement.
TGACTGAGTGTCTAATGCATGTTGTTCCCGGCAATTAAATGCTTACCTACAAATTAATTACAATAAAACTTTCATCGAAAATACTGCCGTATGATTTTTGTTTCCATAGTTAACGCTCTTGTCATAATCTTGTAATCGTTGCTTTTATCTGAGTTGGGAACATTTATACAATTATTTATTCCGTGAAGTTGACTATAATTGTTACACCCTGAGGAGCGCGACAAATGCATGACATTGCTTTTGGAGAAAGAAAAGTGCCTATTTCTGTCTGTCACTTTTCTTTTAGCGTTACTACAGATAGATATACACATATATAGTATGCAAGTTGGCTGCCGGATAGATAGCAATCCTGATAGAAATATTGAAATATTGATATGTTTCAATTTGTATAACTCATTTGTCTTCCAAGAGCATTATCTGATTGAATGTATCAGAATCAGTTTATGATTGTCATTTTTATCTAGCGATTGTCGTATGTGAACATTTATTTCTAAGTCGTTTTCAAGCTAGCTACAGTTGCATAGGGGTCTGAGAGCAAGTCTTGTCAATTGTAAGTTAAGTGAGTACCGCCTGATGTGATGTATATAGTTTAAGAAGAGTACACAAAAAAAATCTATATTATTGTAGAGTATTCAGCAAAAACTAGATTTAAAGAGCGCGTGAACAATGTATTTCAATTTCTTCATCTCTTTATATACAGGTACTAGGTTTTTGTCAATGTGATATTGAATGATCAAGTGGTATATCAATAATATAGCGTACATATTATACATATATTTTATTTATGCAGCATACACATACAAATTACATTTCCAACGGAGTTGAAATTGACTACAAGAACAGAAGGAGTTGACTCTTCACATTCCTGCTGACATTCGGTAAATCGCTTGGCAAGTTCCGTCATGTTAAGAAATAATTTCTGATGTAGTTGTAGGAATACATATAGATTTTATGGGTTTGGTGATTTGCCTTAAGTGGAGTGCATACCCTTATGTCGCTACAGAAAGGCCGACGATATTCCAATTGTGACTTTGTCTCCTTCGTCCACATATTGTGCCATATGAGCAAAAGTAGTTCCAAGTATGATTCTCAATGGTCGCGAATTACTTCCGAGGTTTCTTTCTCGACCCGTCGGAAAAATGGCTGAAGATGTTCTGATTGCCCTATTGTGTTTGTCCGTTACAACATATAGTTCTGCAACTATTGCAGTACAATCGTGTTGGAAATTGTTAAGTTGCTTCTTTTTCTGATCTTCTATTTTCATTCCTATTGGTTAAATAAATAAAAGCGAGGCTTTGGATTTTAAACTTGAAAGTTGGTTTAAATAAAGAAAGCAGAGCTCTACAAACAGTGGAGGGGCCGCCATTCGATCATTCTTGGTACAACGAGTGGGAATAGGAGAAGCGAAATGACAAACAAATAGGAGGCAATTTAAACATTTTAAGTTATTTACAGTTGCTCCAAGTCATTATTATGCTTAACTTAGCACTGCTACTGACCATATGATTCGTTTTTACATCCTTCTTTTTTCTCTCCCTCTCTCTGTTGGTCGGTTTGCTTGTCGGTGTCAGGTTTCCATCATGTGGAGAGAGAGAGAGAGAGAGAGAGAGAGAGAGAGAGAGAGAGAGAGAGAGAGAGAGAGAGAGAGAGAGACCGTCAGTCTTGCAGGGCCGACTATTTCATTTTCAGTAGTGGGTGAGGGAATGGTCTTTTTCTTTGTTTGTTGTTTTTTAAATAATAAAAATATATCCTGGTCGGAACCAAAAGATTTTCATCCAGCTCAGATTCTTTATTATCTTCTTCCCACTCCACTCATTTACATGTAGTTTTCTTCATTACGGAGAGAAAGAGAGAGTGTGTTGATATTGTGTAACGTGCTTTATTCATTTTGAAAGTATGAATATGAATATTTGTTCTCGTTATCTTCTGTAAAGGCATAACTGGTCAAAAGAGTATAGAAGCGACAGACTATTGTCGAAACCATATATACATGCCTATTCGTACGACATGGGCGAATCACAATTTAATGTACTAACAGTATTAGTATATCAAATGCTTTATACCAACACTTTAAAGTCAATGCTATTTTTAATGTATATATATATATATATATATATATATATATATATATATATATATATATATATATATATATATATATATATATATTGACCAGAATTGTTCGGTCCGGTAAACCCTAATACCTTAATATACTGCATTTAGCGAATGGTGATTATTAGTGGTGAATTTCTATTTTATCTGAAATAATCGCCTACATAATTAATAACATGATCTTCTTTCCATCTTTCTGTCTTTTATTCCTTGTCAAAATGAGGCCACAACTTCGTTAAAAAAACGATGGCTGCATGCTGAACATGTACCTAAGCAACAATGACAATTAAACTCAGCTGAGGTCTCATTAACAAGCCTACTAAAACGGCTTAAAATCCAATAAAGGAATTATATATGCACAGAAATGAAAGTGGGTGGGTCTGGCCATCAGGACCCTTAACTCTGCTGCTTTGGAAGGATCCCCATTATTGATGAGTAGTCATGTTGAGCGATTTGAAGCTGAACGATGTCACTTGACATCATTTGTTATATGGAATGTATTCCGAGTTGTTGTTTTTGTTTTTTTAAGTCATTAACGGGAAAGCCCGATCTTGTTCCGACTCCTATTAACTTTGCCAGTCTATGAAAGCAGTCATTCTAAACCTTGGGTTATTTAGTTATACATATCTATTATAATCAAAACTTCTACTATTAGGAGTTGAAATACATTTTCAGTTTCGCGTAATGTAAACAAAAGATTTAGTGAGAAGAAAATAAACATTTCTTTGTTTTATTGCAGCCATTGATTGTGCTAACCATTGATATGTCTTTTACAAAGAAATCAAAGTCTGCATATTCTTTGATTTCAGTGATAAATTAGATACATATAGATACTTGCGCTATCACAGATTGGTGCTAAAACAATTTATAACAAGACAATTCTAAATGTTGGCACATTCTGGAAACAAGACCCTAACCTTGATTTAAAGGTCAAAGATAGATCATTTTTAAGACTTATCTTCTAATTAAAAAATAGATATATCATTTGAAGACCAAGTGATCGCATTTTGGTTTTCCCAGATAAATCAAGTATTTTTCCGGGGGTGGGAGGGTTGGTGGGTTGGGGTGATCTGCACTGATAACAGCTAAAGACAAATCAACAGAAAATGCATATGAACACGCTTGCATGTTAAAAACACATGTTTAAAGAAGTAAGAAAGAAAGAAAAAGCAAAACAAAGAAACTAAACGATTCATAATAGATGGCTGACTATAGAGTACCATTACTTTCGGTGGTACTGTCGATATGGAATGTTCCATGCCTCCAGGTTGTTTGACATGGTGCTGAAAGGATAGCCGAGTTTAATTTAGAAAGTTATACTTATTCTGGTGTGTGTGTGTGTGTGTGTGTGTGTGTGTGTGTGTGTGTGTGAATGATTGCCCAAGTTAAGAGAAATAATATGAAATTGATTTTGTTAAAACTCTATCAGTTTGTTATTCTGTACATACGTGTAAGAACTACATTATGCCCAATAGACAGATATAAATATAGATAAATAAGTAGATAGTTAGAAATCTAGATAGAGAGATAGACATATACATGGATGGATAGGTGAATAGAAAAATGGATGTATAAATATGGCTGGACTGACTGACGAATGGACTAATATTTGAATGAAAAGATAGAAGATATAGACAGTGTCGTAGGAAATTGTAAACGCTTCAAAAATGTGACACTAAGGCGTTTACTCATACGTTTTATCGATTCCGTACCTGCCGCGTAGCAGAGAGAGAGAGAGTACACATTGTATGATAGGTATGATAAGGTATACTCTCTGTAGAAAGATCAGTGTCCAGCAGTTTAATAAAAATAATTTCAGACTCAATGAATTGAATTAATTAGTGGTTGTTGGATGGACGAACTGACCAACAGACCGTCAGATATTCCATAAGTTTGCCATTCTTCACTGTCTTATATGTATTTACTCCCAAACCCAACCCCACCCAGCACGTCCTAAATGATCTCAGAAACATCGTTTGTGTTAGATCTTTGATCTATTAATTTAACAGTCACTAAGTACTCCTGTTAAAACAAAAAGACGCCGCATGTGTAAGTTTGTATTAACTTCAAAATCACATTAATATATCAAGGTATTTACCAAAGATTAATGAAAAGAGTAATGATGACGATGGCAATGACGATGATAATGATGATGACAACGACAATGTATACGACTTTAGTCATGATGATGATGATATTATTATTATTATTATTATTATTAGGGTATTATTAATATTAATAGTTGTTGTAGTGGTATTATTATCATTATTAAGCGTTATAGTTTAGTCTCAAGTTCGATGCCAGTTGTCACTGTTTGCTGTTCTTTAAATGAAGAGATGATTACTGCGCACGTATTCAATATGATCTTCGTTCTAATGAGAGAGAGAATCGTCATTAATTGGAGGAATTTATGGAGAAATATTAAATTTTAGGAAAATCAGTTGGGAAATTTGATATTTTAGAGAGGTTTGCTCATTTGTTTTGGTTTAACTTCCTGAGATGTGCAAATGTATTATCTGGTTTCTTGAAAACAAGAGAGTAGAAGATATTCCCTCCGTGAATCAATGGAAAAAAGTTTTAATTTATCCGAACACCCATCTCCTGCGTCTCATATTTACAACTCATTTTGTCCTTCTGTAAGTTCTTCTTCCATTCGCGGTTGTAACCCTTACTGACCCTAAATACATCAAATTTGCACTATTGATGCATCTAGGGATGAAGAAGTGTCGCGCACCAATATTGCATCGCTTTAATCTATTGTCCTGCATTTATTTAAAATTGTTAACTATATGATCATACTTTTCCAAAATATTTAATTCCTTGCTACCTAATTTACACCGAGGCTATACCTTGGAAAACACTGTGTATCGCACAGCAAATCGGATTTCTATAATATGCTTTCCAAGTGTACCGTACATTTCTAAGAAATAGTGTCTGGGCTCTGATTTCAATATATTTTCATCTACAGCCATAAATGTGTGTGTGTATTTTCAGTATCTTTGCGTATGTGATCACTCATGTAGCTACAGCCTGGGTTGAAGGAATAATGCACTTAAAAATATGATCGCTGTAATCAACGTTTCAGCTTAATTGAATACTGTTTACAAATCTTGTATGGGTTCTACTTTTAATATAATTTTACCTATTGCAACAAACATTATGCATCATTTGAGGAAGAGGTTAATTAATAATTTTATTTTTATTATAAGCCGAGTTCCACAGTGTCATAATGATGATGATACAATAGTTTGAATGTAAATGTCTAAATAGTATTTATCATACTCAGAAAACAATAGTAATTGTCATAATAATGAGTTATTACCTAAGCAATATATAAATTTCAAAGTAATTATGTACCATCAGCATTAATCGAGAACATTTCCAATTTAAAGTACTAAATTCTATCAAATTACGAACGTTATGACAAATATTTCGTACAATGATATGCAGACTTAAACAAATTATGAAATGGTTATTTTTATATGACAGTACAGCCTAAGGCCCGCAAAATAAAGTCAAAATAAAAAAGTATTATAATTTTAAAAAAGTGAAACTTAAATAAAATTATATCCTGCATTAGAATTGAATAAACTTCATCAAAAGCTCGTGTCGTGACTAAAATGTTAATCCATTTTTTTTATCATATTACCAGCAAACATGTCTGTGGGTAGATCTTCGTATGACGATGTGTCACACAACAATATTGGATCACTTTGATATATTCCCCGTGGTTTATTGGTAATAGGAAACGAAAGGAAATCTTTTGTTTAATATGATTCTAATACATGTTCACATATTTCCACGAAATGCTGGCCCCACAAATACACAAGTACAAAGCGGGTGTGTTAATTACTAAGTAAGCCAGGTTCCAAAAAGTCTTCGATGTTTACTAGTGTGTAAAGATCTTAATAAACAACAACAGAATTCAATGCAAACTTAGTGCACATAATTTTGGGAAAGTTAACAATGTGTCAACTTTTTTTCTTTTCCCCGGGCAAATATTAGGAACGAGCAGAATAACTCAAAACATATTTGTGATACTCGTCACACCTTAATCTCGAGTGTTTGGAGACCGACAGAGCTCGACCAGTCGACCAGTTTAAACTGGACTAAACCGGTTTAAGCCAGACAGTCATTTTTGTTATTTTAAATTGTTCGTCGAAGCTGCAAGATATGTTGATATCTCTGAAATATGAAAAATCAACAACACTCCAAATTTCCCATACTAACTTTCAGGAAAAGTCATGACAGTGTAATGGTTTTTCATTTGTGGCAAACATAAATTTGCAATAGAACAGGGGGAAAAACTTAGGCCAGCACTTAGGCACAGTAAATAATAGTTAAGGGTGATTTTCAATATCGTAGCATCAACTAAAACTAATATTTAATTACAGAAGTCGTTATGTTCTTATGCCATGCCAGCTGGACATCTGCTCATAACAGACAAATACAATGACAAAACTGACTTACTATTATAAACCCAATTTTGTTGAAAACTTGAAGTATATTACAGTGAATGGTAGATAATTCATCAAAAAAGAAAGAAATGCCGTAGCAACCTATGCAAATCCGTATGAATTGAACTGGCGAGTAAAATGCATTTTATAGAATTAATCGTTGAAAGTTTGCAGATCTGGTTATCTAACCTATCTGTTTATGTATGCAGTACCATCACCATTATTCACTGAACGTATTACTTATCAAAATTAAACTGAAATAGCACTTTATATATACATCAGAAGCCTTTTGCTTTGAGAATGTAAGGATGACAAGGATCAAGATATACTGTTTAATACAAATATATTCTGAACTAATGAATTCGGGTTAAATGAACTAATGAATTCGAGTTAAATGAACACTTGAGAATGATAGATAGATTCATTCAGATGGGCAGAGATGTAATATATAAAGTCAGATTCATTCAGATAGACAGAGATGCAACATATAAAGTCAGATTCATTCAGATGGACAGAGATGCAACATGTAAAGTCAGATTCATTCAGATAGACAGAGATGCAACATGTAAAGTCAGATTCATTCAGATAGACAGAGATGCAACATATAAAGTCAGATTCATTCAGATGGTCAGAGATGTAACATATAAAGTCAGATTCATGGAAAGATGAGGATAGATAGAACTAGCATAAAGTGAAATCTTAACAATAATTTGTAACTAACAAAGACTCACTGGAATATTTAGACCAACGAGTGAAACAAAATGACACCGAATACAAAATGGATGGCAGAGTCCGTCCATACCTACAGGTTCTAATTTTGTAGCGGCCCTTGGCGTAAACTACAGCCCATGGCATACCGATGCCAGTATGGTGACAAAGGTAGTCCAGATATATTTCCGGGTGAAAATAAGAAGAGTAGATGCAGAATGTATTCAAGGTCCCTCAAATGCTCACTCATAACACTTTATTTCCTGCCTCATCGGTTGTCTTTGAATAGGCAGACAACTTCCCTCTGGAAACAGAGGTGAATGAGACCGCACTGATTAAACACGCAGTTGAGTATCATAATCTGCTGTAGTCTCACAAGATACTCATCGCCAAAACATTGTGGTGAGCGATGTGACAACTTCTCTAGCGCTGTAGCATCAAATTCCTACCACAGCATGTCTCGTAAAGCCATCCATCAAATATGGATACGTCTGACTTGTACCCCCATGTTAGAACCCGTTTCCCTTGTGGTTGACCGTATGCCTGTCCAATACTGTATAGATCATGCAATTACCCAAATATTGGTAGGGCTACCTGAAAGTCTTAGAGTTATTGTTAGTATAGTGCGAAGGATAATAGCTGCATGTGGGATCTGATATGTTTGCATAATTCAGCCTAAATGGTTTGTAGCTATCTCAAAGGAATTCAAATGTATCTGGCGTACGTTCCGATTGCTATCTGCGTCATAACTTAATGAGTTCCTTTGAAATACCCATCGTAGCACAGCCAGTAGTTGTCCCAATACGGAAAGAGTGTGATTTTGTAGTTATGAGAGTTAGTGTTCTAGAATTCTACAGGGCGTTTTAAGAAAGCAGAAACTCGATTCATGTTTAGAGAAGTTCTATTATAATGAATGAAACGCTGTTTGTTGGAGGACTTTGGACGGATTTGTACGTAGCATTCTCAACAATTAAGGGGTCAAAATGCTTGATTATCAATAATATTTAGCACTAAAACTGTTCCAGTTTCTATTTTATCTGTCTTGGATTCTCTTACCACCAATCGCAATTATGGATGCAAAGGACTTGTATCCGTGTAAAGGTCATATCATCAAGCTGGAGGGGAAGTTACGATAGTTGACACAAAGTTTGCAAGGAGACATAAGCTATAAAAAGGACATGATCATCAATTGGAGCCGGCTCTATTTGGGGTAAGTTATATTGAATTGTGAAAGACTGGAAACACTTCAGCCTCGTACGTTTTCCAAGTTTGATTGGACTTTGAGTTTTGAAAGTGTGTGTAGACTTTTGATTGGATAGATGCCATAGTTGGCTTTGTATCTATGTGGGATTTTCGACCCCATTTTCTGCCAATTCCTTGACTCTAATCCACTCAATAGGTACGAAAAATTGATTTAGCTACTGATTTTGTACACTTGGAATATTCTATGCTTTACATAGTATGCTACATTTTTATTCCTGACAAACTAATTCACGCACTAGTTTCATGACTCGTTTGCATGAAGTTCTTACTGATAATGTGAACAACTGCTTGGTCAGCAATGTAAAAGGGCAGTTTTGCTTTTCTTCAAATTCTTGCTCCAAATAGATATGGCTACTACCACTGCGAATAGTTCCAGAAAGGTTGCATCATTTGATTTCCTGTTTTTGGGCCACAACCCATGGGCCCAGTCCCCTTGAAAATGTATTCCAAAACATAAAGATGTCCCATCTGCGCACTATCTGTAGAAAGCTCTAACATTTCATTTGAATACCACTCAGACTCTAACATTACAGTTACACTATTGCAAGTTTCGAAGAACTCTTTCCAAACTTTTAAGTTTTCTGTCATGCTATTGGATACACTAATCAGCATGGTATAGTCTCTTAAGTACAATAGTTGCATTTGTCGGACTTCTACAAACAGCCCTGCCTGATGATATTACCTGAAAAGCAAAATTAAGGCATCCAGTTAAAGAGGATAAGGACCAAAATGTGGATTTCTTTCCTAATTAAAACTTCTTCTCTTTTGTTTTGAGATTTAAATTTTTTTTTTTTTTTCCTGGAAGCCGTATTACCACACTGATTGTGTCAATTTCTAGAAAAAAAATGCCAATATCGGGGATTGGCCTGTTATTTTTTCATGAGCCAAAGGGACACCGTGTTCTCCGCCTTATTGTTGCACCTCACTCTCACAATCCATTAAAAGAAAGCTGCAAATCTCGTAAAAAGTGCACAACTGATAGATGGTCACATGAGTAGACATTTGTCAAAATAGTATTTCCCATTCAATTGAAAACCTAATAGAGAAAACTCGGTTGGAGTTATGTAAGATTTTGCAAAGAAGGCACCAGGGCCTAGAGACTGAATCATTTTAAAAGCCTTGTCAAAAGTACAGTATCTTACTGAGCACATATCACCATGAATTAAATAATTTACATTTTGTAAAGCTGGGTGGGATATATGATGAATGACTCTGAACTTTCCATCTTTCTTAGTCCAATGGGTGAAAATTGAAGGGTATTGGTGGAAAATAAAAAGGACACGTGGTAATCCTGATCCTTAATATTGGAGAGAAAAACTTCTAATAAATCCAGAACAAAAGTTCTGCAGGTACATCTTTATCGGGAATAATTAGGTGTGGACGTTTCTGCGGCTGTCAGTGAAGATGGGCACATGTCAGCTCTCCGTGTTCACATGTCGTCTTCGTGCTCTATGGATTGAACGATGGCAGAAATCCCCTCATTGAGATCATTACAAAAGAGCACAGTCACTCGAGCAAAAGTCTGGTTAGCAAGACTGATGGGGTTGTTTCCCTTACACCACAATGTTATTTATTCACAATACAATTCACTATCTTTAGTGTCATACATGATACTGAATTGTCAATTAATACCAGATGCATTTGCATTAAATCAAAATTATCAACACAATTGATAATTTAAATGAATGATTGCTAGCGAATACAAACTTAATGTAGGTACATGCATAACCCCATACAGCGTCGCGGACGTCAATTCCCCCAACCTTTAGGTCTCGCGGCAACGAAATCACTTTTTTCAGGGAGATTTCAAAATCGAGAATTGGTTCTCATATTATTCAACGTATGTTTGCATAATTTAAAAAAAAACAAAACAAATAAAACTTCTTAAACGTATCTGCGATAAAGAATGTCTGTAAATCCATATTTTTAGATGAACGTTTCCCAGCATTGGTTGTATTAAACAAAGGAAACCATTTTGTTACCATATAAATTTATATGAACTATATTTACAACCAATGAGGATATTTCTGAATGATTCTGGTTACTTTTTCTAGAGCTAATGAAATCACTTAATTCATTTGTTAGGGATTTAACAAAAGTGCCAATTAAATTTTACTTAGCTCTGGTGGTGGTCTAAACAACGCACCGCATACGAGTGAAGATGTACTGTTGAACAGGCTTTACGTTAACGTGGTTAAGCTGTACGGGTAATAGAGTATACCGTGACAACCGTACGGTAGGGATCACTCGTTTTGCACGAAAAAGCATGATTCACAGTGCTCTTTAGTTTTTCAGCTTGGTGGCATTTTGAGCAAATATGCCCTTCACCTCAGAAAAAAAACATGCCCTGACCGTGCCTGCTTAAAGTGTGTTAATATGACGTAAGTAAAAGACAGCATTGACTTGATGGCTAGGAATATATGGAAAAGCCTGCGTGCATCTTGCAGTCTTAATACTATTTCTCCTCATATAATCTCAGCAAAAGAGCTTGGGTCCCTTAGTACCCGTATACCTTTCTTCAGCATGACTTAAATTAAAAATTAGAATGACCCTGGATTGTTACTTATAATCCTGAGGACCCTAAACTTTTAATGATGTGAAACACAATTAATGTTTTACACATGTCTCCAATTATTGAGTCCTGTTGCAATACTGCCTTTGTTCGCAAGAGTTACTGTAGCGCAATCAGACTCAGCGGCGATAACTGTCTCTTCCAAATTAGGGCAAACCCGGCTAACACCTCTATCATTAGCCTCATTCACATCATCAGAATGGACATGTCCAAGATCTTCCAAAGCTATACAAGTCTTTAGGATGACCATGTTGAAGAACTCTACAATATAAAATTTCTGCTGATATTAGGTTTCTGATTAATTGTTTATACATCAATTTCGTAACTTCAAATATGAAGGTTGAAATTGCTTAAAAGGTGTAACTGAACATATTTACGGTGGAACCGAATACAAGTTTCGACTACTGAAATCTGTTCTTTACCATATACATGAGTTACGGGAGGCGCTGCTCAGATTTAACAAGTGCATACCGTCCTTAGGGTCACATGATCCAGTGGGCGGGAATTTTGCTGAAGACTATTCTTTGTCAGTTCATCGCCTATATGAAGTTTTGACTTGACAGAGTTCAAATGAAATATGGTAAAGGTTATCCATTACTTTATCCTCCATCGAAGGCGTGAATAGCGCAATATATTTTCACGAATAAACTTGTTTTTCTCTACATATTATTCAATTGAACATTTCTCACTTTCCTGATTGCAGGGCCAAATAAGCTTTCGGTATGGCCCTGCATCCGGTGAGCGTTGTGCATCGTCAGTCGTGCGTCTTGCACCTTTCATCCATCAACATTTACTATGCGTAGCTTCTTAACAATACAACTCAAGAAATTTGAAGAAAATTTTAGCAGAGTATTTTGATATTAGGACCTTTCATGGTCATTCAAATGATGCTGATTCGTCATCAAGTATGGCCACTATTACTTGCAAAGTAATGAAAAAAAAATTTAAAAAACCCAAAACCTTATAACTACTTTTTAAAAAAAAAACAACAGAAAGAATTATACGTAGCAATTTTGACAGACAGCATCCTAGAATTATGCGATTTTTTTATATGCCACAGTTACTTAAAAATGACAACCAGTTAAAGGACGTATTTTCAACCAGTAGTAAACAGAATTTGACCAAATTTGATAAAAAGCACTCTGATATTAAAGTCTTTCGAATGCATAAAATGATGTGAAAAGGTTCAAATATGGCGGCAGTTACTGAAAATTGAGGGAGAAAAATCCACTAAAAGGCAACGCGACTGAATTTGCACAAATTGGATAGAAATCATTAAAATAGTCCATATTACTTGGACGGCTTCTCTTGCATATGTCTATTAGGCCGATGTCTGCCAAGTTTGCGATCACATGTTCACTTTGTCCTTCTGTATATTTATATAAGTTCGTTATATTTTTCAAGCGTATTTATACTATTTTGATGCTTGTATGAAAGAGACAGAAAAGTTAAGTAAAACAAGCATAAAGTGTCTTTAAAAATGCATGGACTGTGTGCAAGATCCGCGGCCATAATACGTAGAAAAGAAGAAAGAAGCCAGTGGTAGTAATGCCAGATTTCAAACCATGAAATATAGGTTAGAGTGACCTTGTTTCGCTGATGCCTGTAGTACTTCCCTTGACGCAAATTACATACTGTGTTAAGTGACTCCATAGAGAAATAAACGTAATCTTAGTGCTCACCTCTTCCACGACCACCTGCAGGACAAATTGCTTGTGGTCATTCCTTTGAGGATAATAAATACTTTTTGGTGGAATGTCCACTTTATACAAGACAAAGACATGCACTATTCACTTCCGTTGAGTCTGTTTATAGAATCAGTGACACAATTAATTTTCCCTGAACTCACAATCATAATTCCATTCAAATGATCAGCTTTATAGTATTAACCGTTGGAGATATATACATCTTTGTACAGATTTAATTGAACACGCATCATACAGTTTAGCTCTATCAATCAAAAAAAAATAAAATGCATAAGTAGATAATACATTTCGATTTATTACATACCCATTAAATCTTACATGGTTGATCTGGCGTTCGATACAGATGTTCAATCCCGATTTACACATCACTCACCCAGATTGCAACTATTTAGGCTTTTTCTCTGACCTTCGTGGGTCGATCTTCTTAGGCGCGCCGAATGAACTTGTATAAATCCCAATTTGTTTTGAATTTCATTCACGCGGTAAAGATAAACATATTTAGAAAACGTAAAAGATAGGTTATGTAATAAATACAAAGCCACATTCGTGTTTTGTAGTTTGTCTATTTGTATTACATTCTTTTTCATGTCTTTCATTACAGATATATTGCTTCTTTTCTTAATTTGTTTACATTATTGGATAATTTTCTGTTCACAATTTTCACTTTAGTTTTTCTGATGTTTCTTGTTTAATTACAACTTTTCTCATTTTTTATTTGTTACTTTCTTTTTCCAATTTATATTGTTTTTATTTCCATCTTGCCTTCCCCGTGTATTTTCTGTGGAATCTGGAAATACTTAATAATTTACCAAACTGTAATAAAAATACATACCAAATTGACATGTATTTACCAACGTCTATTGTAGAAATTAAAACAGAAATATATCTGTCGACTTCATATCACGCAAGAAATAAAGAAAGATTTGAAATACGAGTGGGGGGGGGACGCTTTGAGGGGTCGCTTCAGTAAATATTGGACAGTGTATTATTTTTTTATAAATCATACAATATATTATATACGTTGTAGTACTGTTTGCAGGTGTAACGTGATTTTTGTGACATTACAAAACTAGTTATACAGAATAAATGAAAACACTCCAACACAACTTCGTATACATCTATGATAAATTCAAAACCTGACATTATCCAGTTCCTCTTTGCTGCTATTTTGTTAACTTAAAAACTAAAAACTTACCATAGAGTAGCACGTTTCGGCTGCGCTTTCATTTATTGATTCCCAGTTCCTGTTTTCAGCAACTTGCTTCCATAGCAATACCCATCACGGGGAATCGAGATTCAAATATTGGAAAAGACAACCCTAATCATATTCCACATTTTAAAAATCTATAATTTTACACGATGTTTGATGAATTAAGCAACATTACAAACGAATTAATCCGTGGAAAGGCAGAGTCGCATTGTTACCATATTTTCATAAAAAAATATATTATTCAGTTTATATATTTATAAACCAGTGTAATTCATACGGTTTCAGGATGCTTGCTAAGGACAAACGTACGTTTACTGCGCAACTCCCATTAAAGTTACCAGTCCATTATTACTTAAATGAAATGACATCACGCATTACATCCCGGCAGCGTAGTACCCAAAATTGCTTGTCTCGTTCAAACACACCTCTCGTTTGGTTCCGTGAGATATCCGCCTGGTTGAATGAGTTTTACTTGTCACGCCATAACGGCAATATGTCGAAATTTGGAAATTGAAATAGGGAAAAGTGATTTGATTGGCTGCTCAGATGAGATGACATAATATGTCATTGTGATGATGATATGACGTCATGTTTTTGCGTAAACATTAACAGTTTAATTCAGAGACGTACTAATGGTCAATGGCGCCCGGGGCGACGGTAATGGCCAAAAGGGCCAGAATACGAGGCCCGAATTTTATCAGCTGTTTTAGCGCCCCAAGACTTTTGGCGCCCGGGGAAACCGCCCCGTCCGCCCCTCCCCCCATCCCCCATTAGTACACTACAGGTTTCATTGCCTGATTGAGACGCGGTCTCTGCATCGGAATCTGGTTGTAAAGTGATGTCCAATGATATGCTTTTAAGCTTGCTAGAATATTTTGACTTGAATTATCTGGATACATTTTTCGATAGAAAGAAATGTTCTTGTAGTTTTATTTCTATAAAAGTTTGACCAAAGCGCCTTATATCGGTAAGAGAGACCAATGAAGCAATTTTACCAGACCCCCGTATGGCGAAGGTTTCATTGTTGGACTAGACTACCAAACTGTTCCCTACTGACGCAATCTTAAAATCCTCGCCTCTTTCCAAAGTAAATCGACTTTCTGAAACAAACTCAAATGTAATATTAGTGACTCTTACCAAATTAGTAAGTTTTGGGAGATGAATGTCCACGTAAATATGCGAAGAATAGACCCTCATAAAAAGATAGGTACTGAAAATATAGCTCGACGACGTTTCAGCCATCAATGAAATGCATGCACATTCAAATTAATGTTATTTCTGCAAATTGCTATTGGTGATGACATGTCATCGAGTAGTTGTGACGTCAATTGCGTTATTTGACGTAGTAGCAACTCCAGACTTGACGGCAGTTCAGACTGGCCGCTATTTACATCAGAGGTCTTTTAGTAGGCCGAGGATGTTACGATTAAAGTTGACGTTTGGAATCGGAATGACCTCGTCTCTTTAAGATCCGAGTCGAATATTTCGATTCTCTGAAAGACTCTCAGAGCTAATCGTAGTGATACTTCTGAAAAATTACTTTCTGGTGGACGACTATCTGACTAGATATATGACGAACAAATTCTGATTATGAAAGAAAAGCGTTACAAATAACATTCGACGACTTTAACTGTAAATTTTGAAATAAATAAATCGTTCAGTTTCCATAACCTCAGAACTAGTGTTTCCTTTTCCATCAGTGAATTGCAGACAGATATATTTCATCGTGTGGTGCAAAAAAGTGATATTTTAACGAGTGGCGAAACCACGAGTTTAAATATATCATTGTTGGTACCACAAGATGAAATATATCCGGTATTTACGCAGGAATATAAAATTTTCTTTTTATTACATTACAGATTAAACTCACTTTTCAGCACAACACCCCACCACCCTTTTCGTAAATTCACCTTACTTTCATAGGCTGATCATACAAATATCAGTGACTTAAGTGAGCGGTAGGAATGGGATGACCTAATCTGTCGCAGTAAATTACATTTGTGACATTTTGTAAACTACTCTATCAATGCTGACCACAAAGAAAGTCAGATTCAGCAATGTATCACAGGGTATTTATCATTGTTGTCAAGGAAGTAAGAGGAACTAACTTCATCGAGACACTAGCAGCCACATTTCTTCAGCAAAAATTAATTTCCGCGCCTGAAATGTAATGCAGTGTCTATTTATTTGTTCTAGCTCACAAAGTGCTTGTTTTTGTTGCTGCAGGTATAACTTCTATAGGCGCACACAATCAAGCGTCGCATGTCACGATGGGAAAAAAAATCTTAAATTCTCACATGCGAAAATATAAGTATATATTTTTCATATGTGAAAATATAGGAATGACAAAAAATATGAAAATGATTTCGCCAGTATGATTCTATATTTCACACTTTAGGTATATAATAAATACGATTAATATGATGCAATAAAAACCACGAAATTGAGGGCAGTTAAAATTGGCCACTATTTACATCTAAGGTCATTTCTAGCATGCGACGGAAAAGGCCTAGGATGTTACGATCCTTGACGTTGGTTAAAAACGCTACTGACTGTAGTGCCCGTTTAAACCCAGTTTCAGCCTCATTTTGAATTCTTATTTGAATCCATGCTTGCGTTGAAATTTTAGGAGAATAAGAGGATAAGTTATCAATATTGGTGCTAGATCTGATTGTTCAAGCCTTAAAATTGTTATATTTTACCTTGTCTTTGGCGAATTCCTTAGAAAATTAGGTAAGAGCAAAAACCGTAAATCCTGCAGTGATGCAGTGACGTGTCGATTGAAGAGAGAGCGCCTCCTAATGAGCAGACAGTAGCTATTTTGATTTCCCGGGCTACATCAGCAGTTAAACTGTTCAATCAATATTGAGGGACCAAACAAATGCAACTTTCGTTCATTCCACACATTTTGGTTGTTTTGGACATGTGACTTTTTTGCGGTTCAACAACGTGCCAACAATTACAAAATCGACGGGTTAAATTAACCCAGATTGTTCTGAACACTGTCAATAAATCCGTCTATTTTGTAAGTGTTTCAACGAAAATCCCATGCCAATACCAAGAGGTGTAGCGATAACAAGATTTTCAAGATGACCTCCTTGTCGGCCATGTGGTTATTCCTTCGGCTAAATTTTAATTTAGGATCAAGTACATGCTACAAGAAGTATATAATGAAACTTTCATGCCAATAAAACAATCCGTTCTAGTGGAGAAGCGGTAACAAGATTTTTTAAAAAGAATACCGCCATATTGAACTTCTGATGAACACCATTTTCGCTTAGGTTCAGCTAAACCTTGGGATGAATTTGTACAAAATGTTTCATGGCAGACATCTTGGTAGTTTAGGAGGAGAGGCGATAACAAACTTTTGCTTTTGGTAACTGGCTGTTATGGTCTTCAAGCAATAGAATCAATAAAACTTAAAGTTACAACGTGGAATCTTCAATTCAGAAACGCGTGACTGCGGGGCAACTTTAGTTACTTTTCTGCTCTCTCATTCTACGTAATATCTCTGTGAGTAGTTAGTCAAAGTACTGTATACCTTGTTACAGACGCTATCTAATAAAGTGACAAGGATATTCTTAGCGCACATTTGATTCCGGGGAGAATCTGCATAAGGACATCAAGAGGGACTTCCACACCAAAAGAGCATTTTCAGGTAATATTGGGAAACGCATGGCATTCTTTAAATACGTCACTGTGCAGAAAGAGACCCTTCTTGACAAACAAATGGAGATAATGCTGTGTAATGTTCTGGTTAAATGGTATTAACATTCCAGATATAGCAGTGCAAATACGGAAATGCAAATCATCACTAACCGTTATATTTTCTCTTCATTCATCGCAGGATTAAACTCGGATACTCTAATGGTCATGGCGACTTGGATTACATTCCTGTTCATCAATGACACTGTTGCATAAATCAAAAGCTACCTTAATTACGGTGTCGTGAATGTGCGACAATCAGCCACGCAATTCGTACACGTCTTTTTGACCCATACGTTCCCGATCCCCTGCAAGATTCAATCGTCCAAATGGATCTTGTAACATACAGCACGACCCAGAATTGGAAAAAATGACATACATCACCAAGTGTAGTCACTAAGTAATGGCTTACACGTAGACGACATGTCTCAAAGTAAATGCTACATTAGTACAAATTTCCCCCAGTTACAACATCGTTTATCACATCCGCCACGAGTAAGAGGAAAAGAACTCTAGTACCATTTATTGGTCAAACTTTCTAAATCACTTCTTGGCAAAGCAACAACCAACAATGTAGAAATCAGCGCAAGACACATTAAATTCTTGTATCGAATCAGTACCAATCTTTCACGTGCAGTCTTAACCAGAACCGATATAGGCGCTTTTAAATAATAAAGTAAAAACATGAACATTCACAATCTTGATAGTTGAGATTTTATTAGGGTTAGCATTCCATGCGTCGAAGACATACAGTATGGCATCACTTCTAGCCCTTGGTAGATGGCGTTTTCAGCATCTTGTAAGACCATTGCCCAGAGTGTGTCGATAGGAAAAAAGCTCTTTTCTCTTATTGATCAACGAAACGGCACAAAAGAAAACTAAAGAGTTTTAAATTTTGAGAGTCATTGTATTGGAATGATATGAGCAGAAGAGCTTGATAAGGAAGTTTAGTTGGGTCCTGCCATCACTTTCTGTACGCATTCTACAAAAAATAAAAAAATAAAAATAAACAATAATCATAACGTTTTTCGTTTGTTTTCATAAATACTCGATCATTGTGTCGAACGACATACAGTTCGTTCTAAAAACGCATATCTGATGCCATGGTTTACATTATGCTACCTTAAACAAGAATTACATGACCGCAAATAATCCATCCAAGATAGCATTGGACCCAAGCGTGAAGCATTCTTCTTCCATTTAGAGCTCACTGACAAATGTTATTTCCTAACTGCATAAATCATAAATAATGCATGTTTCTCAGGATATAGGCTTTTAACCAAAGCTTGTACAATATAATATCTCAGGAGTTTATTAACAAACGTCTTTGGTACGTATTAATGCATGTACAATATACTATCCCAGCAGTTATAAAAAGCCTTGATACGTATTAATGCATGTACAATATACCATCTCAATAGTTATAAAAAGCCTTGATACGCATTAATGCATGTACAATATACTATCTCAATAGTTATAAAAAGCCTTGATACGTATTAATGCATGTACAATATACCATCTCAATAGTTTATTAACAAACGGCCTTGATACTTATTGAAACATGTACAATATACTATCCCAATAGTTTATTAACAAACGGCCTTGATACATATTCAAGCATGTACAATATACTATCTCAGCAGTTTATTAACAAACAGCCTTGATACGTATAGAAGCATGTACAATATACTATCCCAATAGTTTATTAACAAACGGCCTTGATACGTATTGAAACATGTACAATGTACTATCTCAGCAGTTTATTAACAAAAGGCCTTGATACGTATTGAAGCATGTACAGTATACATATCAGCAGTTTATTAACAAACGGCCTTGATACATATTAAAGCATATACAGTATACTATCTCAGCAGTTTATTAACAAAAAGCCTTGATACGTATTGAAGCATGTACAGTATACATATTACAAGTTGCAAAAGGCCTTGATGCGTATTGAAGCATGTGCAGTATACTATCTCAGCAGTTTATTAACTAAAGGCCTTGATGCGTGTTGAAGCATGTACAGTATACATATCAGCGGTTACAAAAGGCCTTGATGCGTATTGAAGCATGTGCAGTATACTATCTCAGCAGTTTATTAACTAAAGGCCTTGATGCGTGTTGAAGCATGTACAGTATACATATCAGCGGTTACAAAAGGCCTTGATGCGTATTGAAGCATGTACAGTATACATATCAGCAGTGACAAAGGCCTTGATGCGTATTGAAGCATGTGCAGTATACATATCAGCAGTTACAAAAGGCCTTGATGCGTATTGAAGCATGTACAGTATACATATCAGCAGTTACAAAAGGCCTTGATGCGTATTGAAGCATGTACAGTTTACATATATGCAGTTACAAAAGGCCTTGATGCGTATTAAAGCATGTACAGCATACTATCTCAACAGTTTATTAACAAACGGCCTTGATACGTATTGAAGCATGTACAGTATACATATCAGCAGTTACAAAAGGCCTTGATGCGTATTGAAGCATGTACAGTATACTACCCCAACAGTTTATTTGCAAAAGACCTTGATACTTATTGAATATTTTCATAAGCGACGTCCTCAGAATCAAACGTTTGCAATGCCGGCGACGTTCTGGAGATTGTATTAATACATCATGAAAGGGTCGCAAATTTGCCCAGTTACTAGTACGTGACCTAGGGTGTGCCATGCTATGACAAATTCCAGTTACTAGTATATGACCTAGGGTGTGCCAAGCTATGACAAATTACAAATATTCAAGCATTTTTGGTTCAGTTTTGTATGTTCAAAATAATCTCGCATGTAGAAGGGCAACCTGCTGTGGTCTATAATGTGGAAGACGCCGGCCTTCAAGAGAAATTTGCAGACCATACAGTTGAAATTATTTACACCACCCACCCACCGCCGCATCAGCCGACACTGGAATAGAAGCACGGACCGCAAGGGTGCAAGGCGAATGGCCAAATATTTGCATCAAGCGTGTCCCTATCTTTCAAATTAACTTTAAACATGAATGTAGATAATATTGACAACTTAAGGTGGGGCCCTCTGTCTTTTTATATTATCTCACCAAAATCCAATAACATTTGTGAAACAATTTTGTTTCTTACCCTCGTATTTGACGTTGCCTTCCAAATCCTCTGTCAAATCAATGTATTTGAAGAGGTCATCAACTTCCCGGTCGGTCAGCCTTTCACCTGAAGAATATTAAGCACTTAAGCATTTAGCTTTTGATGTTATCATACATGCTCGAAAATAAATTGATTATATTCGAATTCAAATTCCATCCACGAGGGTTGCAAATATTTTCCATCTGAATACCATTATATTCTGAGCAATTTCCAACCAAACCACGCAGGATGCATTGCGAAAGTCTTCATGTCTTATTGTTTATGATTACATCCCATTAGTCGAAGAAAATGTTTATATTACTTGATGAAACAATAAAGGTGTAAGTCGTCATTAAAAAGGTTCAAATCTTATGTCCATCGAAACGCGTTCGATAAAGTTGGAGCAAACCCACTGTTTTCAGCTAAATCGAAAAGGGCTTTGCGCTCCTAACCTCTTTTGATCAACTTACCACGGTACGTGAGCACGTGCCTCATCTCAGCACTGGAAATGTAACCCTGTCCTTCCCTGTCGAAGGTTTTGAATGCCTCCATAAAGTCAGCATAGGTTCCTGTGTCCTTCTCTTTCAATAGTTCCTGGTAAAGTGGGAGAAACTCCTCGAATTTGTATCCCTTCTCACCTGCAAGGTCAAGTATCACGCAACATTAGAACTGTGTAGCAAAGCAGTATGACCCAGCGATTTATACCATCCCACTCCACCTCACTCCCACTCATCACCCCAGGTCTCTATTCGAGGACGGGGGAAAGGGTTGAGGGGTTGGTTGGTGCAGGCTCTCTCAGAAAGTTAAATACATCTACAGTCCACTTAAAATCATGATGTGCACAATTTGATTTCTTTATTTTCAAAGGATTATTAGGAGATTCATGATATCATCCCTCATAATTGGGGCATTATGGATCTCATTTATCTGAGAAACACTAGAATGATTTACAAGTTATGTATACTTGGCCAATAACATCAATGTGATAAATGTAACAGTGTGACTATTATTTGACTTTAGTGGTAACGAAGCAAATGTGTGATCTTATGATTTTCGTGCTGAATATCTAACCTCCTTTCCCTATGGTGATGTAATAGACTTGACCAACAACATTGACGACAACATAAACTCTGTCATCGGCCATTTGTGGGGTTGTTTGAAAACGGGTTTTTTGTGTGCTTTTCTTAAGATTAAGAGTTATTCATGTATGGTTTGAAAAACTTCGGATGGTCCTGATCGGTCAACATCATAAAACTATTATAGCATTAGTGTCGTGTGAGTCACCAAGATATTTTTTAATACTAAGAACGCACAACACTCAGCATGAATGTTTACTCCGTGGGGGATGATGAATATGCATTCGAATTGAAAGTAGTGTGTTCTCAGCATTTTTTTAAAGCAACTATTGATAAGATGATGTTATCAGCGCAGTTGTTCAGCTTCAAGTACGCGATGATTTAGACATAACCTGCGATATGATTTATCATCGATCCATTAGAATTTGGTTCAACTGACCCAGTTATAATAGTACCCTAATCAGTATACACCTCTTCCCCGAATCCCCACCCCAGCCCACCACCTTTTACACTCAACCTCCGTTAGAAAATTAAATGAGTATTTTTGCTTTGACAATACTCCCAGTATAAACGGATATCATTTTGTAAGATTTAACTTAAATTTTCAGCAAAATTCTATGAAAAAATATACAAACCATTATTATTTGATTTCGCATACAGTGCATATAGCGACAACCTGGGTGTCTAGGGTTTCAGACCTGAAAGCTCCAACAAGCTATCAGTGTAAATACGATTACATAATAACTAACTCGTAGCCAACGCTAATATTGGTCGGCGGAAATGGAGATATTAGAATTTGCAACTTGTCAATGTTGGACTGACATGTGAGCTATGCCGGTCACTGCATGTACACATACCCATTTTCTTGGTGCCTCCATTATTTTCCACTATGGCGAGGGTGGGATTGTGTCCGAGACACCGGAGAAGGTCTCCGAGCTTGAAGGCATCTACCTCCCCATCTCTTCCGTCCCAAAAGTCAAACAAGTCGAACACCTCCTTCGCTTCTGAAACGAAAACAAAATTAAAGTTGAAGCTTTTTTACGTCTATTTAATATCGTTTTGGTCACGTAATAATTACTCACAATGGCGAAAATAGTGCCGGAGAATGGGAGAAAACCGTTCACCACGGATGAGCAACCACCAATCCCTGTATGTGCCTGAAGCGGCAACGATGCAAAACGAATTGCTTAACTGCTGCGATACGCAAAATAACGATAGATGATCTTAAGGAAACCGTAAAAGCATGGTATATCTGAGATACGTAGCACCGTCATTATTCCACAGAGCTAATATCTTGTTAGAAACAGGTATTTTTAAATACATTTTAAAAGTAGGCTGGTATGCGTGTAAACATATGGCCTTCTATGTAACAATATACTTACACGAGACGTATGAATTGGCAGTGTAAACATATGGCCTTCTATGTAACAATATACTTACACGAGACGTATGAATTGGCAGTTTAAACACATGGCCTTCTATGTAACAGTATACTTACACGAGACGTATGGATTGGCAGTGTAAACACATGGCCTTCCATGTAACAGTATACTTACACGAGACGTATGGATTGGCAGTGTAAACATATGGCCTTCCATGTCACAATATACTTACACGAGACGTATGGATTGGCAGTGTAAACATATGGCCTTCCATGTCACAATATACTTACACGAGACGTATGGATTAGCAGTGTAAACATATGGCCTTCCATGTCACAATATACTTACACGAGACGTATGGATTGGCAGTGTACACATATGGCCTTCCATGTCACAATATACTTACAAGAGACGTATGGATTGGCAGTTTAAACACATGGCCTTCCATGTCACAATATACTTACACGAGACGTATGGATTGGCAGTGTAAACATGTGGCCTTCCATGTCACAATATACTTACACGAGACGTATGGATTGGCAGTGTAAACATGTGGCCTTCCATGTCACAATATACTTACACGAGACGTATGGATTGGTAGTATAAACATATGGCCTTCCATGTCACAATATACTTACGAGACGTATGGATTGGCAGTGTAAACACATGGCCTTCCATGTCACAATATACTTACACGAGACGTATGGATTGGCAGTGTAAACATATGGCCTTCCATGTCACAATATACTTACACGAGACGTATGGATTGGCAGTGTAAACATATGGCCTTCCATGTCACAATATACTTACGAGACGTATGGATTGGCAGTGTAAACACATGGCCTTCCATGTCACAATATACTTACACGAGACGTATGGATTGGCAGTGTAAACATATGGCCTTCCATGTCACAATATACTTACACGAGATGTATGGATTGGCAGTTTAAACATATGGCCTTCCATGTCACAATATACTTACGAGACGTATGGATTGGCAGTGTAAACACACGGCCTTCCATGTCACAATATACTTACACGAGACGTATGGATTGGCAGTGTAAACATATGGCCTTTCATGTCACCATATACTTACACGAGACGTATGGATTGGCAGTGTAAACACATGGCCTTCCATGTCACAATATACTTACACGAAACGTATAGATTGGCAGATATAGCTATTTGAATACATTCGGAAACTTTAGAGGAATCATTCAACTTAAACTCAGAGCAAGCAGCACTACGTCCTGCAAGAACAGTGATAATAGTCGTGTGTTATAATATGTATGGTTTATTTGATATATACTAAAACATATTCAGGTTGACAAATTGTTTTGGCAGTGGCCGACGAGATTGTAAGCTGGCCCGCCAAAACCAATCAGTCCACGCGAATATTTTATGGTACCAATTTAATAACCTATTTGTTATTTGTACTTGAAACCAAATACAGAAATATAAACTTTTTTTGAACAGCCGTCATTTAAATATAAACTGAAACATGATGCTGCAAGTCATAAATCTAATATTTAATCTTCTCTCTAATGATTTAGAAAAACACTACCATCGTGATCACTTAATGCATGAATCCCAGTCTTGGCTATTTCTTTACGGTGACGTAAATGGAACAAACTCGTGAGCAGATTGAGTTTTCGTGGAGCGAAAAATATAAACTCTATCCAAGTACATTTTTGTACATGTTCTTCGGTGATAACGTATTTATTTGTATTCTGATAGGAATTTGCCAGTGACAAAGTTTGTTCAGGACGAATATCACCCTCTGTCCCAACTTACGTCACTTATCAGAAAAAAACATATCACATTTTGATATTTTGCAAATTACTATATCAACGTAGTTTGTAATAAATGAACACAAATTAACCTTAATTCACCTTCACATCCGTCCTCATGACTTTATCATCGCATTTTAACTGACTATTTTTAGCATAGTACTTCGCTTTAGTCTGCAATATACTGGTGAATTCTTTATTTTTAATAGTGTGTGCATATTACCAGGATGAAAAGCTCTTTTCTTCAGTGCACTGTAAGATTTCTAAAATAATATGTACTCCTTTAATAGGACGCCACTGATTAGCAATCATCAACGACCACAAAACGGCACGTGATCTTCAAACGGATAAAGCTTTGCCTTGTGATTTCTTTGTTCTGATAATGTATTCAAGTACAAGTTTGTCACGAGTAATATAATTCACTGTGTAATCATTTATTATTTGACATAGATGATGTGTGTGGTTTACGGACTAAATTTATCTGCAAAAATGTCAAAATATGCCAAACTGTTATTTGATCAGCGACATACGTTTACATCCTAGTAAAAAAAGACCTTTCTAAGATGTTGGTGGTAGTCGTCCTGAACAAACTTTATCACCGTTCCTTTTGTATCAGATTCCAAATTAAAAAAAGTCTCCGAAAAACACGTGCAAAAACGTATTTGAATAGGTTTTAGTACTCTTTCTTGTTTTGCCGATTAAGCATCGAAATGTCTGAAGTAATAATGGTTTACCGTTATTTCAACAAATTCCTAATAAATCGTTGGTTCTGAGTACAATATTAACTCTACAGTGTACAAAAGACGAGCATCTTTCTTTTGAAGGAACTGTTCTACCGATTTTTGCGATGTCATAATCTTGTCTGCAAATTGACACTGGGATTGTTACTATTTTAATAACCTTGGTCATCACTACTAATCGTGACGGCCGCTATAACGCTGATATCGACATCACATTAAAAATTGCTTCTAAAATCTCAGATACTGTGAATTTGGTTACCCTGCCATCAGCGTCTCCAGACGCCATTTCTAATTATTTTTATACTTTAGTCAACAGATTTATACCTATATCAAAAACGATAAGTGCAAAAGTTCGGCTACAATATGGGAAAATATGGAATAGTAACTTAAATGCAAAATGAATGGAATTAGTTTAAATTATATAATAGAGGTAGAGTATTAGCCTGGGTAACCCGACCCACGTCTGCTTTCACAGCGATGCAATCGATATTCAAACGAGGCCTGCGAGAAAAAGGAAGTAAAACGAAAATGTTTGGGCGCCACATGGCGCTAAAAATGTTCTGGAAAGTAAATAAAATTGATAAAGAAAATAAAGTATGCCATAAAACGCTTTTAAGGTCAAGGAAACAAAACCTTATATCAGTCAGTAAGAATATTCTAAGAGCAATTTACTTATGCACAAGTAATCGGTTTTTTTGACGTCATGTACACTATAACGTCATACTCTAGATGATGTCAACACTTTTTCATGGAAAGAGAATGTATAGACCTAATGTAAACAACCCGTCAGTGGGATTATTTTTTTTTTTTTTTTTTTTTTTTTTACCGAGACTGATATCTGCAAATTCTCTATGTATATACAGTCTGTGCCGGCCGAGATAGTAAAAGCTTAGATTTCATAGCAGCGCCAGAATTAGGCTTTCCCAAAGTTTGGAAAAGTGATTTGATTAGTGATTTAATTATGTGACGTAATACACCATTGTACTGATCATATGACGTCGAGTTTTGCGGAAACATTGATGGTTTCATTGGCTGATTGAGGCGCGGCTCCAGAATTGGCTTCTGTTTAAAATATTAAATTTAATGATATCATTTTAAGCTTACATTAGAATTTTGGACTGAATGATACCAGAATGTAATTTTATAAAAGTTCTGACATGCGAGAACTGTCATTGTTGTTTCACTTGCCAAAAGTTGGACCAAAGCACCCTCTATCAGTAACAACGATCTGATAAGCATTTTACCAATCGGAACATCGTGGTCTCTCTTTCTGATGTAAGAACAAATTCGACGTCATCAAATTTTCAAGAAACAATGGGATTAGAAAGTGTCTAAACTGAATTTATTTATTTATCACACAAGAGGTCAGGATCGGAAAACAAGCAATGGCCCTGTGTACCTTTTTCCATGACATATTTCTTTTGTTATATTTCCTAAATGGGTGGCCAATCATGCATTATCATGATCATTCTACGAACATTTTCATTATTATATATAGTTGGCATAATTTGCTAGGAACTGCGCCAGCGGCGACATATTAAAAAATGACTTAGAATTTAATTTACTAGCCAACAACACGCATTGTGCCTCAATTTTCTTTTCATTCATAGCAGCTTTGCTACAGATGTCCATCGCGTTTCCAACAAAGAAGAGTGAACAGTAGAATGGCGGCACGGATCGTGATTTTTATATCCCTGCCTAAGGTATAGCAAAACAAAAGCTGTATCATATTGTAGCGTCTGCTAATAACGAAAATGAATGTTGAAGTTGCCAGATCAACGACTCAATATAAAATTTTATCCGTTTCTAAGGCAACAATAAGAAAGGAATGAGAAGCAATTACTATTACAAAGCTCTACATATGAGCTTATATTTCACCATAGATGATTTAATCTTTGCGCAAAAATGCATTATATGACCTTATTGTATGTCTGCTAAGGAAATGGTCACATGAAAGTAAAATCTAGAAATATATTTCAAAAAACAAGCCAGAAGAGGATATAACTTTTACCCAGCGACCTCGATAATCAGGTTGCAATTAGATAGTATCAACGAAAACCTTTTCAAATATTTGATGCTGGAATATCTGAAATGTTTATTAAACCCTGCTACTCCATTTTGAAGTCAAAGAATTGTCTCGACTGGAGTATCACAAATAATAATAATAATAATAATAATAATAATAATAATTACTTTACTTTGCATGGAACTCATCCTCCTTGTGGTTCTCTATTATTTACATACTTAGTACATACAGTAGTTGCAAACACACACACACAGCTCTTCATTATTTCAAGTGAAAAGGAAAACAAAAAAGAAAAAAATATAGGTATGCAATAATAAGTTAAATTTAGAAATGAACTTAATAAACTGAAAATATACAAAACTACTCCAACGAGTTATATACCGTTTCAAGATAGTGAGGCAAAAAAAGTGAGCATTTATACTTTGAAGTTGTAATGTCCTTGTCAAATCAAACAGGTTCCGCATTGCGCTTTCTCTAATTTCCATTGGGATTCTGTTTCAAAATTTTGTAGCCTTGAATAATGAAAACGTTTCTTAAAGAGTTCTTTATTTGGTATTGGAATGGAAAGATAGCTAGCTGAAATTTATTTCAAATTGGAAGTGTTGCCTCGTTTTCTTGCATGAAATAGTTCCTTGAGTTATAATATTGTTTGAAACTTTGTGCAAAAGTTTAACCCTTACTCAAAAATATTCTTTAATTTATTGTTAACATTTTAATACCATTCATTGAATTTGGGATGCTTTTAATATTATCCAGAATGAGTTTGCAAGTTCTTTCTTGCATGCGCAAAAAATTGCAAATGTTTTTGTCAAAAGTTTTTCCCAAAAAGACGATAAAGCTGGCTAGGTATGGTTGGATATAGCTTTTGTAATATATTAGCCTATGTTTGACTGATAGAGATGACCTTATTTTAGTAATAACCACAGGCATGAATTGATTGCATGACAGATGACTTGAATATGTCCATTCCACTGCAAATTGTTGTCAACCATCATCTTAAAAATTTTGTCATGAGTAACCATCTGCAGACAAATTTCAATCAACTTGAGATTCTTTTGTTTCTCTCCAATTTAGCTCTCTTTTGTTGGGTAGTAATCATTGGTACTTCAGTGTTGTCTGTGTTGACTTTCATGCCTTTTTCCTTACACCAGGAACCTATCTAAGTAAGACTAACTGAAGGGACACCTCTAGATCTGATTTTAACTGTTTGAAATCTGATACAGTAGTGTCATCTGTATCTAGGTCAGCAGATGAAATATAGTTGACTATCTTCAGATCCATTTGTAGATCATTTATGACAAGGAGAAATAGGAGTGAAACCGGGAGTGATCCTTGTGATATTCCACGTGTAAATTGGTTCTTCTTTTGAAAATCTGCCATTTATTTTGACACAGTGTTTTCTCTTTGTTGAATGGGATGTAATCCAAACAATCGGAGAATTGTCGTATTGATATATGTTCAATTTGTTGATAAGAATATCATGATCAACAAGCGCAAAAGCTTTTCTAAGATCAACTAATATGTATCCAAATAATTGTCCTTGATTTACGGCAGTAGTCCGCTTATAATAGGGACCAAGACAGTCTCACAGGCTTTGCAGCTGGACCCTAAATTGGATTTGGTGACTTAAATTATAGGTTGATAAGTATATCATAAGCAACAAATAAAATGCACCAGATAAACATACCGTGGAAGTCGCAAACTTTTTTTTCTATGACTATTTAATGTCTTTAATGGACAAAAATTGGAAAATGATTGTTGCTTTCAACAAGAAGCATGATTTTAAACACCTTGAAGCTATTGCTTTGTACGAAAATACACACATTGCTGACGTTGTGTCTGCCCATCAGATATGGCGAAGCTCATTTCAATATGTGATGAAGTTGTTGGTAACAAAACTTCATCTTCAGGGGTCCAGGTACTAATTATTGATTGATTTCATATCTAGATTGCAATACATTGTCATTGCTCAAAACTGTTGTTCCTGAGGTAGACTATAAGAAGTTCTTTTCTTGGATAGGAATTTAGGGTAAAAGCAATATTTATTTAATGAGCGCTGTTTTCACTGAAAAGAATGTGAACCTGTTCAACTAGACGAATAGCGGAGATGCCGATCAAGTAATAATCTTTCCGATCTGAGTGAGAAGAACCATAAAAATACTTACTTTTTTAAAAATCCAGTTTTATTACTTCTGTTGCTGAGCTGGTACAGTGTATCATAGTATTTAATTGGAAAAAGTTAAAGTATTCGACGCTACTAGAATGATTTTTTTAAAGCCGGTGCAGAATGAAATTGCTGTACATATTGTGAAAGTTTCACCAAACAAAATGGAACACCTGAAATAAAGACTCCGCTGAACGATATACAACATGAAGTAAAATTTCCTTTTGCGGATCAAAGAATACATATTTTGGAAGAAATTCGACAACATTTGATAGAAGTAAAGAATGTGGTATGGAAATGTTGATAACTTGACATATATTGAGCTTTAAGGACTAAGGTAAATTTTCTTGAGGCCGCAGAATTTTGTTTTTAATTTGGATCGATATAGATAGGTACTTTGATCTTAATTTCAGAGATATTTTAGTTGGCAATATTTTAAACATAGACCATTCAGAATAACCATTTACTCCAAATCCAGCACAGTGTATGTGGCGGAAATGAAAAAGGAAAAAAAATCAAAATTCAGAAGCATACAATTACAACAGGTCGAATCTATGGTCTGAACGGCGAAAAAAGCAGATAGAATCTCGCAGTTTAAGCAAGAGAACCAATTTCGACCGCGATTTCAAGAGAAGGAACTATTGGATTTACATTTCGAAAAGGTGCCCAGGCTTGGTAACATGCTAGAAGGAATTTGTGTGGACAGTATTGAGTTAGCTTCAAAGCCAGCTTTGATACGAGTTCAAAGTGCGATTAAGATGAATAACATGATAAAGGCCAGATTGGAAAAGACGAAATAGATGTCTCCAAGATAATGGAACTAATTTCTAATCCGTTTGGAAGCCTATTCCATATGGACAGTTCTGACTCATATCATTAGTATATCACCAGGTCTTGAACAGCATGAAGTATCTTGCTAATATTGTACCAAAGCAGGAAAATAAATATGTAAATAAAAGCTGATAAATTCTTCAAAAAAAATTACTGCTTCATAAAACGCAATAAAGCAGCTAGCCCCTGGAAGTCTGAATCTAGTATTCAAAACTTAAACTTTCACATAATTTGAAATAATGACCGCAAAAGAAGCAAAGCCAGCCTTGTCTCTGGGAATATTGTTTGCTATATCCTGGCCATATTTAAGTAAGCAGGAGGTTTACCTACTTGAAAGTCTGATTTAATGAGGGGGGGGGGGTCAATTTATAAGAGTATTCAGAAAATAACGTTGAATTGAAGAGAATTAGTTATCGATGGGTTGGCAGCAAAACTTAAATATCATAATAACCGATGCTTTAAGACCAAAAAACACTATATAAAATGTGATCTGGGTTTGTTCATTGGTGAATTCTGGGACTACCTTTTGTGACAGATATGGCAGTCTCGACTCTATCATACCTGTATACCCGTCCTTGATATATAGATAATTTACCAAAATATTTAACCATCTGATTCCTAGTGGGGTTTTTTTTAGTACATAAGGCTACATGCAATTATGACAACAACGTAGTTTGGGCTAATTTCATCGTTGAATTTCCAGCGAGCTAATAACAAAACATATTACACATTATTATGGTGAAGAACTATCTTCAATATGTAAAATAAAAACCATACTATTTGGTTGATAATGTTTGCAAGTTGCCAGAAACTTAGTAAACGCACTGTATTGAATGTAAAATTCTAATCAGTGAAAAATCACATGAAACCGTTCACATGCAACATATCTTGACCAGAACATCGAGCAAAGAATAACATTTTCGTCAACCTTAAATGGATTCAAGCAATATATTAAGCATTACCATTACCAGGACGAATATATGCAATAGTCAAAAAGGTAAACCAAGTTTTCTAGTACCTATTATTTTTGGTATTATTGATGCATGAGACGGAAGGTTTGTACTAGTTTTGTCTTGTCTTTTTATTTATGAAGGATCCAACTTGTTTTGAATTATGAGATTGCAGCCATCTATGTAGTAAGGATGCATAGTCTTAAGTTCAAAGACGGAACCGGGTTTGTTTTTTAACATGGGCCCTACAGTAATAAAACATTTACTCAGCATTTCTAGTAAAAAAAATGTTACTCCATGCTTGGAAATATTACTCAAAATAGACAAATACCGTTTTTTATTGGTCAAAATGTTTTCGAGTAGGATTTGGAGTTTAGTCCATTTTTATAACGGAAGGGACGGGACTCAGAAGCATTGAGGTTTTTATGTTATGTAGAATTAGCAACTTCACTGCCAGCAATAATGGGAACAACGACACAGAAGATACACAAAAAGTTGTTTTACAAAATGTGCTTCACATCGGGTATAATTCACGAAGTATAAAAAATATAGTATTATGTATTTGACATCAAAACAAGATTTGAGCCAGTTTAGGTTTTCAAAATTACTTTTCGGTAATTATATTTATGTATTAGTTCATCCATATCAAATAGAGAAGATCTTTTTGTTTGATTTTTTATGGTAACATTTCTTTCAACGGCCATATTTCATTGCAGTAGGAATACAAAGTTCCCGCATCTTGTTAAAACAGCATACCATATTCGATTTGTTAGACCACAAATAGGGGTATCTCTAAAGTTAGAGGCCTTTTGACACGCTGACCTCTATTCTAGCATGGCCTTGAGTAGGAGATAAATACTTTGCTTCTAAAATTTCCACCACCTATCAAAAAGTTATCTTCTACTTTTGGACTCGTGTACAATACGTCTTCCAAGTTTATGATTTAGGTGTAGACGTAAGCGACGACATTGAAATCACAGTCTAAATTATAAAAAATATTATAATTGCTATTATTACTATTAGTAGTAGTATTCCTTGAATTCATCGAGACTTACACTTAACCCCTGAGGTTTATTTTCTGCTCAGTAAATTGCGCTGGTATGAATCATTTCCTTTGGCAGGTGGACATGAATTAAAAATAAATACATGAAAAATATGTGCTTCGCGAGAAATACGTAAAGATAGACTACAGAAAACACGTGGATTGGTTTCTTTTCAGGAACTATAACTGCCGGTAATGCGGTACTTTTTCAAAGTTGAACATGTGGAATCGGATTAACTACGTGCATATACTGTACCTATTCTCCCCAGATTCCTGGGAAACGTATAATATACATGCATGCACAAAACGTGCCCGATGTGTACACATGTTC
Organism: Margaritifera margaritifera; assembly: GCA_029931535.1. NCBI lineage: Eukaryota > Metazoa > Mollusca > Bivalvia > Unionida > Margaritiferidae > Margaritifera > Margaritifera margaritifera. The sequence continues at coordinate 6,348,857 of JAQPZY010001652.1, read as the reverse complement.
AGTGTGGGTACCTCACACCACACGGTGATAATTAGATAGCATAGCAACAATGCAAATAAAGGCCTAGAGAAATGATTGGCTGATCGCCAATTGTTTTCTTGCTTTCTCGTCTTCTACAGCTATCTAATCTGAGCCAGAATAATCACACACATCGTATTTTTTGGGCGGTCATTGTAAAGCATATGCACGAAAATTGGTAGTCTTTCATTGATTCTATATATGTATTAATTAAATGAAACATGTTAAAGTCTATAACAATGCAAAATTTGTTGGTCTTCCGTATTTTTTTAAAAATGCAAAATGAACGAAAGTGTTCAAGCTCGTATCATTTTAAGAGTATCTTTTTGGGCGTCACGATTTACCACAATGTACCACAATCCACTAGAGTCTACCACGATCCACTACAAGCTACCAGAATTTGCCACAATCCACTATAGTCTACCACAATCCACTACAGTCTACTAAAAACTACCACAATCCACTACAATCTACCACGATCCACTACAGTCTACCACAATCCACTACAGTCTACCACGATCCACTACAGTCTACCACAATCCACTACAAGCTACCACAATTTGCCACAGTCCACTATAGTCTACCACAATCCACCACAGTCTACTACAAACTACCATAATCCACTACAATCTACCACGATCCACTACAGTCTACCACGATCCACTACAGTCTACCACAATCCACTACAGTCTACTACAAACTACCACAATCCACTACAATCTACCACGATCCACTACAGTCTACCACAATCTACCACGATCCACTACAGTCTACCACAATCCACTACAGTCTACCACAATCCACTACAAGCTACCACAATTTGCTACAATCCACTATAGTCTACCACAATCCACCACAGTCCACTACAAACTACCACAATCCACTAAAATCTACCACAATTTGCCACAATCCACTACAGTCTACCACGATCCACTACAAGCTACCACAATCCACCACAGTCTACTACAAACTACCACAATCTACTACAATCTACCATAATCCACTACAATCTACCAACATCAAATTAAGTTGGCTAAACAAGTGATCACATACTAATAACGTAAAAATTTAGATAATCCTTGGCTAATTACGTCAGCAAAGATGAGCTTTGTTGAGGTTCATAAAATAATTAAATATTTTTATTTTGTGATATTTTTAGTTTGTATTTGAAATTTTATACCAATTCAGGTGAGCCATCTTTTCTAACTACCGACAGACGGATACTGTTCAAATAGTTCAAAGTTTATGGGACCGTTTTTCTGATTTTTCATTTGCATAGTACCCGTTCATTTACTGACACGAATGAACATATCCATTAGTGATTATAAATTTTAATTTGTGATAATTAGATATTGTTAATATTTATCATTCAGAGCATAATTGTCTATATCAAAATATATTGTTAATATTAATAACCAAGCTTAGAAAAAGTTGATATTTAGAAATGACTTATTATACTTAAAGACTATTCATTAATGATTATGAACTATTAATTAAGATGATAGTAAATTTAATATAGGAATAAACTTCTTTTAATACAGGTCCTGACATTAATATATATTTAAAATATTTTTAAAAAAAATTTCAAGCTTAGTATAGCTTCTCGCTTAATGCTTAATACAATGAAAGGCACTTCAAATTATATTGGGCACTACTGACCCTTGTGACCTTTTTATTTTGGATCCCGAATTCACACCTGCCAGTTACCTTGGCCGTTCTAATACATCAAAGAAACATAAAATAAATACATCAAAATAAATCCATGAAAGTACATATGTAGTAAATTTTTGATGGGGAATTAATGTGGAAGGCGTTTGGGGACGAGTAATAAAAGTTTCATACGTTAAGATGTAAAATAATAAGTTCGAATATAATATCATTATGTTAACAATATCATTATGTTATCGTATCCACGTAACGGTCAAATCGGCCATTTACCAGAATGACAATAGCAATAATTATATTCCTTACAATTTATAAAGCGTATAAACTCATTTGCATCATGCCTACTTTACTCTTGAATAAAGCTATTTATCCTAGTTAGAAAACATTTTATTTATAATAATAATTATAATTATATTATAATTATAATAATAAGATATTTATTTTTAAAACATTAAATATATACTAATCGATTGTTGTATTTTTACGCTTGACTGTAGAAGATTGTGATAGATTTATGGTATAGGCTACTAAAAAATAAGCTGACAAGGAATTCAAAAACCCACCCAAAATACAGTATCTATATTGTATATGTGGTCTTTTAAAGTCGATTGTGAAATATTGTGATATTTTCAAGGTCAATTGTGGTAGATTGTGGTATTTTCATGGCCGATTGTGGTAGATTGTAGTAGATTGTGGTAGATTGTAGTGGATTGTGGTCAATCGTTTTTCCGTGCAGAGATGGAGTTAAAATAATATATGACTTTCTGTAGTAATAGAATTAAAAACTGACCGATGGTTAAAAAGTTAAATTCATCTCTACAGTCCAATGGCTTCTAACGATCCAAATGCATGATTAAGTCAACCTTGATATCTTAATTCTCCCATAAACTGAAAGAAAGATCCGAGGGCATTGAGTATTTTGGATCCACCTGTTTCAGAAAAAAACTTGAAACCCGTGATTTAGGACAAAACAAACTTTTCGCTGATTGTTTTCATTGTACTGTGCTAATTTTAACTTAACCCGTACAAGATAAACCTTTTTATAGGTAGCTAATCACAAAATTTCAATGTCAAAACGTACGACTTTTTCATGGTACTGGTATCGATGTAGTGGAAGACACCAACAAAGGAGATGACAGCTGAATTTGTTTCCGTGGATACAAAAGGATGAAAATAAAATATAAAGGATCAATTCTAAGTGGATTAGAGAAGATATAACAACAAATAGTTAATCACAAATAAAAACATGGGTTCGTTATACATAGAACGGTTAGAGGCTCGTTTTAGGGTATCACAAATGCACCTATCTTACCTTCAATTTCGAATGCTGTAAGGTTAGCCTGGAAGAATCGAGACATTTTTAAGTTGTGGTTTGATAGTAATACAAAGTTTCCTTTAAGTGTTTTAATTTTAAAAAAATTTTTTTTTTTTTTTTATGAAGAAAAGTATGAATTCTTGATGATATTTCCGTTTGTATGTCAATGTGGATAAACGCTGATAGAGATCTAAAACCACTCTCTAAGCTCATAAACATATGTTTCTCCGTTTGAAATCATGTGTACCTCGCTATTTTATCATGCACTGGTCAGTGCTCAATTAGAAAAGAATCCTGTCATGGACTTATGACAAAATAATTAATAATACATAAATATGAAAACTAACCAACAATAGAAATATATGTTTGAAATTCGACTGATACACATCCATGGACCCTTTTAGTATAGATTTAGAAAAGTTTGAATGTGGCATGAAAAACAGATTGGTATAAGGCATGCAGAAAGAAATATCTCTATTCATTTACTCCATGTGCAGATATGTTTGAAACATAGAATAGTAGTAACTAGGTAACTTACCATTATATCATCTGATTGCTGCTGCTGCCGCTGAACGAACAAATAAAACTGATGCAAGCGGAATGCGAAAAATACTTGGTTGGTTGGTTGGTTCGTTGGATTAACAACGAAAATACTTCTGGCCGATTCTCTTTTTATGCTGGTTCACACGGAACATGTTAATTTTATCGGTGGGGTGAATAGGTTGTCCTGAGTGTATGACGCAAATGAAGAAACTCTTTGGATCTATAAAATAGAAAGACAAAAATTGTCACATCATTATGCAACGAATTTAGTAGCTAAAGTTTTTTCCGTTAATTTCTTATAAAATTAATTCCGATTTAATCGGTCAGTTTGTGAATGTAAATGAATATACCGTGTGCTGAAATGGACTCGTCTAGAGTGACTAAATTGCCCTTCAGCTATGACTGCAGACGATAGGGTGAAAACTGATACTCTTGAAAGTACAATGGCCTGTAGCATTTAAATGATGTTTTTAATTGAGTATCTGTCTCTAAGCAGTAAATATGAGCGTCGGCAATATGCTGATATGCTTATGAGTTTTAAGTCTAATACCATATTCGCATTTAGAGATAAAATAACATAAACTATGGTGAGAGGTGCGGTTATGTTGTTGGTGATATTGCATGGACATATAAGGCGGTTGCTTACATGTACGTGAACTACAAGCAGAAGGTAAAGTCTTTGTGGGCGCATGTTGCGGAAAAGGATTACGCTTGTCTGGTGCACAGTTTTCGTCAGATATAGGCATTTCGCAGCTGATAAAATAGATGCAGTCTAGTAGCAACTGAACGTACCTTGCTTTACATATTTCTTTGTTTAGAATAGTTATCTATATGTAGATTGAAAATGATGGAGAGTGACTGGCAACTGGTAATGATTATTAACATACGCGTGTGGTTTAGAAATGAACAACATGAAATAACGTTTACCTGGATATTGCATTTCTATTTCTGTATATACTTGTCACACGTGCATTAAAGGACCTTCAACGAAAGCTATTACTTATAAATTTTAATAAGATCCACAGTTTTTGACACATATTGAGATAATATAAAATACTCCGTTAAACGTTATCAGAAAAAAATATGTCGGAAGAAATACACGGGCATAGTCATATGATAAAATTACTTCTTCAGCAAAAGGGATAATATATTCATAGTTTCAAAAGAAGATTATATAAAAGATTATGATAAAAAGAAGTAAGAATAGGACGAGCTATTTATACAATATACGGCTGCGCTAGAAAGATCAAAAATGTGTGACTGGGCGGTCGGAGGTACGCACCGACGGACGGACGGGCAAAACGAATCCTATATGTCGTGCACTTCTCAAATATGGATTAGCTTCTTCTTTTTTTTAAATAACCATAGACACCTTTTAAATTTGTATTGACTATAACAACCCTTGACTCAGCATGGTCTCGAACCGACAACTATTCCCATACTTACACATACATATTTCGGTACGGGGAATAAAGTGTCTTTTCAATAATTGAGTGGTAAGATAAAGAAAAAGCACCCCCCCAAATTCTCGTGTATCCACATGACCGAATGTAAAAGCAAAGGATATGTTATCAGTTTTAATGCAATATCCATGTTTAATAAGAAGTGTCAGTGAATACGTTGAATATGTAGATGAATCTCAAAGCAGCTTCATAACTGCGAGGGATTTTCAAAAGTTTGTAAAATTCTGTGAATGTTTTCATTGGTTGTGTTACTTTGTTCCAAAATAATTGCTGAAAAGTGAGCAACTGTATTCTTTCTTTAAAAGAGTCGTAAATATACATTCCAATGACCGTCCCACACTCCACGCGGAGCTATATCCTCGATAGCCAATAACGTCGGGTGCATGTCCTTGATGGAAGGAAAATTTCAAACAAACACTTAAAGAAATCGTCTATATACATAAAGAAATTCTGGTTAAAGCGAGAAAAACATTCATTGTTGTTGTTATAATCATGGCAGAAGAGTTGGGGATAGGGGTGAGTGCGTGGGTAGGTGGGTGGTATTAGTTGCAGATATTACTGTAAATGTGATATCTGCAAATAGTACCCCTCCCCAAAATCTCCTGCCATGATGATGACAGCTAATATATGTTACTGTTTCGTTTTACTGTCCTTGTTTTATGTACCATCAAGTGTCCAACTGTTAGCTCCTTTCTTTTTAAGTAAGGTATAATTTGATCTCAGCATGCTTTTAGTCCTAAATTGGTTCTTTTGCTTTTAATTTAAATTTAAATTTTAACCTATAATTTTAAGTAACCTAGCCCTTTTTTATAATCCTTTTATTAGTTACCTAAATACTAAATTCACTTTTAATTACTGCCTTTTTAATATACTTTCCTTGCTTATATTTTAAGTTATGCGCCATGTGTTTTGTCCAATTTTATCTATGTATTATGCTGTGGTTGTTTATTTAATATCTTTATTATTTTTACGTCATGTCGGTAAAAAGCTCATTGAGCTTATTTTGAATTGTTGTTTTAAATCATGCCGACTATGAATAAATCTTATCTTATCTTTGCTTTCTATTTTATTAATAGTTCTAGCAGACTTGACTATCCATTAATGGTAAACATTTCAGATTTATGTTTAGCTATAGCAGATCATGGTGGTATATCGAAGCAGGTATAGTTTTAAAGGTGGAGAAGTGTCAAAGTTTCAGCAAATCCAAGATTATGATATAAAGAAGTAAAACTGAATCAACGGTAACAGCGTTGCTAACTAATTCCCCGCCTTGCACCCCTCTGTTTATACCGCCTATACTCCCTTATAATGCCAACGGCAAACTGCAAAGACCCAGATCTGTCGTCGCATAATATGCTGACAGATCTTGGTCTATGTTGTTTGTTATGAGTAATCAGTAGAACAAACAGCATAGACTCTGATCTGCCGGCACATCATGCGACGGCAGATAAAGGTTTATGACGTTTGCAGTTAGACTCGACTTATAAGCGAATACAGACGGTATATCACTGAAATAATGTAGCATCTTTGAAGCTGTATTTGCATGATCTGATCATGATTAGTGAGGCATTTTCTTCTATCTGGAGGAAATTCGAATGAAGATGTATGATCACGATGTCTACATACGACCTCTAGATACATATAGTGGGTAATCTGACTTTGTAACCCAACTTTGTAGTAGCAGCAGTAGCTACATATGTAACAAACCAACTGGTAGTAGTAGTAATAGTAGTAGTAGTTAATCAAATAGTGTCGGTAGCATCATCATCCCTTAGATCAGGAACAGATGGCAGCAATTATTGGCACGCGCAAGTGGATGAAGTTATTAATACTGACCTTCACAGCACGCTCTGAATGGAATATTAGACATGGGATCAGTTAATATGCAAATGTTGTCTTTCTCACAGTTCAGGGTGCCATAAGATGAGTTAATATACAGATAGATATGCAGACAGACAGATAGATAGATAGATAGATAGATAGATAGATAGATAGATAGATAGATAGATAGATAGATGGATGGATGGATGGATGGATGGATGGACGGACGGACGGACGGACAGACAGACAGATAGATAGATAGATAGATAACAAAGACTCCGTGTCCTCATATCCTCTTATCTAAATGTAAGAAGTTGATTAGATAGTAGCATCTGAATCTGCAATTCAGATTAGATGCATTTATTAAAACAAAATTTATAATACTTTTACTTTAAAAAATAATTTGCTGAACTCTCTAGACAACGACTCTTTTAGTGAATAAGGGACTTAACAATGTCTAGCAATCCATTACTCGTATATGTTATATAAGCCTCAGGTAGCAAACAGACTCGTAAATACCTTGGGAATATATATTTTTAGCCGTGTACATCTGTCCGTCTGCTTTTATTCAATGTCATTCACATTTATGTTATGCATTCTTCTTGATTTCTTGTGCTTAATTGTCAGTCTCGATTTCGTGTGCTTGATTGTCATTCTCGATTAAATAGAAACAGGAGCCATAAGTAGATAATAAACGTGCAGTAATAATTATAGCCTTGTGCAGTACCATATAGATCTAAATATATATATATATATATATATATATATATATATATATATATATATATATATATATATATATATATATGTACTTAAGTGTGCAATACAGAAACTTACTGACGAAATAATTTTCATATTTTTTTCATTCTTATATTTTCACTCGTGAAAAATATATCCTTATATTTTCACATGTGAAAATACAAGATTTCCCATCATGCCATGCGACGCTTGATTGTGTGCGCCTACAAAACTTATACCTGCAGCAACAAAAACGAGCACTTTGTGAGCTAGAACAAATAAATAGAAACTGCCTTACATTTCAGACATGGAAATTAATTTTTTCTGAAGAAATTTGACTCGACGCCGTTTTGCGTCTCAATGAAGTTATTTCCTCTTAATTCCTGGACAACAATGATAAACCCATTGTGATGTATTACTGAATCGGACTTGCTTTGCGATCAGATATGATCAAATAGTTTACAAAATGTCAAAAATGTAATTTACTCCGACAGATTAAGTCATCCCAATAATATCGCTCTCTTAAGTCACTGATATTTATATTATCAGTCTATGAAAGTGAGGTCAATTTAAGAAAAGGGGGGTGTTGTGTTGTGTAGACGAGTGAGTTTAATCATCTAAGCTTCGATTCTGGAGCAAATTTGGTATATAATAAAAAGAAAAGTTACTTTTCCTGCGTACATCTTATGGTACAAAAAATGATATATTTTAACTCGTGGCTTCGCCACTCGTTAAAATATCACGTATGTTGTACCACACGATGAAATATATCCGGTATTACAGTAGGAAAAGAGAAGACTCCCCGTCTCTCTCTCTCTCTCTCTCTCTCTCTCTCTCTCTATCTATATATATATATATATATATATATATATATATATATATATATATATATATATATATATATATATACACAGGGCACGCAATTATGTTTAGAGAGAGAGAAAGATGGAGGGAGAACGTAATCTGCGTTGGATTACTAACAAGAGGCATAATTTACCTTTTTATTTTTAAAGAATCCGCTGTTTTTAATAATTGTAGCAATTTATACATACTTGGTGTTTGTCATTAACACTGAATTATGAGCGATGTTCGGAGATCATCATATTGGGGACTAATTGAAAATTGTATTCATCCTCTACATCAATTTTTCCACAAAATGCATACCTTCTTATTTATGAAAACTATGTATGTATGTATGTATATATATATATATATATATATATATATATATATATATATATATATATATATATATATATATATATATATATATATATATATATATATATATATAATAGTATGTACTCTGTATCATTGATATGCCACGAGATGTATAAATTTTTCATTAAAAGGAAACGAGGCTTACCAAGTTTCCTTTTAATGAAACATTTATACAACGATCAATCGTGCGCCATGTTTCTCGCGACCTAACGCGCTTGTTTCGAGATAACGACGTCATGAACCAGCGTTCTTCAAGATTGACAGCATTGAATTAAATAGTAAAATCAGACCAAATGAGATTTAAACAGGTAATTTCATTTAATTAAAAAAGATCATAGTGAAAATTATTATTTTCTCTAATGCCTTATTTCTGTCAGACATTTTGACCTTGAATTTTCTAGTATATGCTAAAGATAGCACCGACGATCACATGATGGCTTTGTTTACATATTTTGAACAGGGAAACCAACTTTGGGAACGTATACAAATGTAAATATTTTGTTTTAATCAATATGGTTCTTATACAACATAACAAAAATTTACACTCGAAGTGTATATTCAGTTCGGACTTTTTCGTTTCAGTATTATTTCATAATGAACATATATTCTACATCAAAATACATTGAATCTATTATAATAAAATGTGTATCCATTCACCAGTGTCTATTTTTAAATTTCTCTCTCCCTCTGTCTCTCTGTCTGTCTCTCTCTCTCTCTTAGTATATTGAGTCATGTATTTACATGGTCAAGAAGAAGCAAGCAGTAATGTAAGTGCACAAACTGCATATAGATATAACGGGGAAAAAAATCATTTTTAAATTTTATTTTTTTATTTCAAAAACATGGACACGCTATAAACTAATAATATCCATACCTTGACAACTGGCACATTCCAGTTATATGCCACGTGACTTTTTAGTCAGTGTCACGAACCATGGACGCAACTTCCTGAAATAAGTAAACTTACACACGCTCAGAAAAAAGGTAATTCTGAACTAATGTACATGAATGCCAAAAAAAATGTTAACGATGATTAGATGAAGTAGATATAGTTGAACACTTTCTATGGTTATTTGAATAGATCCTCACAATATTATAACGAACGCATTAAAATTCACGTTAAGTGCACGAAAAGTGGTTGTTCGAGGGTATATATATACATATCCATTAAAACACATTTTAACAAGGATCCTATTGGTCTTAGTAGTGAGTCCTAATGTACCTCCCCTTCTCTCTTATCTTTCCTGTGTTTCAACACATATATCTATATAATATATTACTAATTGTTTAATATATTGTGTTCCAAGTAACTTCAGCCATACATTTGAATGCAGCTATTTACACATTTTTAAAAAAATATTTGGGAATGAATTGTGTCAAAGATCCATTTTAGCAGGAATCTTGATAGTGGTATCCATGCTACTCTCAATACCACACTAGCTTTTTCCTTTATTTTCTCGCTGTATGTCACTCCATCCATCCGTCCATCCATCCATCCATCCTTCCTTTCTTCCTTCCTTCCTTCCTTCCTTCTATCTATCCATCTATCTATCTATCTATCTATCTATCTATCTATCTATCTATCTATCTATCTATCTATCTATCTATCCTCACACCTACCCATCCATCTATCTATCTATTCACCCAGTTACATAGCTATCATCCCACCGATATGAATACAATATCTGACTGCATAGGGCTGAGATAATGTTGAATATATGAACTTTACTTTCCATGTTAGGAATGTTAATGAAATTAAAGCCAGACATTGGATATATATATATATATATATATATATATATATATATATATATATATATATATATATATATATATATATATATATATCCTGGACTCTAACGAATGCTGTATATTTCTTCTTTTAAGGCAGAGTGACTTCGATTTCTTACTTGACGTATTGGCCAATTACTGTACCTCCATGCTTTATTTGCTGTGGAAATGAAATCCATACATGGGTCTCTACAGTCCTTTTGTACATTTAAAACGGCATGCTTTCTATAAGCTGTCCCATGCGCTGCTAAGCAGTAGATTTAAAATTGTTTTGGAAGGAGGTTATAATGTCTGCGTTTTGGTTTCATGTCTCAAGGGAAGATATTTTCAACTTGATTCCCGTTTTCAGTGCACTTACTTGGCGGCAAGACAATTGCTAGACACGCGATCACATAAGGAAAATTACATTTGCTTGTAAAAATCGGCTTCAAACATTGATTTTCTAACATTTAAATGGAAAATATGTATTGCGTTGTTGTTATTTGTTTATATCTTATGAAATCGTTTTATAAACTACATATACTTTTGGTGTTGATTTAATTGTAATGGCATTTTTAGGTACAGAATATCTACAAAAGGGGGACATAGACGACTGGATGGATTGATAGATAAATAATAAAATAGACGAATACATAACGTTTGCAATTTAATATCTTTGAAATAATATGTGTGGCATTTGGGTCATGAGGAAACTCCGACCAGAATATTTCCAAAGTAGGACTTTAATTATGTTTTTTTAATCATATTAATGGTCCTTCCTATTTCATATTTTTCCATGGCAACCCATTGTGTACAACAATACCCATTTTCTAATATTAAAGATTCTTATTGTCTAATGATCATTACTATCTAATATTAGAAAAAAAAGGCCGAGTTTTTTTATATTGGACAATCATTATCCGATACGAGAAATTGAAATTTTTAATATTGGAATATCTTTTTCTAATACAAGAAATTCATTGTATAATCTTATAATGTTTTTTATTTATATTTTTTATAAAGCTGGAAAATGCATTTGATTTAAAGATAAAGAGAGACGCTGAGAGATACAACATGAAACGGAAAGCAGACAAGACCCAGTAAACATTGCAGAAGATAAATAGATGGAGTGCAAGATATGGCGTGCCCTAATAAGCCAATGAAAAGCGACACGACATTAAGCCAATAGAGTCAGTATACTGGCATGATCAGAAATATCTGAGCTTGAGTCTGATATTGTGTTTTCCGCTCCTCTCAGCCAGTCGAAAGTAACTTTTAAAATTTAAAGTGTTTTCGTGAATGGTTAAAAAACAAAATTTCAAGCTCAAACTTTGGCTGAAAAGTACTTTCATTACAGGGCAGCATGCCAGCTTCATGCCTGCCTTCCTGACATCTCCAATTAGAATTGATAGACATACAAACAGATAAGTAGACAGAGAGAATGACATAGACAAGCAGACAAACCGACAGGAGGACGGACAAGCAAACACACATGCATACATACATACATACATACATACATACATACATACATACATACATACATACATACATACATACATACATACATATATTTTGATCGCAAAACATCAATGTTTCCTTTCTTTAGATTCATAACTTCTGAATTTTTCTTCAACTGTCTTTTGCTCTCCAGGACATGCCTTCCTTCACCATATTGGCCACCAGACTGCCTCCTTTTCTATACTGGTCACTAGATTGCCGCCTTCTCAAACTCTAAGGATCAAATTAGTTAGATCCGTACTCATGTGATCAATGTTTGAATCAACGTCAAAGAAAAATGGAGATTTTTGTGATGACGCGGTAGGGTTCCACTTTTAGTAACGAGGATATCTCAGCCGTTTCCTTGGCTTGTGGTGGTATTGGCAGACAGCAACAGGGCTGATTAAACAATCGAGTTTGATGCATTTATTTGATGCTTATTTGAAAATATTAAACTTAAAACCATTAAACTACATTTGGTACTATTGTTTATTTTATGTATTTGCCAAAATAACTAGCATTAGAAGTATATGCTCACATATGACATATTGTTCTTGAGCTGGACTGGGGTTGAAATAATAATAAAAAACAAATTAGAAGTAAATAACCGAAAACATTATCCATTTCTCGTCTGTAATTATATATAAAGTCGGGTATATATCTTGCAAGTTTCGAGGAGTGAGGTAGATTTATTTCCGTTTGAAGTTACCTATTACTGGTAGCGTAATTTTAATGAACTCACTGTTTAAAAATCCTTCTTAACTTCTTTTCTTTATATCCATTAAGAATTTGGTATGAGACATTTATTTTACCAAATATTCCGGATTATTTACGCGTTATCTGTAATTGATCGAACATGTAGATTTTGCTATTGAATTGATCATCCTTCAGGGCGCATTGAAATCTATTATTCAGTCACATTATCGTGTTAAAATAAAATATACATCAATAAGCAAAATGGTTATAATAAAATCAAAATACAAACTTTGAAATGTAATAAATTTAGGGATACAAAATTATTTATAATATCTCTCGAAAATATAAACCGCAAATCAGCTTGTTAACTGTCCGAACTGATGTACGTACACGTCCGTCCATCTGTGATTAACCGTCCTTCGTGAATTCTACTTACTGCTTTCAATTTTATTGATAATATAAATCGATTAAATATATATATATATATATATATATATATATATATATATATATATATATATATATATAATATATATATATAAAGGCGAATCTATGCTAATGTAGAAGATTATATTAAGGTGTCGTAACCGTAAACAATAACAATGGCAACATTAATAATAATAATAATAATAAGAATAGGAATCTATATGACCTACAACACCTTTCTTTATAATCAGTTTGACTATGTCAATAATTGGCATGCATAATAATGACCTATAGAGTATTGCGACATAAGGGGTCTGTTGTACCATTAAACCATTTTAAAGCATGGTCTGGTATAAACTGCATGCTTTATTCAAACATTAACTTTTATTCTGATATCCATCTTTAATATAAAAAGAATCATCATTTCTAGTGCGAGCAATTCTTGCATTATTGATCCAGATCTTGCGGAGCCAGGGAACAACTCGACGCACAGCAGCAATCACCAGACTGTAAAGAATAGCCATAACATCAATTATTTTTGACAGCTCTGTTTGCGAAATCCCCCCGGACCCATGTTGTATCAATGCAGAATAACCCAATCAGGCAATCGTAATAACCAGCATGCACTTGTGACCATATATAACGGAGATCAATTTGATATGTATTCTCTCAGGACAATTGATGGACAATACAACAAGTCATTAGCATATCATATTTCAAATAAAACTGGCTGCTGCCCAGTTGTGACCATAGGCTAATACAATGCAAATTCCATGGGAGAAAATGTCGAAATGTCATATATATATATATATATATATATATATATATATATATATATATATATATATATATAGAGAGAGAGAGAGAGAGAGAGAGAGAGAGAGAGAGAGAGAGAGAGAGAGATAGTATTGCAACTTGGAATTCCTAATGTGCAGGCCTACTGCACATAGAAAGACTTAGTCGTTTAAGAGGGTACTTTTCTTGTCAGTCGATACATTTAGTTAAACATAATATAGCAATTTTCAAGAAGATAAACATCCAATGCAACTGCATCTTCAGTCAAACTGTTACTTATCGATGGTGGTCTACATGAGAATAATATCATTTTAAAATCTAATACATCTTCAGATATTCATAAATAATTGAACTTATTTTTGTTATCACCTAATAATGATTACAAGCCATTTTATTTGTTGGATTATAAACTACCGTATATACTCGCGTGTAACTCAATACCAACTGCAAACTGCATAGACCCAGATCTGCCGTCGCATAATGCGCCGGAAGATCTGGGTCTATGCAGTTTGTAAGGACTAATCAGTAGAACAAACAACATAGACCATGATCTGCCGGCGCATTATGCCACGGCAGATCAGGGTCTATGTTGTTTACATTCGGACTCGGTTTATACGCGAGTATAGACGGTATATGATCCATTTGTAATGTATACCGTGTGAAAGTAGCTAAAGAACAGACCACTGCATTTTTAATTGACGTTGATCCAAAGAATCCTAATTCCAAGATATAAGATGTATTATAGACGTTTTTCGTGGCGTCTTATTTAATTGACTTCAGTAATCCAGCTGTGCTATGAATATTTTTTAGTAAATGTGCATCCATTTCATTATTGCTTCCTTTCAAAGACTTGGCATGTAGAGCCCCTTTAACATTTTCATCACGATATTTTGAAAAATATGATGGGAATCCATGATATAATATTTCAATTTATGGTTAAAGCATGTTTAGTGGATTGTCTCAGTGGACGAGGTATTATCTTACCAATTTATCTCTACAAGAACTGCCATTCGTTTTACACACTGGTCGATTTCATGAAGTAACTTTGCTCTGTGCATCCTGTTGTGATCGCGATTTTAAATGCAGGGCTCAGGAAAAAATTTCCCATGCACTCGTTCCTGGGACGAGTGAGCTTCAAGAGTTACTCGTTCTTGTCTTCAATATACTCAACACAATACACTTCTCCACTACCCTGCTTACGCTTTTACTAAATAACCATAGGCACCAAATGCAAGCTTGATACTAAAATGGGTCAAAACCATGAAAATATTATGTTCTAAAACATGGCTCCTTAGACAAACATATAATAAAAGAGTCAAAGTTTGTAACTCGAGAAATTGCAGTTGCATAAATATCCCTTGAATAATTAGTGGTATTCGCGTTTACATTGAAACATTGAAGTAATCTAGGTGTCATCATTTTACTTTTCAACGAGCTATCACACATCTTTAAGAGTTAGATATGGGAGAAGTTAAAAGACATATTATGTCAGCATTTTATGATTTGCGTCTGGTCAGACACGGTTAGACTTGCCCCAGATCACCTGTATTTTCAAGACTGTGCAGCTTTATTATTACATTGTCACGCCAAAGTAAAGACGCCATCAGATATTTATATAAGTATGCAATTACTTTTCACAAGAAAAATGTAAGTAACCTGCATATAAAAGAACAATTCGAACTGTCTCAATTTCCACCAACTTTCGTACTCAATGATCCATTTTGGCCAAACCTCCATTCTACAGAGCAACACACTGGAGTCATAAAAAGGAAGATTAAAAGAATTGGAACATGTTTAGGTCATTACCACTACTATATTTCGACCAATCAGCTGTTTTCTCTACATTCTCTGCTTTACAAACAGATTACAATAGCATTGTGTGAAAGTTGGTGGGAATCGGCTGAGACACTTAATACTCATTTCATATGTAAGTTGGGAACATTTTCCATGTGAAAAGTAATTACATACTTACATAAATATATGCTGGCATCTTCCGTTTGGCATGACAAATGTATCTGCAAACCTTCAGTCTTGAAAATACCGATCACATGGGGCAACTGTAACAGTGCCTGACCAGATAAAAACATTTTGACATTCTCTGTCTCTTGACGTCTCAGAGTTCTGACTCATAAAGATGTCATAGCTTGTTGAAAGGGAAAATGACGTCTAAATAAATGAAAAGTGTCACTGTACATGCAAACACCATTAAAACATCAAGGGCTAAGTGTGAAACTGCAACATAATATGTTCATAATATTTACCCATTTTAATATGACGCTTACATCGGGTACCTGTGTGGAAAAACGAAGTCGTTTTGTTTGCAAGATCTTCTAGACTGACACCAAGTAGGCAGATTAGGCATAGGTTATTCATAACTGGTACACGCCAAATGTTAAACGATGTTGAACTTCAGGTGTAAATCTGCATTTACTACTCGGTCCAGGAACAAGTACATAGTAAATTTTTACTCGGCCAAGCCAATTTTTACCCGGTCAGGACGAGAGGACGAGTGGTTTTTCTGAGCCTTGTAAAGAATTTGTTACTGTGTGACAGGGATCTATGAAGAAAGTGACACAGTAAATGAGAATGTTTAGAGAGAATCTACACTAGAGTTCGTGCATTTGTTTAATATTAATTCATACGCCAGTCCCTAATTCAAGCAAGGGAAATAACATATTCTCAATGCTTCTCCCCCCCACCCCCACCCCCCAAAAAAACTTTCCAATTATTATTTTTAATTTCTTTTTTTAAAAAGTGATTAAAGATTTAATCATTAGATGGCTGATACATTGACATCGATTCTGCATTTCTTTAGAAAGCTTGCTCTGATAAGTGGAAAGAGTTATTTAGGAATAAAAGTTAAAAGTTTATTTCTTTTGTCCATGAGACTTAATAGACTCAAACTTTGACCCTGTCAAAACTATGCGATCTATCGAACTAGGGCAAAAAGACTCCGAGCAAATATACATCCACAATGTAAATAATAAGTCTCTTAAAATAACATTCATCGCATGACTATCGTATTATAAGTTAATGGATCGTTATCATACTTTTCACTAATAGACGCGTGTTATAGTACCTCATTACGTCACAAATGATGTCATGACATTAGATAAGGCAAAAGACAAAGGCATAATATCCGAGGCATCCGGATGCGGGCATAATATCGGAGGCATCCGAATGCGCCTCAAAGTTATTTTGATACACTATTTTTTTCTGAATAAATAGGCATTTTTTCGTGTGGTAAATATAATCTTACCTTAGTACTCATTCCAATGGACGTTTATCAAACGATGAAACAAGTGAATAACTGGCAAAGCTCGTAAAAGATTGAAATTATTTAACTACTTTCATAAATTTGATTTGAAATAAGCACTCAAGCTGGATCCTCTATTTATACATGCAATATTTGTGTTACTAGTATATTGCTACCACCAGGATAAGAAAAATGCCTCGAGATAGATGCCAGTTGCAAAACGTGAGTCTGAATTTGCAGTGGTACATCTATAATAATATTATTTAATAGTTGCATAATAATTCCATATTGTCTGTTTTATGCTATTTTGCTGTAAATGATTCATAATTGTTTTTTCCCCAAGATTAGTTCAAAGGTGTTTTATTTTTAAGGATTAGTTCGAAGATTGTTTTACAACGGGAGTCCCTTCGACTATTTAAGTGGGTCTTCTTTTGGATAAGTATTATTTCTCTATACTGCTGAAAAGATGGAATAAAAACTCAACAGAGGCAACACATTAGTGCACTACATCATTTGTATTTTACTGATGATATAAGGACCTTTTAAAAACAAATAAATGCCTGAGAAGAAGAATTAACAAAAGAATAATGACGGGATTGATTGATGTATTTCTGGCGCATCGTTCGGAGCAAGTGAAGTTTCTTTTCTGATAAACACTTGTAGCTAATATTGTTTCTTACAGTTGCTTTGGCTGTCATGGTTCGACAATTTGAGATAGCTATAAAATGGTCCCAGCCCCAAATAAATCAATACGTTTGGAATTCCAGCGATTACTACAGGGGTACAAGCGCTCGGAGTAGAGAAGACTGTTAAAAAAGAAGCGGTAAACAACTACAGCATGGGAACAAATGGCTGTAAGTTAAATATTCTCATGTAGGAGGTTGACCTACTCTTTCCACTAACTGCACGTTCTATGTTTAAAAGGGGATACTTCGCATCCAGCAATTAGTGATAGTCATGCAAATAGTCGATGCCTTTGGCTTTATGAATATATACATATGGAAAACAAGCAAAATTATTTTGTCATTGCATGAAAAGGAGTTCAACAGTGATTGTGATTTTCAGTGCGTCTGCATTCAGATCAATTACGTTTCAAAAGTGCCAAACACATTCCAAGAACAATATTAAAAACATATAACATATCGATTTAAATATACTAATTTTAGCAGTGATCTTTTCGATTCAATCTACGATGGATGTACTTGGGATTGTATATCTACGTTAAGATCCATTTGATCAATCATACACGATCAAGTATCAGAAATTCATTTTTAACCATCACAGTTACATCAGCTTTACGTCATAAAAACGTACGATGTTGAAGGATTAATTGATGCGGTGCCTTGTGAGGCTCCACTGTTTCAGTTTTTGGATCTTAAACCTTGCAACGGAACCCAGAAGGAAAGATTGTCTTCTTTTCTACTCTCCTCTGTACGATAACTTCATTATTGCACGAGTCCAAGTGCGGGATATTTGTTTAAATTGCACGCGATATATTTCATATTATCAATTATATTTGACAGCATAGACAAGTACCTAAGTGCTATCATTACTATACTTTTTTGAGCATGACCTACAGACAATAATGACAAGTTCGAGATGACATGCACGAACTTCACTCGAAAGCTTAGTCGAATAAATGCTGGTCATGAAACAATCTGCTGGTGTTGATAGAATTATTTCAAATATTCAGGTATTGCTTTGCAACAATATCCATCTGACGGTCGACCAAGGATGAAATGTATTAAGTGTGACTTGCAAATGCGCGGAAGTGGTTAACATGAAGCCTCTGCCTATTTTGTATATACTCGATGACCTTCACGGACAAAATCCACTGCTGAAACAACGGGCATGCAGACTCATATAAATTCTCTTCTCATGAATAGCTGAACGGAAACAATCTAACGGTTACAATTAATTTCTTCGGAGCCATTGATATTTTCCTTGGTTATCTGGACATTATACGACGATGATATATAGCTCATATATTTGAAGTTTATCAAACATGATTGCAAAAAAGCATAATTTATTCGGTTGTATTTACTGCAGCAGACGATCTCTTGTCATTCTTATCGCAACTTTTCACTTAACAATGTTAATCATCTTCAGTTCATTTGATGCAGAAACGTTCAATGGGATCGCAATTTTGGAAAATAAATCACGTTTTTTAAACCAATCCTTTGATTTGATAGACATAAAGGCAAGCGGGTCAAGTAATCACTGGAACTCGTTACATCGATTTCAAGAATATTACAAATATATAAACCACACACGATATGGGGCTTTTACAGCACTAATGACCGCTATGGAATTTCAAGAACTTCTTGATATCTTTTTCGACTTTGTGGAGATTTGCAATTCATTTAATATCGGCTTTATGCTTTATGGTGGTACGCTACTTGGCGCCTATAGACATCACGGAATAGTTCCATGGGATGATGATATAGACGTTTTGTTAAATATATCCGACAAAGAAAAGATTCAACGCGCAGTACGAAATATAAAATCATATCGTCTGCACTCACCAAAAGACTGGCAATGGAAGTTTTATAAAGCGACTTCAGATAAAAACATTAATATGAGCGGATCTAAGTTGTGGCCATTTATCGATATATTCTTTTTTGAAGAAAATGAAACACACTTGTGGGACAGCCTGCCAAACTATAAAACAGCCTTTTCCTACAAGAAAATTGATATTTTTCCTTTACAACTAAGGCCATTTGAAGGGAAATTGCTACCAGTGCCATGCAATAAGGAGACCGTTTTATTAAAAACGTATAACATTCACTTATGCTCAAATTCTATTTATTCGCACAAAAATGAGTCATATTTTCAGGCAAGCAGGCAGCATTCTGTGCCATGCGGAAGACTTCATCCATATTATCCGTTTGTGTTCAGAAGTTATGAAAATGGATATGTAAAGGAAATGCTCCAAATAAACAATAATGATATTTATAGTGCACGTTTTTCACACGTCATTTGCTAGATTGTATTTTTAATGTACGGTATATTTCAAATATAACGATGTATAATGGACTCCCAAAGTCACTTTATTATATGCAAATAGCATTATAACAGATATTATATATATATTAACACAGATTAGAAGAGTCTATGTAAAGTTCGTAGCGTTATATGCAACATCGTTATAAGCAGAGTTTACTTTATGTACAGGATATATGATGTAACATCAAGATAGGTATTTAGTCTTCCAGCTGTGACATGTTAGTCTAAAAGTACACACATTGAAAGCACGTATGAAACAAAACTGTAATGTAACATATGGAAAATGTATGTATGCAAGATCTTTTTTTTCATCTCCATCCAGGAATACAAAGTATTAGGAAAAGGCGTGTATAAAACACCGTCCTTTAACAATAGCAACAAGTACCATGATGGGGGTTCAAATTCGCCAAAACTATCTGAACACTTGTGGAAAACCATTTCAAATTCTTGTTAGATATCACTCATGTAGCAGATCTAGGAATATTGAAGTTGTTGAAAACGCATGAAATAAAATCTTCAGTTTTCCTTTCTCTTTTGGTCTATTTATATATATATATATATATATATATATATATATATATATATATATATATATATATATATATATATATTTATATATATATATATATATATATATATATATATATATATATATACACACACACACACAGTGAAATCCCTCTTAAACCAAATTGAAACCCAATTTTATTTTATTTTTTTATTTGGGGGAGGGGGGGATAAAAGTTTTCGGTTTACTGAGGTTTTTGCAGATTTGAAGAAAAAAAAAGGATTTTTCTAAGCGTTTATATGACAAGAGAGAGAGAGAGAGAGAGAGAGAGAGAGAGAGAGAGAGAGAGAGAGAGAGAGAGCGAGCATCAGTGTCTGTGTTTGTAAGAATGCACAAAATTAAGAAAGCTGTTTATTTTTTTAAAATACGTGTATTTAATGAAGAATTAGCTGAATAATATACGTTCTTTCCGAAAATCACATCCAGTTGTTCCACATAGAAATACAGTCCTCGCCACAAGAAACATCTGAGGAATGAGATACTTTTATAACTTTACTATAAGTCCATTAGAATTATGAATGATACTCCACAATGTGTAAATACTCCGTGTAGTTCATAATGTTCAAGAGCCTGGCTTGAAGAAGGCGTGGAGCGTTGTCTTTTTTTTTTTTCTTCTTTTCTTTCATCTTTCTTTAACTAATGCGGCATGTGTTAATGTAACGCTCATCCTTAGCAATCGCGAAGTTTTTTAAACTTCTGTATAAGATCTAAAACTTCAGGATATGTCATTGAATGAATCTGTCTTTTAGAATACTGCTTTGTCGGTCTTCGTCGACAAAGCATTAAAAGCAAGGCCACATGCGAGGTTAATAAAGTCCTGATATTTCATTTTATAAACAACAACAACAAAACCAAAAAAAAAAACAATGTTATATTGATCATGTATATAAATGAATAGCATGAATCACAATTAGATAATAAGCAAATAAACATAGTCTTTCTTAATTGGCTTACCTACAAGCATTTAGTTATTCATAATTCGCTTTAAAAACTGGCTCTTTTGTATGGTTCAAAGACTTCAGATTAGCCTATTGTCAGCCGTAATCTGTGTCGGCGCGCGTGACAAGTTTTGTATTAATCTCGCATGCCCTTTGGACGTTTTGCGGGTCTTTTCTTTGTCTCACAGTACATTCTAACAGTAATTAATCTGTTCCGGCGTGGGTGAGGAATTTAGCAGCTAAAATATATTTCCAAGTTTGGATTGAGTTTCGCTTTTATGGGGGTTTTTTAAGCGTAAAATTTAAATTTGGGATAGAACTTTGTTTCGGTATACGGAGTTGAGGGGTTCGGTTTACTGTGAAAAAAATGATATTAATTAAGGAAAAATTCGGGAATAAAAAAACAATTCGTTATTGAGAGGATTATGGTATACTGAAGTTTCGGTTTCGAGGAGTTTCACTATATATATATATATATATATATATATATATATATATATATATATATATATATATATATATATAAATCCTTAAGTATGCAACTTTCTGACAGTATCTATGGATGCATGTATAATATATTTTTGATTTTACTTTCTTAAATAAAGAAATATACTCTTCTGCATGAATGAAAGCCTGTCCATATTAAGAATCACAAAATATACATAAATATGCTTCTTCAAAACTTGTTAGGACCAGCAGTATATAAATTCGCATACATTTTAGCTTTCATCTTGATGATGATGTTGATTACAATGATAGATATGACGCTGACGACGATGATGATTATCATTTGATTATAATAATTATAATAACAATGTTCATGATATGATGATGATTATAGCAATTATCTCCATTATTATTATTATTATTATTATTATATGCATGACAGAAAGGATCTCAAGAAGAATACTGTATTCTCCGTGTTTGGCAGATATATAGAGAAAATCAATATATTTTCTTGAGTAGATATAAGGAATTATTTTATGCTAGCCCATTAATTATTGGATTTTTCTAATAGAAATGGTTTTGATAATTCAATGTAGCGAATTATGAAAAATATTTTTGTCAAAATTGCATTTAATCGACATCGATAACATTATGACCAAGAAATATAATCTGCCGTTTTGTTCATTGCTGGTTTAGTGGTAAGTATCGCCACCTGTCACGCATGAGTATAGGTTCAAATCCTAGGGGGGGGGGGGGGGTCCTTTAAATTTGTTTTGTTTATGTGCTTTTGTGCCTTGAATTAGGAAAGAGAATTATGCTACTACTGATATTTCCCGTGCGAATATACACAAAACTCAACTGAACATACGCGATAAACAGCTGACATTATCACGTGGGATACCATAAGAAATATGCTACTTCAATCTGTTATACATATTGCTAGTCAATACATTTGAGTATAAAATAAAAAGAAAATTCGCTTGTTCCGAGTGAATAGAGGATATATTTCATCGAGTGGGTGAAAAACTCAGGTATTTTTTATACAGAGTTTTTCACTAACTCGATGATACATATCCGTTATTCATTCGATACAAGCAAATATCCTACTTTATATTTTACAAGTGAAGTGGAAACATTGTATTGTCACGACTGGCGACGCCACGAACGACAATACAAAATGCTTCTACTTTACGAGTGGATACTTTCCTTACATTTTTTCCCAAGAAACAAACACACAAAAATAGAATTTATTTTTTATTATATTTATTTTTAAAGGCAAAAATCGTCGATTTGCATGGATTTTTTTCTCCATTCTGTGCCAATGCGATTAACGACTACATTACTACATCGATAAAAATAAGTTCTGAAATTTTACAATAATTTTTGGACAACTACCTTTTATCAACTTAGCTCCTACATATAATGCTTTAAATTTTGTACTTCATCAAACTGATTGTTTTCATACGAAAATAACAAGATTTTTTATTTTCTGCCGGATAGATACAGCGAACATTGTTATCGTGGGGGTATTGTATAAACATCACAGAGCGTTTGTATCAGACGGACTTTAGAGCGTAAGAATTTAAACAATTTTTTTTTATGGGTTACACTGAATATCGAATAGATGCATGTCATGTAAGTTCAGTCACTACACGATTCGTGTGAAAAACCGTTTTTAAAAAAAAAAGTAATACCTGAAGCCTACTTTTTGTTGTCTGGAGTTCGTTTTTAGTAAATTTTTGATGGCATCTCCTCATTGAGTACATAGAGGCATACAACAGTTTTGACATACTTTAGGATATGTTCTTCCAGATGGAGAGAGAGAGAGGGGGGGGGGGAGGAGAGGAGAGAGATAGAAAGAAAGAGCAGAAGAATAAAATGAAATAGGCCTAAATATGGAAATACAGGTTTGAATAACACATATAAGGGCAGATATATTTCCTAAATGGGAAATGAAAGTAGTTCCAAAAGTTATATCGCCACTGAAATATAAAATGAAAATGGATAGCTTTAAATTATCGGACACGCTACTGAATGGGACATGTGGAATTTTTTTTTTTTTTATTGCGATAAAATATAAAAATATAAGATCAAAATCAGCAACATTTAAAAATATAAGATCAAAATCAGCAACTGATAACATATTAGTGTCACACTTTAAATATTATTTAACACATGGAAAGTAGTAATCTTCCAACTGTTTTTAAGTTAAAGTTAAGAAACCACATACCTTTGTGGGGTGGGGTGCGATTAATATGTTGAAATTTACAATAACTAAACGATTTTCACTGGCTGCATTTATGATTATTCTAGACAAGTCTAGTAGATCATACCATTCTTTTTGAAAATTATGTACTTCATGCATTTTATCTTCAACGGAAAAGAAATAGATGTCGCACGCTTTAATGTAGAAATGTATACACACAAATTGAAATCGCCATTAATCGTATGGGTTAATAAACGTCTTTCCGTTCTTTGATGGAGACCTTTACCCAGGTCAACTGGAGTCATTTGTTCTTTTTTAAATAATTTCAGATGAATATACAGAAACAAATATAGCAAGATATTCGTCGTATTATTAGTACACTCGATAATCTGGCTACTTTATTCAAGTATGAATTCACTTCATAATACTTAACGTCAGATAATCCAAAGTCGATATACACCGCTGTTCCTCGATTTGTATCTGTGTTGCAATTTGCCCTTGAACAATATGGCCTTATAATATAGAATTCAGAAACTTGGTGCCAAAATGTATTATCCTTTACTATCTGCCAAATCTATCCTACAGCCAACCACGAGACCAAACGTTCTGAATTATTAGTAATGGTGCTGTGGTGGCAGCAAGCATGGTCCCTGAAATATAATGTGTCTTTGAAAACAATTAAATATAATAATGACTGAATAAACTGGATTATCATAATGTCCATGTAACTTTACTTGTCGTCAAGAGAGGTAATTACTGTATACCTCTACTTCTCCTCGTATGTATGAAAATATATTTGTATACGTAAAATTAAAACATAACATATTTACTCTTCCGCTAATCACAAATGAACCCGATAAACGACAACATTTATCCTAAAAGTATATAACCTCTCTCTCTCTTTCTCTCAACAAAACACTCAGAAAATTCAATATCTTTAAGTTCTAAATTACTCGACATAATTGCCAACAATCAAACAACAGAAGAAAACAAATCCAACGATAACACCGTCCATTAATACTTCTACGTTTAAATATGTATGCATAACAATGCAATCTGGGGCATGGAGGAATGCATTTAGAGATAGATACTAGGTGGATAGAAGATTACAAAACATGGACTGTTTGCTAAATGCTTCAGCAAAAACAGCACACACTACTAAGAATACTTGTTCACAAATTATTTTCAGAGCCATTAAGAAAGGCGCTTTAGTAGTCTGATCAGCCTCCTTAGGGATGTTTTATATTGTGATTCTTAATAAGGCATGTCACACAATAAAAACTCATTTGAGGCAGTACATCAGTGTTTTTGCATCATTTATATTTCATCGACCGGTGCAACGGTATCGTATCGTCGAAATTTGCAAACGCTTGTTTACCAAAAGCCATTACAATTCTTGGGAACTATGATTGCTATATGTAACTATCAGTACTGGCGTAGAAGTGTCAGAAATAAGTGAAGTTTAGTCATTCACCGTCACCTCTAGCTTCAGTAACAAGAGATGGATATAAATGGTACTGTCCCAAGCCAATCAATACACTTTAGAAATTACAAGGCTGGCAAATGTGCATAGAGCAAAGGAGTTGAATATCATATAAAGCGATGGTGTCTTAAACTAGATCTGGATATGGACATGAATATAGATTTATGATGTTCCACATTCAGAACTATGGTATTAATGTCTAGTCCTAGATTCATCACTGTTCTGAATGTACGTTCACTACCAGAAACACTGAGAATCGAAGATCTTATTTGTATATGAAAGCGAGTGATATTCAATAATTATTAGCGAATATGTATATTTCAAAAGATGAGAAAAGGATAAAGGAACTTCGGTTTCGTGGAAAGAGCTAAATGATTTTATATAATTTTATTGTCTATATCTATTGCACAGAAAATACGTTTGCCATAAAGGATTCCAAAATCAACTGTGGTATTTACTATTGGTAATTAGCAAAATATCTGGATAAAATTTGGCAAGTATATACACAGTCTTTACTAGAAATGAAATGTCGAACCCCTCAGTGACATTTCACACCCTTCATATTATTAAATCAAGACTCGTCAAATCTGATCCAATTCCTACAATTTGTTTTAGAAAAACTTTCAATGTTTAAATTAACAAAATATGTTGTTTTTCTAAGCACAAACGAGTTGCTCAAGTTAGGGAGCCTCTGGCTCATTATGCAACAATGTCAAGACATTTCACATCTACAGCTGGGATGAATACATGCCGTGAGAATGTAAATATCTCAAGGGGAATAATAATGAGAAAAAAAAGGCTATATTGATTTGCGCGTTTTTGTGTGTGTGTGTGTTTTTATATATATATATATATATATATATATATATATATATATATATATATATACACACACACACACACACGCGCGCAAACTGTAAAAGATTGTGTCCAGTATGCTCTACTTCACAGTTATTCAACCTTTATTTCACCTACTATCTCATTTACACAATGATATTCATGGAGCAGATAATTTCTTGCCAAAACTTCATGCTGAACCGACAGTCTCATGTTCCGACTCCAACTTGTGTTTTGGATACAGAAAAATAATTAAAATATACTTTTACGTTGCTATTGTCTCGGCGACAGAAAGCAAGATGACTTTTTATATATTCACGATGAGCATGTCATCATATTTAATAGACGTTTATCTGCTTATTTAGCTATTGCATTTTTAAAAAAAATCAATTATGTATAAAATATTTGGATATAATTAGCTGTGCAAAAAAAAAAAAAAAAAAAAAAAAAAAATGCTCGACTGCATACTCGCACGCACATATATACATATAATATATACATTATTAATGGAACAAATTTCGTTGTACTTAGTAGACTGTATATACCAAAGGAGCAGAGAAAGAGAGACGGAGATAAACTCTGGGTTTTGTGTTGAAAGAAAGGCAGGGCATGGATTAGTATAATAGAGACAGCTGTTTAAAGGCAGGTTTCATGGCAGGCAGGTACTATGAACCACAACGAAATTTTTTTATTGGTTTCTTGATATACTACAATATTTTTTTTATTTTTCAAATTTTTTGGTGTAAATGCTGGCAATATCTGTATCAGAAAATAACAATTTTCGTGTTCTATTTCATTTTCCCTAGCCAAGAGTTGTTGATCCACTACGTCGATGTGCATATCGACGACCATTGCCTAGCGAATGTGTCCTATTCTGCTCCACTACTTGCGTTCTTCTACCTTCTATTGTCACACTCTTACTTCTGCGAGACGCAAAAGAGGTGTATACATGGCCGTCGTAAGGGGCGGGCGATATGGGCGACCGCCCGGGGCGCCATTTCGAGGATTTTACGGTATATTTTTCCGACGGGGGGGGGGGGGGGGGGGCAAGGGGGCGGCAATTTGGTAAGAGTACCGTATATATCATAAATAGTACGAATGGTGTGGGGGCGTAATTTTCGTAGTTGGCCCTGGCCGGGACACCGTTTCGTCCTGCGCAAACTTTTGACGGCCCTGGGTGTATATGGCCACAAAGAATTACATGTAATTAAACCATCCACATGACTAGTGAAACACGAAAATAACTAAAGTAAAACCCGTTAGCATCTTTTACATATTTTTTTATTTATCTCCGATTGCTAATTGTATACTAGTATCACATGCTTGGTGATCTATCCATCTCTATTATGTGTACATCAGCATATACCCGTCTTCAGTGAGTCATCTTTTTTTTTATATCAATTTGTTTGCTATGGATCCAAAAGTTAGGTCTCAAAAGCAAGACTCTGTTGCAAAACAGACCCCAGTTCTTTTATTTTCCTTCTTGTTTTAATCAGAATCTTTTTAAGCACAGTACTATTTGTCATAATGTTCCTTTGCACAAACTAACGCCTTTATGCCATAACATCACTGAACGCAAACTGAAGCAAAGATGTTGAAACTAATTCAGGCATATGCAAACTACAGTAATCACGACCTGGTTTTATCCGCTTATTTACATCGCATCCTGCCCGTGCTCTCGACGAAGTTGTACATGCCTCGTCTACTCCTATTATAACCCCGTTGTTCCACTTGTTCTCAATATCAAATAAGTGCAACAAAATTTGAATACGGCAATGAGTTTTCAAACAGGTAACGACACAAGAAGTTTGGAATTTCTTTTGCTTCTCCCCATCCATTGTCATCTACATCTAAATAAAGTGCTCCTTGTAAACGTTGGACGAATCCACTAACCAACACAACTAGTTTAACCTTTTAGGTGCATATACATATCATTGTTTACTCCTTTGCATATGGAAATGACCCGTTCCCAAGGTCATTTCACCCCTTTCTTGGACTGGTCATGATATACAGATGATAGTTCATCGGTTGTGTCAAAAGCAAATAGCCTTTGAACAGGAAATTAATTTTTTTTTAAAAATTTCTTCTCCTTCACAATTAATTATCGTCGTTATCATCGTGTTCCCTTAAATTGAGGTATACGCATTAAGTACAAAACGTGCGATTTACTACGAGAATATTAAATGACCCTATTTTCATGATGCAGGGTTTAATTATCCCCATCTACTTTTGAAATGATTCCCATTATAAATACAGCAATTTACATGCAGCATCAACTCGTCTACCTTACAAGCCATATCAAAAAAGGAATCTGGTTGCAGTGGCGGCACTAGGTGGTTGGGAGGGGGCAATTGCCCCCAGACGAAAATGCTGTCAGGAGCTTTTTCAAAATTGTTTGCAGCTGAAATTTTCATAATATTTCACCTTCACCTTGGTGTAGTAGGGGAATTGTACACAAAACTTGTATTTAGGAGGCGCAGGGGAGGTTGGCAACTGACATAAAAATGCGCCCTGTAGCAAAGTAGGGTCCCACTAAAGAACATTGCCCCCAGGTGCCTCGAACCCTTGCAGCGCCACTGTGTGACTGTTAATATAAGGTCAGAATTGTCTGTTCAGAAAAGTTGACTCAACTTGTATAGAAAGTAGGCACAATCTACTTATACAGATCATAAATAAAATGAAAATGTTGAAATAAATGCTGAAAAAATCCTAAATTCATGGGCCAGTTACATATGCCAATACCAACGTGACTTTTTTTGGCTTGCTTGAAGAATTTTTTTTGTAAAGAGTACCATGAAAAACACATTATACGCCTGTCCAGTGTTTAGTAGTCCTACATGCTGGCACTAGTTGGGTATGCTCGACATGGGCGATTACTGACCAATGGGATTACATGACCAAGAACTTAGGTAAAAGTACGTAGTCTTGAACTATTGTTACTGTGCAAAAACAATTAGTTTCTTATGTGACTTACCATGACCATCACATCTAGACCCCAAAACCTAGAGGGTTCTTTATTACCTAAAGTGCAAGCCATCCACAAAAGTTGGTCAAGGAAATCACTATATAACAAGCGTTCTTCTGTAAAATCTGTTTTCTCCGAGCCAAAATGACCTTGACCTTCAACCCCCAAATCAACTGGAAACTTATGTACTTGTAAGTGCAAGCCATCCACAAATGTTGTTCTTTTGCCCAAAACATCAATAGGCTTCTTTTTTACCCAACGTGCAAGTCAGTCACAAACTTTGTTGAAGGCACATGGTCAAGAACTGAATTTTTTTTGAGAAACCAATTTTATTCTTTCAGGCATTGAGACATTGACCTTTGATCCCCAAAGCGATAAGCTTTTTCCTTACCCCATGTACATGCCATCCACAAAGTTTTGTCCAGGTCTGTGATGAAAATCTTTGCATCAGTGACCTTGATAATAGTCTTTTCTTTGTAGCTCATATTAAACTATATAATACAACTCAGTGTTCTTCCCCTGGGCCTTTTACTGTAGCGGTCCCACTACGCTATTCAACCCCCCGATGCTTACGAACCAGCCGCTACGCTTTGCGCTGCAAAGATTTAATGTTTCCCGCTATCCTTATACAAGTAATCTGTTAAATAAACATCCCATCACCTAATTCAAATAATCTATTATTCAAATGACACCTGTTCTGACCTCATCTTTGGGTGTTTGATTAAGATAATCCAGAATAATTACTCACTCGCTCAGTTAACCGTTATCTTTTGTACCTGGCTTGCCCAACTGCCAGGACACGACCTTTGATGCAGGTTTCATCCGCACCGACAGTTACGTGATGATGGAGTCAACTGGTCATGTGTGTTATATACATTTCAGTCATTTCCACTACCAGCCAAAGTAGTTACACATATTACATTTTAAGTTAAATAATTCTTGTGAAAGCGAACTCACCACCTTAAAGAAACGTAAAATTAACCAGTGTCCGGCTAGCCCCATGTTGGCCCAGTTACAAAGATCAGAGATTGGTGTAACCAATAGTCAGTGATTCCGATATCGTCAGAGTGATTTCCCCAAAGAAATCGTTAAGAAACGATGGAAGTGGTTTCACACTGAATGGAAGACTTCATACCCTTGAGTGGAAATTGCTGAATCGGATTGCAAGTTTTCCATATAACTAAATTTTGGTTCAGATCTATTTAGTTACCAACAGGTTGAGGGGTGGGGTCGTCATAGTTTTATTTTTATTTTAGTAGCAGTAGCGGTTGTTGTCGTCCTTATTAAATTGTGAAGAGGAATGAAAGTTGCATTTTATTCACATGTTGCTCTTATATTTACATAGTTTACTCTGAGCAAGAAAAATATAGCTGGATCAGTAAACCTTAGCTTAAGTGGGTGAAGCTCTATTCATTTCTCATTTCAATCTATCCAAGTAATCAACGGAACAATTTGTATCTTCCAGTTTTACCTCTTTTGAAAAGATATAAATAAAATGTATTCCTCCATTTATATTCTGAAACATTTCCCCAACAATAAACAACTAGTTTACAACTGGAATATATTACATGTTAAATTAAGTGGTAACATTTGTTTCCCTCCGTTTAGGAGCTGCACCCACTTCTTGCAAACTATGCACAAGCTGCCCTAGTGCTAAATGTCAACAGCAGATAAATAAAATAGATGAAACTTTTGAACAATATTTTACCTCTCTGACATCGATTCAGCGAAGACATTAAACAATAACAACACATTGATATCTTGTTCTTAATGGAAAGGCATATGTATTATTTTAGTTATTCTGTCATGATTATTGGAAAACACATCATGGTCTTGACTCTTGAAGAATTTGTACTTGGTAATTCACTTAATTAGGATTTGGGTAGGGTTTTTTTATATTTTGTACATCCATTAATAAATTGTATGTTCCATTTTTTTTTTTTTGAGATTGTGTAAGGTCATTCTCTTCAATGAACGGAATCAAGAGTGTTTTAAGGAACAGGTTGACACAGAGTGTACTGAATTACTTGATGTCAATAGTACTGAAAGACTTTAATTTTGATGTGTCAATCAATATAAGGGGATAAGAAGAAACGAAGAATATCATTCATTTAAATTAAAAAACAAATCAGTTTGACATTAAGTCTTGTTATAACTTAGGGAAATAAATACTACTATGTAAATATATTCACTTCTTTTTTATTTCATTGATATCAAGTTGTTTCTCTTTTATGACATTAATGTATGACCCTAATGCGCTTACCCAAATGCTATCAAAAAGTTATGGGGAGATCACTGCAACTGTCTTACCACAAACATCCAGTTCAACTTTAGTTTTGGGGAAAATACTTGTTTGAGAACAAAGTAATAATTACACTCAGTGATGTCTAGATTTTAAAACCTAGACTGCATGGTTCGCACAGCTCGAAGTTAGTTGATTTTCAAGGACTTCCAAAAGTTGTTTTCTTCTTATCAAAATTGAACTTTCTCCATGGTTTGTACAACCTGGAAAAATCCTTGTAATTGAGGGGTTGTCTTGAAATCTCTAAACATTTCATATTTTCACAGATAAATTCAAGGACTTTTCAAACAAATTCAGAAACATTTCAAGGATAAAACTAACTTTTAAAAAATTCAAGGAGTTTTCAAGGCAATCCATCAAATTTAAGAATTGATCAAAGTTGTACAAACCATGGACTTGGTTTTTGCCAGGCTCTAAACATGCACCATGTTCAGATAATTGATTTGGTTTCCAATTGGACATAATGCAAATTTTTAGGTAATGCAGGGGTGTATTTCGATGCTGGATGAGAAATTGATTCATCTCATATTTTTTGTTAGGATGAAAAGAAACAGATTAATGTTTAGAATTCAACTTAACCAAGGTCACCAAAGCATTTGAGTGGCGATTTAGGCTGAACCATATTTCTGGTCACATGCGCCCAATTGCACCCTGGACTTTAGAAAGGTCACAAATTGTCTGGACGTGAAACTGTGACAGCTATATCATGTGCTCTACATTTGGCTTTGCCAATCCTTAAGTATGGTCCGTCTTTGTATAGATGCATTGCCAGTATGACCTATTCACGGTCTTGTTTACGTGCATGTAAAGAAACAAAGAATCATTGTTATGCCTTGTCAATTTACGTTTTCTTCAATAGAGACTACATCTTTAAGCTGGTAGCTATATGAATCATGGCTCATGATGTTTTCATGATGGACCGCACCTTTAAGCAGGTAGCTATATAAGTGACAACTTATAATACTTTCCCGATGGACCACATCTTTAAGCAGATAGCTATATAAAAAATAACTCATAATATTTTCATGATGGAACGCATCTTTGAGCAGGTAACTATATAAACGATAGCTAAAAGATGAAACTTGTACCTTCACTGTCCTATTCACAAGTGCCAATGATATTTCATGACTGCGAGTACTGCTTGAAATGGTATTAGCTGGAACATTGCTGCTGCATACCAATCAAGTCACAATGTCCCAATTTTCAGAATATATGTGTTTGCATAGATATTTTGAGATAAATGAAGAGGGCAGACAGATCTTACAATACATGCAGGCATACATACATAAAAGTTCTTTTGCCATTTAGTGTGTTTGATTATGATACGATGTAAACCTCTAGTTATTAATTATGTATATGACATACTTGAAAATAGGAAGAGTTTAATAGCTGCAAAATGAGAATGCGTTGAGCTCCAATTCATTGGTAAACTTTTAAGCCCCTCTCCAGGAGACTTACTTATATTATATTACATTATTTAGCTTGCTTTAAAAAATTTTAATAATTGAAATCTAATTTAAGTTTGCATATGTGTATATTGTAATGGATGGGTCGATAACAGGAGAGAAAGTGAGAGAGCATGCATAATTTGAATGCAAGCATTTTATGCTAGATATTTAGTAACAAATTGTGTTGTAATTGTCAAATTCATTTGTTGGATGAAAAACAAGAAATTATTTTATCTTGTCTGCATACAATACAAAGAGAGGCATTCATTTTTGACTGGCTGGCCATCTGCTCGTGTTGGTTGGTTGGTTTATAACGTCACTTTCAGCACATTACTAGATATCGATATATCATGTCAAGGTATGTATGCAGTAGTGGTTTATGACACATCAGCACAGCAATGGTTATATGGTGCCAACTAAATGTAAAATTTGAAATCATGCAGAGGAAATGGAAGCAAAGTCTTTCTCACAGTCAACCTCTGCTAGTATGTTTGTTTGTTGGCTTTTTTAAATGTTTGTCAACATATCCTGCACTAACATCCAAAAAACAAACAAAAAAACCCAAAAAAACAACTTTTTGGCTTAATGTTTTATTTTCAAACAAAACAATTTATTTCAAAACTTGTACTGCAATGTCTATTCATTCCATGCCTGGATGGACTTCATTCTGCACTGGACTGAAGGCTGAAAGAGAACTTCCTGAAAACATGAGATCACATTTATACATGTATTCATGCTGGCAAGTTTGTCAAGGTTTTACTACTTTAGCAGCTGAACATCATTCATCCCAAGTCCTCAGGGTATATACCTCCTTTTTTATTATCATAAATGCAGAAAAATAAGTTCAACTTGTGTCAAAGGTTTTTCTTAAGATTTTAGAAGCAGTTTAAAAAAATGGGAAGTCCCAAGCAGCTTTTCACCCATTTGAGGATCAAAGAGAAAATCCTGTTAAACATGATAATATCAAATCAGCACATTTGGGAGGCATACATAGGGTTTGGATTCAGTGTTGCACCTTGAGTGTGGGATCGCAGGCTTCCTGCAACTTTTTGTCCTATGTCCCCCAAATCTTGACCCTGTGTGCTCACTTGTGCATGCTTTTTCATCAGGAAAAAAAATAGAAAACTACGACTGCAACTTTTCTTAATGGATCTCCATCCACATCTATGTTGGCACTAGCAATGGCCAGTCACTACGCGTAATAAAAACTGTAAAATGTCAATGAATATCCATTTTAAAACAATGTATCTGGCAATGAAAACATTCAAGGTTTGTGGTAGTCGACCAAGTTGCAATGTCAAGTCTTTGACAGCCACTACTGTAAAGTATTTTTGAGGTTAAAATCACACGAACTGCAAGAAAGATCCAACTTATTCTGAGGTTGATTTAATGACAAATAAGACTTAATGTATGCAAATACACAATTTGTCATTTAAAGAATGATTTCTTAATTTTAAAAGAAAAGTAATTCTGAAAATTTGGGTATTTATTCTAAAAAATGCTGGTCGAATATGGGTCTGGGTTATCAATAGATTTCAAAACTGAAGAGTCATTTGAAAATCTCCAGAGTCAAAACTGAAATATCAAGAGTCATTTGAAAATCTCCAGAGTCAAAACTGAAATCTCAAGAGTCATTTGTTTTTGACAGTCATGAACTCATAGCTGGGATTGTACATTATTCGTGGAGAAAACTGATGTTTAAGATTTCTTGTCTCATGTTGAATAAAAAGAAAGACTTATACAGTATTTTTTAAGAGACAGACAAGCTGACAGTGAGACTGGCATGGTCATTACCGATTTTTGTACAAGTGTTTCTCCTTCACCACAAAATAGTGTCCATATTTTCCAGTTTGGTCTAATTGAGTATAATTTGATGCACAAACAAATGCCAATATTTAACCAGAAGTTAATCCAAACCAGTCAAATCATAATTGAGTCAGAATTTTTAAATGTTTTGCTGAATGAAGCAAATTAATTGCCAATAAAACACAATTAAAGTTTGTCCACTTATATTTGACAACTTCTTTACAAGCTGCCTGATGTTCCAGTGTTGTCTAATTGATTATAATTTGATGGGCAACCTAACAAATACCGATATTGGATCAAGAGTTAATCCATTCAAGTTATAATTGTTTCCTACTTCCTCTGACTATCATCAACATTGAAGATTATCTCAAAACAATCAAACCTTGATTTGATGATGCACACCTAAGCATGACATCATTGTCCTGTTAGCTCTGCCGAGTTCATATCGATTTTACATAGGTGCGATATTAATGGCTGATAAGGTGTAAACAGTAGTTGAGCAAATGTCAATCACTCCCACATATATTAAATTTGTTATGGACAGCGGGCACAATAGGAAATCCAGCCAGAGGCAAATCAAGGGTAATTAAAAGTGATGCTACAGCCCAAATCTACAAGCATCATAAAAACGCACAGGTTGGAATTTCCATGTGTCAGAAATGGGTCACATTTAAATTCCAAGCATCAAAACCCAAGGGTATGCATCTATTGAGAACCCTGTAAGTGAACAGTAAAGTTAAATGAGAACTAGACCCAGAACGGAAAATTCCATGGTGCAGCTCATTTCAGGTTAACCAGATATTCAAACATGCTAATGTTTCTCAAGTTACCTGAGCACACGATTAAAACGTTCATTGCAATAATGTAAGTGTCCAAGGAATATATGACAGAATAGCGCAGACGACAAAGTTAAGGTGGCAAAAAGTTCAAAGTAAATAAGATTATTTCATTTTATTTAGTACTACTAGTGCATTATGTACTATTTTCCTTTGTCCATTTAAAATCTCAAGTCTCCCCCAAATCTGGAGGGTGGGGGACACAGTGTCCCATGTCCATGGAATCCAAGGTACAACACTAGATTCATGTATAATCCAAAGTCCAGGTCCTGCTAAACCAGGTTCTACTATCATAAACTATATTCTATGGTACAGTCAACCATACTTAAGCATGAAAAACTCCTGGTCAAATTTGTATCACCAACACAAACTTTCCACAATTACTTCAATTAAAAATGCCCAATTTTATAAAGAAAATTGTAACAATTCTGCAAAATCAAAAATGCTTGGCTTATCTACCAATATGCTTTATTTCTATTATAATTAAAAAAAATAAAATAAAATGCCCTATTCTAATATGTGATATTATTTCTGGATATTTTATGTGATGTTCATCTTTTTCAGATCAGCAATTTCAAAGTTTTGTGGATCATAATACACAGTTACTTCCCCTGTGATTCCCTAATGTCCTGACTGGATGTACTTTGAATGGCAGCTAATGGGCATTCAACTAGGTACTCTGCACCATTGCTGCTAAGCACCTCTGCTATCTAGCAATTTACTAAAAACTTTGGATATTATCCCTATGCTGACCAGCTTGACAGACATGTATATACGTTAAGAGTCTAACAAAATAGTTCAAAACACTTGGCCCCTTTAGTGTTAGTTGCCATGACTTGCTAAAGTCAATCTAATATAGATCTTGATTATAATCTGAACTAAGTAAAATTCTTTGTATAAACGTGTTAACAATTGTTTTTGCAAACTGTAACATTACCCACTGAGCACTTCTTTCATCAAATTCTTCACTTTCGGAGGTATGCATTTTTTACATGTTGTCAAGCGCTTCAATTTAAAAGTAAATCTTGTATGTAGACCACAACCCCATAATGCCTAAATGGAAGTAATCGGTTTTGAAAAACACCAGAACTTATGAAGTTTGTCAAATGAGTACAATATGCAATAAAACCTGTCAATTGCTTGTTGATACCATGCTGAAGACATTAATAAACTCTAAATGTTTTCCCAAATCAGGATATCCTTTGAAGGACACCATATATCAATAGTATTTGATGCAGCCTCCCCCTCCCCCATCATGGTTGGAAATTTGGGAATTTGTCTGTTTTCCCCAAAACTACATCTTAATAGCAGTAATACAATATCTGCTATTACTACCTTGCTAACTTTTCCAGACCCGAGGGAGGATGATAGTCCCATTATAAGCTATCCAAGTGAACACATCATCTACTGACAATAGGGTGCTCTACTGGAGGATGGCTTGACAACTTGCTGGGCTGACACAATATGGCTTAAAGCAAACTTTTGCTCTCACACGACATTGAACAAAAGTAGAAGAGAAGGTGAAGTGAGACTGCCAGAAGGTGACTTTCATGACATAATCCAGAGAAGAATGATTAAGAAAAGCACGAGATACAGCTATAGCCCTAACATCCTGGGCTTTGATTTTCATGAAAGAAAGAGCTTTCTCAGTGAGAGAACGACAAGCTTTTTTGAGAGAACAATCCACAAGGAGATGGTGGCTGACAAAATATCAGAGTTACCTTTGTGAGGGAGAAAGAGAAGGTTTCAACCATTTCTTTTCCATTTTGATTTATCCCAATAGAAACATTAGGCCTTCCTGGACAAAGGAGTCCATCTTGAGCATCCCCAGGACAGATGCAACCTTGCCTTGGAGGATAATAACACAAATGGTCACAAAAACATTCTACTCTGATAATCTATAAAATATTAAACTTGGGATTTCATTAACACTAACAGAGACTACTTGGGTTCTCAAATAATGGTGAAAATTGAAATCTATGAAGGAGGAGGGGGTTCCAAGAAATACTCTCCTTTTCTACGAAAATCACTGTACACGCACACCTTTCATATAAATATCTGCCAGACATAGCCCTCTAAAAGAAGAAAGGCCAATGATACCAATTTTATGTAAGCACATTCAATGACATGATGTAATGTTTTGCGAAATGCACAAAATTGGGACATTTTATATCAACTTGGAGCATATGGAACAATCTTGAATTATCTCCCTTTGTCAGAATCGTGCTGCAATATGCATTGAAATTCAATTAGCTCAAGACATGCACGACACATCCACATGGAAACCAAAACACTTCTTTCTGGATATATTAAGAAGTTTCTGAGGGAAACTTTGATTCTTTAGTGGCAAACCTTATCAATTTATCATTTCAGCAGACTCCAAAATTGAAATAAATTCATTGATATCATCAAAACACCAATTATCAAGGAAAAGTGCTGTTGACAATGAATATTTATTCTGAAAGTAAAATCTCATTTTAGGTCACAGGCAACTAATAATTTTATGAGCACAGAACCAGCCTATGTGTGGTGGTATATAAAATTCCATATTTAAAAGAATAAAGGTTGCCGATTAGCTAAAAATAATTACCCGAAAAAAATTGACCCAATTTTTCAGAAGAAGCCTGCATATGGGTAAATTGTACACATTAGTAGGTATGAACCTAAACCATTTTTATTTTATTGCCGTCACCACATAGGTTCTACTGGATGTAGATGGTGAGATCTCACTGGCCTGAATTTTTATAGTGCACACCAACATGGCAATTTTCATCAAAAATGAGGCGCACAGCATATCATTTTCATTGTTTTAAACATTTCCTCTTGGATAGATTATTCATAAGATGTAAGCATGATTTGCCGATCTTACCACAAAATATAAAAATATAGACATTAAAGTCTATGGAAATTTAACTGGATGTCTGTGTTCAATTACAGCATATTCCCCAATTTGCATAATAAACCTTGCAAGTTGACTGCTGTCTAGCCTGGGCAATACAGGTGTCAACCTTGCTCAAAAACTGATCTTGGTGGATAGATTGTTTAATACGAGCCAGGCGTGAAGGTGGAGAATCTATGGATTGTTGTACAGGAGGGACCCTCTGTGTTATTCTAACAGTAGGTCCATCCGCTGCAGTAACTCCTGGTAGAGTCTACCAACAGTTTGAGATAATGGAACCACAACCATTGAGGCCATGGGGGGGGGGGGGGGGTAATTAGGATCAGCCATGATGCATAGGTCCTGACTCTGTAGAGAACTTGAGTGACTATTGTGAAACGTGGGAAGGCATAGACATAAAATCGATCCCACTTCAGAGTGAAGGTTTCCACTGCCCCTGCACCCTGATCTGGAACTGGAGAGACATAAAGTGGTCATTTATTGTTCAACTGCATTGCAAACAAGTCTACTATTGGTCTCCCCCACAGCTGAAAGAGTCTCTCTGCTACTGACTGTTGCAGTGACCATTCTATTAGGACTGCTCATCCCTTTCTGTCCACCATGGTATTTCTCTTGCCAGGAATGTGGTGGACTCTGAGAGAGATCCCCTCTAAACCAGTCCATTTGAGGAGGTTCCAGACTTCCAAGCAGAGATAAAGAGCATGATTGCATCCTGACATTTGGGGTATGCCACAACTAATGTGTCGTCTCCATAACACAGCAATATCTTGTGCAGTTGATGCATCCAAGTAGTACTCGCAAAACCACCCTCATTTTTAGGTTGTTGATATGAGGGAAAGAATTTTTCCGAGACCAAAAACCGTGCAGGACAACCTCCCTCACCCTAACCTAAGACTGAGGTGTTAGTGTACAGGAAGGAGTGAGGTTCTGAGACATGTACCAAATTTCAGGCCAAAAACATGTTCTGATTTTAGCCGCCAACTCTGACAAAATTTGGGTCCCAAAGGAATTCGAGTTGATAGAAGGACCCTGTCAAGTCTTTCCAGGGAACTAAATCTGCTGTTGTGTTCAGTATCATCAGGAAAGTGAGGCAGAGGCAAGCAGACAATGTCTTTTCAAGCAGTCCTGCTTTGAGACAGTATCTGTGTCGTCAGGGAGAAACACAAATTGTCCCTTGATGGGTGTGGAAATTCACCTGAACATACACAAAATTTTGAGAAGGGATCAGGTCTAATTTCTCCTGGTTGGGGATTAGTCTGATATGAGTCACTGACTCATCTGGGACTAATCTCCAATCTGAGAAAGTTGTGCATGAACCAGTGGATGAAATACTGGATGATGGGAACCCCTAATGATCTTAAGTGAGCCACTATTACTTCCATCACCCTGTTAAAAGGCTCTTGGAAAGGAAACCAGGCCAAAGGGAAAAGCCCAAAATTGAAAGACCTCCTGGCCCAGTCAAAAAAGCAGGAATTTCCTGTGGGATGAGAGGATCAGTATTTGAAAGTAAGCATCCCGGAGATATATGGAGACCACCCAGTCCTTTGTTCCTATGGCATTCCTGACTGAAGCAGGCATCTACATCTTGAAGCACTCTTCCTGAAGAAATTTGAATAATGGGGAAAGATCGAAGAGTAAAAATTTCCCCTCTTTCTTCTAAATCAAGTTGATCAGGGAACAGAATCCAAGACCATAAATGTCTGTCAACCTCTGTCATGCCCCCTTCCTAAGGGTGTACACTTCTTCCTCTAGGGATTCCAGTTTGGTGAAACGAAATGGGGTCCTTGATAGAGCTGTGGAGTCCTGGGAGTGAAGCTGGTAACTGTCTCTTGTTGTGGAGAGAACCCATGCATTGTCCATTAGATCCAGCCAGGCCTCTGAAAAAATGAAATAGGGTCCTTGATAGAGCTGTCGAGCCCTCTGAAAAAAGGCCTAGTCTGGCACCTACTAGGATGTTGGAAAGAGGGGGACTTGGCCAATGAGACTGCAACTTCCTATGGCTCACTGCTTCTCTCCTTAGGGAAGGAGTCCACTAATATACTGCTACACAGAAACAAAGAACAGGAACATCTGTGGTGGGATCTACTTACCTAACACT
Source organism: Margaritifera margaritifera (assembly GCA_029931535.1). NCBI lineage: Eukaryota > Metazoa > Mollusca > Bivalvia > Unionida > Margaritiferidae > Margaritifera > Margaritifera margaritifera. The sequence continues at coordinate 6,307,791 of JAQPZY010001652.1, read as the reverse complement.
GGTTACCAATGAGGGGATAAAATATGAAGAAGCACCACTTAGCTAGTGAATGCACATAAACCCTCAATATTAACAAAAGGGGATACAGATAATAGTAAAATATGCAAGGACTGGGGAGAAAATGTCAAATGCAACACAAAAATATATATGATTGATGGCAAAAGACACTTTAAATTGTGCAAATCGTTGAGCACCCTAGAAACATGTGATAACCATAATGAAGTCTAAGGAAAAGGGTAATATTCTGTATAATGGAAGTTAACTAAGACAGACTGTGATCGTCTTTGCAGACCTCCAATTCATCTTTAACTGGGGACAAGCACCTGGAAAAGTGAAAGCAAGGTAGTAATAGCATATATAGTATTACTGCTATTAAAATCATGTTTTTATCATGTGACAAGTGACTCGGCAGGCATGAAATATAGTATTCTCTTTCAATGATGTCTATAGGTTGCTACTTGTTTTTGTTTTACAATGGTACATGTAAGCTACGACTTTATGATGGTGAGAGCTGTGGTGGTCAAACCTGTATCCAAAGATAAAAGGTCTCCTATTTAAGGCTAGCGATTTCCTACTAGTGTTTTGGTTTTCCGCATATTAAAAACCATCGTATGGTAGTTAATAGTACTTGCTAAATGCTGGTAGAACTTCTTGTAAGTTCAATGCACGATTAATAAATCTTAAAATTTTTTTTTTTTTTTTAGGGCTAATCCATTATTTTACCTGAAGTGAGGGGAACAACACATCTGCTTTTAGACGTACCACGAACAGAAAAAAAAAACTTAATATTATACAGAAAAAAAAAAGAAGAAAAAAATATAGATTTTGACCCATCCCTACTACAGTCCTACCCATTTATGTCGACATCCTCGGGCCCGAGCAAATATTGTCGACATAAGCGGATGTCGAGATAAGTGGTTTTTTTTGGGGGGGGGGGGGGACCTGTCGTCAGTGAGCAGGATTTACACTTTGAGAAAACAAACAATGGAAATTTTGAGTACATGAAGACAAAACCAGCGTGAAATACACGTCTATATTGACAAATTACATTTTGGTTACCTTTGTGTAATAAAATCCACAATGCATTAAGTGCATGTATATGAAAAATCCATGAATCTGTGTACGGGTCTCATGTTAGAAAATGTATGCATCGGTCACATCCTGATAGGAAACACATGTATAAAAAATGGTTGTCGTCATTTGATCTAACACGTCTTCACAATTCAATACGATAATCATTGTCGCCAGTAGCACATGGTTGCATAGTTGTTATTTACATGCTACAAAGTACATGTACATGTACTTAAATTGGCCTAGATTTTGGTCAGCCTGAAACAATGTTCCCATCTTACTGAGGATACCAAGGGGATGGGGCTATTCACAGGGTAATGATAACATGTATTTATTTACGGAAGTCATCGTGAAAAGTACATAAAATTGAACAAGAGATATGCGGCTGATATGATTAATTTACCTTCAACGTAGCCTTTCTTTATAGACTCAGCAGCTTTCATCCATCTAGACCAACAAGTTGTTCTCCTCCTTTTTTTTTTTTTTTTACTGGTCCGCCACCAGTAAAAAAAATTTTTTTAAAAAATAAGGCGGAGAACAACTTTTTGGTTTATCATCCATCCTGACAGGGTGTTATATTTAAGTGAAAAGTTTTCACAGACATATTTGCGAGATGCCCCACCTTCAACTTCCTTAACAGCCAGATATTTAGTTTCCAGAGACTGTAAATTTAATCTGCGTTTTACGCTGCCGTTGGTAGCCATCGTAAACATAAATAAAGTTAAAAAGGAAACTTTCACAGCACAATAAACTGGTTTTAATCACCGATCACTTTGGAAAATGCAACAATCGATCAGATTTCATTGCTTTTATTCAAGTTTGGTGATGATTTTGTTTTAATGAAGGGTACATGTGTTATTTAAGTCGCCGCGAGAGGCCAACTTTATAGGACAAAACAAAAGCCTGTTTTTTAATCCACCGAGACATTAAAGCCTGGCGGCAAGATCAACTAATTGTTGAACAAAGTACAGGTCGGAACTAGCCGCTTGTCGACATAAATGACCCGGCGGCAAAGTTAAAGCTTGGCGGCAAGATCAACTAATTGTTGAACAAAGTATGGGTCGGAACTGGCAGCCTGTCGACATAAATGATTAGAAAACAAAGGATTTGTTCAAGCTGGGACCAAGGGCTTCTGTCGACATGTACGTTTATTTTTTATCTCAACGTTGACATAAGCATGACAAATTTGGTAGTAATAGTAGACCAAGGGACCGGGACTTTGCTTTTTTGTCGACATAAGTGATGTCGATATAAGTGGGTAGGACTGTACAAACAAATTAAAAATAAAAGTGCATTCCCTCTCCCCAAGGTAGATTTAGATGGAATAGCCCTTAGCAAAATGCGCAGAAAAAGATCCAAGGATAATCTTACAGAATCAGACAACAGCAAAATTTTCCAGGAATAAACGAAGATATTTCCTACCCTTGTGTACATACCATCTGACTTTAAACTATCAAACTTTCTTCTGCTATAACCCATTTCCTTCTTCTTCCATTCCTCATGTCACCATTACCCTAAATTCTTTCTTCCATCTTCAAATTTCACTGAATTCACTTCTTCCATTTTCCCTTAATGGTGATTTTCCTATCTTCATTTGATTACCTCAAAATGCTTTTTCCAAAGATTCAAGAAGCTATTCTTTTCTCCCCCTTTCTTCTAAACCATTCATTTTTCTTTTCTTTCTTCTCCCCTTTCCTTCTAAAACCACTTCATATTTCATTCTTCAACATTTTCTTTCTTCAATTTCTTAACTTCAAACTTCATTTTTCTATCTTCAAACTTCATTTTCTATCTTCAAACTTCATTTTTCTTTCTTCAAAACCTTTTGTAAAAGCAAGAATACAACATTAGTATGCATAAAGTTTATTCACAAGACAAAATTGAACATAAGGCTACAAAAATTGAAATATACAAGATAACAAAAAGAAGAAATCAGTCATGATTACAGCATTAATACTGATGATGATGATGATGAATACACGGAAACAGGACTTTTGCAGACACCAATAAAGGGCACCTGCTCATATTGTACATAATGTTGGAATCTACTTTTCTTGATTTCATTAAGACACTTAATCTTTATGTAAAGGACACCTGTCCACTGGTCCCTTGAGTGTCCTTTATAGACAGGTCTCTACATATTGTTTATATTTAAAAAAAGAGGCCAAAGTGGACTTGATATCGCTCCTCTTGCTTAAAATTTTTATCAGTTGACCATTTCACTAAGCAGGCTTATGTAGTATCGTAGGAACTCAAGCCCATGTAAACATGCAAAGACCCCATAAAAAACTTGAACTTGTTCAGCCAATGGTATTTTCCAAGTTTTTCTGAAACTTGATTAAACATAGCCTCTAGAAAGGAAACAAGCTCAGTCAATCAGATGCACAACACCTCATCAATATGTGCACATCTCACTTATTACAAAACCTATGAGGACCATGATAATAAAAGCTTACTTAACTGGAACAAAATCAAATTGGAATTTGGTCTTCAGAATAGTAACAAGTTCAGCAAACCAGATACATTACCTCATAAATATGCATAGATCTTGCTCATAATAAAATTCATCGAACGGGGGATGGAAGACACAAGACAGATACAGCACCATACCATAAGATCTCTTGACTTTATGGCCATGTGAACTAAAAACTGCCATATACAACAAATGCATGGTGAGATGATTTATGAAACATTGGGTGATACAGCTAAGTTTTCCCATAAAATTTACACCAGAGAAAAGTATTCCTTAAACTCCAAAAACTTGTTCAGTGTTTGTTTTGAACATTTATACATAAAGGAATAAAATGTACACAAGTCATGTTTTCTCATTTTTCCTTAGTCCTATTGTTTTCCAACCTGTTACCGAGCATGTAATTGACACAAAGGAGTTACCTAGCTTATCAGCTTTTCTAACATCTTGTTCTGATTTTTGTTATAGGCTTTGGGAATTCAAAACAATTTTTCTGTTTGACATACCACAAAATGCTGTTGTGAAAACTTTAAAAACACTTGTGGTAGAAAAAAGCACAATGAAAAGACCACTTGTCCCTTGACAAAAACTACTTTCAATTGTCAAGTGAACAAGTTTAAAAAATCAAACAGAGTTTTGCTCAATCTTCTGAGGATATTATTATTTACAAACTCCATCACTAAAAGCTACAAGTTTTTCGAAGAATTTGTTATTTTATCGTTCTTACCTATTAGTAACTAATTTATTTAAGAATAAACATTAAAAAACAACAAAAGTCCAGTTAAAACATGAAGCATTACTTACTACGAAGAAATGGGTATTTAAGGGACAAGGAATTTTTTTTTTTCAAGCTCATATAATTCAGAGCGACAAGTACATGTAGCTACATTTGAGATATTTTATAAGCTCCCACAATGTTTAAAATTTCTTGGAAATCATGAAGCTTTTGTTTATCTAGATTATAACTATAAGTGTCTACTAAAAGTTTCAATCTCTATATCTTGAAAACAAACCACAAGTTTTGTAAGGGATGATAATATACAAGTTGTATCTTTGGCTGGAGATAATCATTGAAATAGCTTTTTCTACTCCAAAGATTTGTTACAATCTACAAGCTATGCAATTCATATTCATGTCCTCAATCTTATATTGAAAGTTATTTTATCAAAAAGAAAGTAAAATCAATACATACAGACTTAGAACATTAGTAAACTATTTACAAGATGTTATATACAATAGCAGTTAAGTACCTGCTAAAATTCTGCACCATGTCAGGACTTGTGGACTGCCACTCAAACTGACAGGCAGCAATATGCTAATAGACTTTGAATAAGCTTGAACTCATGTTATTATTGTGCAAATCCTGCACAAAATCATTCCTTTTTTCTTTCTTTTTCTGATTTTTTTGGTTGATTTGCTTATTCGATTTATTGGTGGCTGCTAGTGGTCAAAGGCAATGCCTGGATACAGTAAAATGCCAATTACCTGGACCCATTGGGATTCAATGATTTTGTTCAGAAATTTGGAAATCTGGATAATCAACTTTGAATCAACTGGTGGATATAAGGCCGTCCGGTTCTGTAAAATCAATGCTTACTATGCTGCTAGAAATAACGTGATCATTACATTATGACACCACTGCATTCACTTTTTTACATACAGTGTATACTCGTGTATAAGCTCATACCAACAGCAAACTTCATAGACCAAAGATCTGCCGTCGCATAATGTGCCGGCAGATCTAGGTCTATGCAGTTTGTCGGGACTAATCAGTAGAACAAACAACATAGACCCTGATCTGCCGATGCATTATGCGACGGGAGATCAGGGTCTTTGTTGTTCGAGTTTGGATCCGGATTATAAGCAAGTACCTATGGTAGGTGTATTGCAGAGCTATGAATGAAGTGAGATTGGTAAATGATATGGTTGCATCTACTGTCTCTTATTAATGGATGTACAAGAAAAATTCTTGTTAAATTTTTACAAGCGCAATAACAGTCCTGTAGACTTGGGGAAATCTTGAGTGATTTATGACTTGCTCTAACTCAGCCATGCAGGCTTTCTGTTGCAGAGAAAGATATGATCTTAGTAACTGTATAACAATGAAAAAATTATTTCACCAACATACATTTTTCTTTGTATTTCAAAAGGGAATTCTATGATCTTCAACCTGTGCAAATTTGATTATTTTTTAAACGCTTATACATCTGGTACTTTATGAACAAAAGGGTACTTTTCCCTCTTGCTTTTTCATGTAATGTCCATTACTTTGGGATGGATGTTGGTTTTAACGGCATTTTTAACAATTATCTGGTTATTAGGGGTGAAATGATTCATCTATATATCGATACTTTTGCCATATTGATACACATATCGATACAAGAGGTGAAGAATTGATACAAAATGATATCTACCCTATATAAGTTACTTTAATCTTCAGCAGTCATGAATAATTATTAGTCGTTTGCCGTCTTATTCTTTAACTGAGAATCGATAATGTATCGTATCATAGGCTGTCTATCATGAATCGTATCGATATGTGGCACAGGTGTATCGTTTAACCCCTACTGGTTATATCATCCTACTCTGGGATAGATATCCAACAAATAGTTCACCAAAATGCATACCGACCTATATATTTTTCAGTGACTTTGAATTGCTTGGACCCTTAGCTATGTAAAAATATGAAGTTTTTAAAAAATTAAAATACTCAAACATTTCACAAGAGTTTATCCTTAAATTACAGGGGAACATGGTGATAGTCCGAATGGTGATATAAACAGATGAGCAAACAATCTGGATCATTGGCATACAGATAATTGGCACTTTACTGTATAAACTTGGAAAGAGCACAATTGTTTCATTCATGGAGAATATCACAATGACTGGAAAATTGTACCAGAGTTCCCTAAAGTTTCTTCAATAATTTTGGCTTGATAATCAGTGGACACCATTTTGTTATTTGAGACCTTATTTTAAAATCTTGCTGATAAAAATGATGAAACCATTTCAAAGAGCTCAAGATTTGAAAATGATAAAACATTTCAAAAAACAATAGAAAAACAACCAAGTCCCTAATGAATTAAGTCCTTAAGTCCTTAATCAAGTCCTTAAGTCCTTAATGAATTACTGTAAACCATGCTTTAACACTCTTTAAATAAAAAACATCCCTTTCTTCCATTATGGTAAGTTGTATATACATTTTATACACTGACAAACTAGTGTAAATTATCAACTTTTCATATCAAAGTTCCTCTAAAAGCAAACTAATGTCACACAAATGAAAATGTAACATGAAAATGCTTGATGTTTTACAAAGGGACAGTCAGCACTTTTGTCGACCTGGATCCCTTAAAGGGACTGATGCTTTCTGGCCAAAACAAATTGTAAGAATTCACAAGAAGTCCATTTCTTTCCTCCTTTTATCTTTATTAATTGTCGAGTATTAAAATCATGTAATATATTCTTAAGAATTCCAACATACCAAATTTGATAAAAAAAAATTTTTTGTACATGTTCGAGTTATAATGTATGCAATACGAGTGCAGTAGAAAGATCTTTCTCATGACCTTGAACCTTTAATCATGTATCATGCATAGAAGATTAATGAACTCCTTTCTGATATATACACTTGACAAGTATGGTTTTATCCATCATAAATATTATTATTTTTTTTTTAAACCCCAAGTTACAGAACTGGTATCATTATAGGTACAGTGGTCACCCTCTTGAAAAACCTCTCTCAAGAAAGGCCATCCTCTGATTAGAGGCGACCTTACCTGAAGCCACAAATGGATATTTTTACCATTTTGTCCCTCTCACAAGTAGGCAACCTTATAAGATGGGGACCACTGTATTCTTAAGACATATCCACAAGCTGGGTTTGATCAAATCCATTCATACTTGCTTCTGTTATCATGCTCACAATCCATCACAGATGAAAAGAAAAAGAGTCAGGACCTTTGACCCGCAAATCAATGTCAGAAAGCTACGAACTACAACAAAGTACAAAGTCTGGTAAAAAATTAATTTGTGTATGTACAAGTAACTGTGTTCATAAGCTCAGTGATGTACAAAAATGCAAGCAGTGTCCTTTAACTTGACCCAAGGTCAAGTAGGTCTGGTTTTTAAACTCCTTTACAATAAGGCAGACATGTTGTTTGTCGGATCTACACCATTTTAATTCAGGACTTATTACAGTACTCCCTCATTATAACATTGTTAATTGGAGTTTTGCAGTATATAACCTTATAATGAAGTACATGTAATTTTACCATCACTTAATGAGATGGGATCCACAACTATACCTGCATTATAACAGGAACTGTTATAACAAAGGGCCTTATAGTGAGGGAGTGCTGTACACAGTGCAAGAGATGTTCAAGTTAAAAAAACCCAGTCAATGCTATTCTTTCAAAGCGGGTATTGATAGCAAGATTTGTAAGATGGCTACTATGGTTGCCATGTTTGAGGTCAGATCACCACCATTTTCATTCAGAACCATCTGTATATAGTTACAATGTTTTAGTGAAAAGCACATGTCGATACAACCATCCATTCAGGAGAAGGAACTGCAAGATTTTAAAGATAAAGCAGCCATTTTGGAGATCAGATCAGCATCATTTTAATTAAGACAAACTAAATACTGCAAGAAGTATTTTAGTTAAAAGCCAACATCAATACAACCGTCCGTTTAGGAGGAGTAGTTACAAGATTTTTTATGTTAACCGCAGTGGCACCCATATTGGGAAGTTATATTGGCACCATTTTCATTCAGTGCCAACTACATATCTTTTAACGAAAACTGTGTGTCAATATGACCAGCTGTTCAGAAGCAGCAATAGCAAGATTTTCAAGATGATGGCCATAGTAGCCATGTTGGCTGTCAGATGGGCACCATTCTCATTTAGAACTATCTACAAGTCATAAAAAGTCTTTTAGTGAAAACCCCACACTGATGTGACTATCTGCTCAGGAGAAGTAGCAATAAGATTCTTAAGATGGCCACCATGGCTGCCAAATTGGCACCAATTTCATTTAGGACCATCTATGTGTCATTAAAAGTCTTTCACTGAAAACCTGTGGACAATATGACCATCTGTTCCAGAGGAGTGGTAATGGTAACCATGTTGGATGTCAAATCAGCACCATTCTTTTTAGGACCCTCTACACGTCATAAACGTCTTAATGAAAACCTGTTATCAATATAATCATCTGTTCTAGAATAGCAATAACAAGACTTTCAAGATGGCCACCATGACTGCCATGTTGGATGTCAGATCGATACCATTTTCATTTAGGACTATCTAAAAGTCATCATCTTTAAATGGAAATTCCACATCAATCTTATCATCCATTCAGGGAGAGTCATGACAAGATTTTCAAGATTGCAGCCATGCTGAATGTCAGATCCAAACCATTTTTATTTGAGGACCAGCTACAAGTCATAAGAAGTGTTTTAGTGAAAAACCCAAATCAGTATAACCACCTGTTCAGGAGAAGCAATAAAAACATTTTAAAGATGGCCACCACGGCATCCATAACATATGTTTGAGGGGCACCTTTTACATTTAGGACAAATTAGACCTCAAGATGAAACTATGTCAAGTTTCATTACTTTCCTTCAATTAGTTTAGGAGTAGTGATAACAAACAAATGTTAATGGATGATGGATGCTGGCCCATTACGCAAGGTCTTCTGGTCTTCGGCTGATTGAGAAAAAAAAAAGAAGTAATTATCAAACTGCAAAACTGCATTTTTGTTTTATTTAGCTTGGTAATATAGATGCATCTTTGCAACAATTTTGCAAAAATACATGAAGGAAAAATGAAGACTACCTACATGTATGCCAAATCTTACAACTTGAAACTACCAAAAGTTGAAATCAGTCAATGATTCTTTTTCACCACAAAGGATAGCACTATGACACAAAAATGTTCATGAATCATTAAGACAACTTGATTGACAATCAAAGCAATGAATCTATATACATTTTTTTTAAAATTTTTAAATTGTATACATCAAAAGCTTCAGAAGAGCTCACTATGCTGAACGTCCTTTTGTAAAGAAATCAAAATACACATATGACTTGCCAGTGCAAAATGGAAACCTTTTAACATTTCAAAATTTGCATTTAGCTGCAAAAAAACATCTAAACAATTCTGTGAAGTGACTGATACCATAATGCAAACAGCATTAAAGATGAAATCTCCCATTCAAATTGTATACTAACGTGGGCTCATTCATGAAATATTAACACATCTACTTGATTATCCTTTACCAGACATGTGCCCATTTCTGGCATTTCATAATCAAGCAAATCTCAAAGTAAATATGTGATAAAACCATTTAAAAATTGTCTCAAGAGAATGATAAAGTAATAAAGAAACAATTTCCTAATGTTTATAGGATAAAGCGCGAATCTTTGTTCATCGTATGGGGCTTTGTTCTCACATGCAATACCTCTAATAGCGACCTGTGGAAAAGAAATACAAAAAACATCAGATAACTATTTGGACCTGAGGCTTCTGTTCTGGAAATATACACCGAGTCCTACAGATTAATTTCCTTCAAATGTTCGATACATAAGTGTTTTTGAAATAGAATCTTTCTGTATTACATGCATGTACAGGGCTGGAAATTTCTTTTGACAGGCAACCCAAAGAGAAGTGGAAACTATTGCTATGCAAGAAAAAAAATGAAGTGTTATTTGCCAAGAACTTCAAGCAAATTTCCATTTCAGGCAATGAGGAGCATTCCAGGATTAGTCCAGCAATACTTTACCAATACACACATAACATATTAAACTATTATTGCTTTGCAAAGAAGTATAAGTGTTTAAATCTTATAATGATTTCATTCTTCTATTTTGGGGGGAAGTTGTGTAGTTGCTGAAACATTATGTTTCGTCAGCAATTTTGCTCAAATTTATCAAGGTATGAACAAGTCTTTTATATACATATAGCAAGGATTTTCAATGTCTGTCAATCTAGGAGAAACTTTTATAATAGGAAAAGGGTTCTCTACATAAAATTTCTCAGCAGTCAATCTACTTTTACATGTCTTGCAAAAAAAGATGAGGATTTTAAGCAGTGAAAGCATCAGACACTGCCACATGTTATTTATCTATGGTTATACTCCTGAAGCTATTTATTTATTGAGAATATCTTAAAGCAGATTTCTGTCTAATTTAACAAGACAGAATCCAATATTCTGTATACAGCAACATCCAAAATATTCACCTCTGTTAAGCAGTAAACTCCCATACCTAGCTAGAGTACAATATTCCCTTCTCTTTGTATCTACATATTTGATATCAACTTAACAGCCACCTCCCCTAGCTCCCCATCCCAGCAAAAATCATCCATTGTATTTAGTGACTGCTAAAACAGACACTGCACTGCTGCATCTAGCTTACTGGATTCCAGAAGCGCGGAAAGGCTGTTTCATTTGATTTATTATCAAAATCAAGGAGAAATTTGTACAAAAATGGTCACTGCAACATGGATTCTCTTTAAACCTTGATAGAAATTTAAATTTGTTTGGTAACAAAAATACTAAATAACTTACACCTGGCACATCACAAATAATCATGGTTGCGTTTACTTAAGTACTTTGAAGATAGATGGGGTGGATCACCTACATGATCTCCTTTGCCAAATAGTGACTTCTGCATGTGTGTGCCATTCCCTAAATACTTTTACTTACTTTCATAAAACAGTTGTTGTTAAGGATGCATTCTCACAGGAACTTCAAGTTTTGTCTTCTTAATTATTAGTTTCTGATTTCCTGATTTTAAAGTCATGACATTGCTGAATACTGGAAATTAAGACTAAATGACTGATATTTTGAGTCATTCCCAAAATTACAACCAGAATAGCTCGCCTTCATTCTCCAGCAGCCATTGTAAACATTAATTATCATGCAGAAAATAAATTCAGACTAAAGTGATCTTGACAACAAAATGTCAGTGCATTTTTCAACTAAAGGTGCTTTTTGTTACTATCCTTTTTTTTCCACTGGCCATTTTTAGAACTTAACTTTTAATCAGCACTATACAGCCAATATTAAGCTAATATGCCATTAAACCACATACATATTATGAAAAAGCATAAAACAATAAAAACTTTCGTTTCTATGACATCAAAGTACTATAATGAGTTGATAAAAACCAGAGATTATTATTTATTTCAAAATCATTGCTCTCATAATCTGCTTCAGATGCTATTATTATCGTCCATCCCAAGAAGCCAGAATTTACTGGATAAGTCACAGACTGAGTAATCTTGGAGTGAGAGTCGGGATTTGAAGCATAGTTTATACATCAGTAATTACCTTGACTAGGCATTAAAGCTGAGATTTCACATGAAAAGCATCCAGTCCACCGATCTAATTCATATAATCATTTACATGACCAATACAGTTAACCTGCTGATGGTTGCCTATCACAATATACAATGTAAATTAATGAAGAATTTTTACCACTGAATAAACAAAATTATGCCTACTTCCAACTGCACTAGTCAGAAAGTGCCTTATGTGTAGGCTGTTGTATATATATCAATGAAACATTTACATGGTCATGAGCTAAACACAAATACTTAACCTATTTTAGTAAAGCATAAAATATACCTTCTTTAGTTGTAAGGATGCAGTACTAACAGTGATGCATCAAATTATCAAGTTCCATGATTCAAACATGAACAATACCCAATATATGAACATTATACACAACATTTCAACAAAGTCACTAATGCAAGAAACTTAAGTCAAAGAGACCTCATTTTGCAATAAGGGTGTAGAACTTGTCCAGACATTTCATGATTCTAGGTATATAGCATACCAAAAACTTGTGTGGTCATGAGCTAAAATGCCAAAACTTTACCAAAACCAGTACAAGATGAAATATAGGTCAAGATAAGCTCTTGTTGTATGGGTGTGGTACTAAGAGAGGCGCGTATCATCACCAATTTCAGATATCGAGTAACAACAATGTCGGAGAAACAAATACCAAATACAAAATTTTACCTCAGGCAGTGAAGCATAAAATATGGACTATAATGACCTACTTCTGAAAAGAGGGAGTAGTGCTCATCAATATGCACCCCCCACCACCACCAAGTTTCATCATTCTCGATAGATAGTATATACAGAGCACACAAAAAAACTATTTCTGGTAATGAGGTATACACAAAACTTTAACCTAAGCCAATACAATATGAAATATAGGACACAGTGCCCTTTTTGTATAGGTGTGGAAATGTATACAATCATTTGGTTTAATGATTCTAGCATCAACATTTAAAACACAAAATTTAACCAATGTCAGTGATGCATGAAATATGTGTCGGAATGACCTACTTCTTAATGAATGTTTCATAATTCTTGCTATAACAGTATACATACAGGGTGCAAAAAACCTATGTGATCACGAGCTAAATGCGAAAACTTAACATAAACCAATAAAATGTGAAATGTTTGTCACAGTGACCTTATGTTGTAAGTGTGTTGTACTAACAGATGCATACAATCAACAGAGCTGGTGAAATAAACTTAAGAAACAAATTTTGAACCCAATTCTATAAGCATGAAATCTGGGTCAAAGTGACCTACTTTTGTGATAAGGGTGTAGTACTTTGTCATGATGCATCCCCTCTCCAAGTTTCAGAATTCCATATATAAAAGTATGTATCCAGGGCACAAAAATCTTAACTAAAAACAAAAACTACCAAGAATGTACAAATAATGTGTGTGTATATATATATATACACACACACACAAAATTAGTCCCCTCCCCAGGAGGTAGGTGTTATGAAACCCACTCCAAACTTCTGCCTAGGACCAAGGAAAAAAGAATGTGTGATGCAATGAGGCTATACAAATGTATTTGCTTTTATATGTGGGGTAGTACAATAACTCTCTTCTGCTTGCCATTGCGCATCCAACCACTTTTTATTGCATATTTCCCCTTTTACCCCAACTCTTTAGTACTTGTGCCCACCCCCAGACAATAACTTAGGGACCAAAATTCAAAATTGATCAAATATATGATGCATTTTTCTGCTATAAGTGCATACATAAATTCTGATCAGAAATATTTCAAAATATCACTGTGAAATTTTAAATACCTGACCCTTTACCCCTCTTAGGGACTCCAAGGACAGGTGCCAAGGATGACTTTAAATGCACCACTTACAAATGGTTACCCCAAAGGGAACACAGTTTCACCAATTTCCACCTGGCAGTTGAGATGTGGTAATGGATAGATACATGGAAGGTATCACAGTATCCCTCACTAAGAGTGGGGATACAAAAATGTGATTTTACTTACGAGACGAGTATGATCTTGACCGGGACCTTGATCTGGAATATTTGCTACTTCGTTTGGTACCATCATTGTTAGGAGAAGAGGAGCGTTTCCCTCGATATCCACTGCTAATAAAAAAAAGTGACACAGTATTATTAATACCAGCATGGGTAAATTGCTAAAAATTATTACTCTATATAAAAAAAATCTACAACAAATCATACATTTCCACAAGGTCAAAATTAATGCTATCTGTTGCTCGTCAAACAAAATACACATTATGCAGTATCTTTCAAATAAGGATGTGCCACTGTATTATAATTTGTCAATAGTTCTTTGGGACCTCAGCATGTACAAATACGTTTTTTTTGAGGTTTATTTTATACAGGTCATGACATTGGAGAAAATGCATGTTATCAAGGAAAACAAATAACAATATAAAAAGTGAGGTCCTTAATAATGTAATACTTACCTGTCACTATTGCCTTGATTACCTCTTAGGGAAGAAAGTCCCCTTGTCCAAGCTCAAAATTCCAAGCTCTGATTAGATAGAATGTTCTAGAATTATATAACAGAGAACCCAGAACCAGTCTGACAGCGACGCCATTGGCCCATGTGCAATATACTTTCTCTTTGACTTGGAGCCAGACTATTTTTGGGCCATCAAAGCAGAGTGGGTGGAGGGAATCTTGCAATAGTGACAGGTAAGTATTACATTATTAAAATTAGTTTTACCCCACAAAAAAATACATTTTAATAGCAGTAATACATTACCCAAAACTACTGACATGCTGAATTTCCCAGTTTGGATGGCCTGAAAACACTTGTATGAAATAATATACTCACCCTTACGGTACATAAGGGGTTTTTGACCAAACCCAAAACACAATCTAGAAATTAGTGAGTGAGATACCGATCTCTGCAGCTCATACCTGATAAGATTGGAAAGATGAGGGTGTGAACCAATAGCTGGATCTTTAGAGAACTTGAGTGTGTTAGACACGGATGCCATACAGCCCTTAATAATAGAAACCGAACATTCTCTCTCTTCAAACTGGAATAGAAGTAAGTCTGCCACTGCACTCTGAGAGGGACAGCTAGGATTAACATGTCTTCTATTGCACTAATCACAAAAGATTCTCAACTTTGCATCATCGAGCCTGGATGTGGACCATCTGGCCTGGACGATGCAGTTGGCAATCTTGCTCAAAAACTTGTTCTGACATAATGTCCTGGGTTGGTCAACCAACAGGTCAAGTAGATCACTGAACCACGATAATTGCGGCCACAGAGGGGCTATCAGAATGAGCTGAGCAGTGGAGGATCTGAGTTTGTGGCGCACTTGTGGAATCATTCTGAAAGGTGGGAAGGAGTAAGCGAACAGACAATCCCACCTCAGACTGAAGGCTTCCACTGCTCAGGCCCTCTGATCTGGGACTGTGTATACATAAAAAGGGAGCTTTTTATTTAGTCTCATCATAAACAAGTCCACCAACAAGACTGAACAGGGACTCAACTACGGATTGGTGCAGAGACCATTCCGTGAGGACTACCTTGCCTCTCCCGGACAGATGTCCCTTCAAGACTGATCAGCGAAGGAGGTTCCAAACCTCCACACAAAGAGAAGGAGCATGTGTACTTTCTTGATGCCCAAGGTGCACTATTACCCATGTGTTGGCAAAGGAGACCATCACACAATGACCCCATAATTGGTTGACACACCTCTAGGGCTAAAAATACTGCCTGCATTTCAAATTTGTTTATGTTAAGGGTAGCTTCTTCCTGGAACCACAAGCCCTGAAGAATTACTCCTTCTGGCTCCAGTTGAGCGCCCCAACCCGAATCTGACATGCCGGTGTACAGATAAGGGTGGGGTTTGGGGCATCAATTGGGACTCCAATCAGAAACTGGTCCTGATTGGACCACCAACTAACCTTAAGTTTTTCCAAGGGGAACCAGGTCTGCCGCAGAGTTCAAGGAGTGAAAAGCATTGGCAAGCTGATGAGACCAAGGCTTAGAGTGCAAACAAAAAAGAGACAGAACTCAGTCTATCCTGTCCAGTGGAAGACGAACTCACCCGAGGCTGGTGAGGAAGTTCATCCCCAATTAAACAAAATCCTGAGAAGGGATTAGATCCAATTTCCCTAGGTTTTGATTAAGCCCAAGCAGTGTCACTGTGGACCAACAGAGAGGCAGATCTTGCAGGAGGGCTTCTCTGAGTGCATTGTGCATCAGCCAGTCATCAAAATACTGGAGGATGGGGGATTCCTCAAAACCTCAAGTGGGCTGCAACTACTCCCTTCACCATGGTGGGTGGTGGCTAGGCTGAATGGCAGAGCTAGAAACTTAAAAACCTCCTGCTTCAGACAAACAGGAGGTACTTCCTGTGGGGAGAAAAAAATGAAGATGTGATGGTCCAGGGGGAGAATGTGGTTAACCCTTTTCAGACCAAAGCCCAATCAGCCAGGCAGTTGTGTAGAACCGGAAATGTTTTCAGTCAGTGATGTATCAGCATGAGAGAATGCAGTGATGTTGTTCAATCTGGCTTTACTGGACAAGTTTTTCAAATAATTTTTCAAAGTTATATACCATTTAAAAAAAACATAAAATTTTCTTTAAAGTTATGCAGTTTTTCATTGAAAATTTTCAGATGTAAAAAAACTGAGCTAAAAGTAAAGTTAAGGAAACTAAAAAACAGTTTAAATTTTTTTAAATAACTTGCTTTCAATGTAATTTTTTTAATCTGCAACATTCATTTTACCTCCTATATGTAAGCTTATGAAATATGAGGAATTTTACGCCATTTCAGATGGTAACAAAATAATAAAAATCCATCAAGAATGTCAAAGATTATTTCAATTTTATTAAATTTACTCGCATAAGAATTGGAGAGCAAGCAGAACATATCCTTACGGCAAAGTCGACAAAGCTTTTCATTTTATTTTGTTTCAGTATTTTTATTCCATAATAAATTCTGACAAAACAATATCAGATTTTTTTTTGTGCATTAATTTTAGTAGATTTATAGGAATGCAGTAAAATTTCAAATATTATGCACACATCCAATTTCGGTATACGGGTGAACTTCATGAGCAGTGAAGTTCACAAAAGAGGAATTCAAATTCCAGCTCTACAAAAAGGGTAGTAATACTTACTCTATGCAACAATTATTACTACTGCCAAGAGTACTTATAAAATAAAATTCCTGAACTAAAACAAGAAAGCAAATACTTACTTTATCACCGGATAAGGGGAAAGAAATACATTAAATTGGGCACCACTTGCTAAGCAAAGTGCAATTAACTCAAAAAACTTGTAGGGTTTTTTTTTGGGGGGGGGGGGGGGTAACGCCATTTTTCAGAACAATAGGTTATACATGGCGGCAGGTAAAATAGCACTCAAATTTCCAAGGACGGAGGGGATTATCACTCAAACAATATGGAAAATTTGATTAAAACGACACAATGTGCCTTTAGAACACAAAATGAAGGCAATTCTCCACGAGTGAATTTTCACATGTGTAACGCAAATAATATCCAAGGAAAAAAAGGAGTAATCCGAGTGAGGCTTTGAAGTGGGAGTCAGTCTGTGTCAGTGTTCCTTTTGTTCTAGGATTTCTAGAACATTCCTACTAATAGGAGGAAGGAATTATGAGCTTCGATGAAGGGACTTATGTCTCGTAAGAGATAAGCAAGGTAATATTGACAGCTATTGTATTACTATTTAAATTTTTTTTTTTTTTAAACCAAAACCTTTAAACAAATGTTCTTCGACTGTAGCCAAGGTAAATGGGGCAAGTGAACATGTCGTAGAATGAATTGTCTTAGCTTCAGAATAATTCAAACTAAGTATGAAGTGAATCTATCAGAATATATACACAAATGAAAAACTGAAACCAATAAACTGAAACTGTTAATGCTGCTGCAGAAAAGTGGCTTCTATGTCTTGTTTCCCACTAATGTGGGCTCGACAATAAAGACTTTCTGGGTCTCTCATGCTTTACTTTAATTTTCTTTTTCAGTACAATCCATTTTTTATTTCTTTTGATTCTTGAATAGGTTAACAATCTTTTATCTGGGAATTAATGGATTACAGAACCACGCTGCTGAGAACTCAACCAACCAATCCCTTAATCTGATTCACTTTCACCCTTGGAGATGAATCTATGAAGATTCTTTTACAGAGAACATACATTGTTTGCTGTGTGCAAATGTTTGATGGAGTACGAGGGAAATTTCTGACTCTGAGTGTTAATTAATCTTAACTGACCAGTTACTAACTTCATAAATTATATAATAACTAAAACGAAGCTTTTTACACACGACAAAATCATACTCCGGCAGCATGTGCAATTTTGATGCTTAAGTTTGGTTGAAGTAAAACTGTCACATAAGTAAAACCAGTCTTGCATCTAGATTTGCCTAAGAGTGTGTCCAGAGGTGCCATTACATTACAAAAAGAGGGTCATTTACTGGTCAGCATAGTAAAGAGGCATAAAAGTACTACTAATGCTAAATGAAATAGAAGTACCCATATCAAATATAAAAGTAAATCCCAAACTCAGACGAATAACACAATGTTAATAATATCCCTTCTCTCTATCCCATTCCTAAGAAACATTGCCTGAGATATGTCCAAATACTTGGTCAAAGCATAATTTGGTAAGTCAAATTGTCATTTAGACACTTAACTGTAAATTAGTCTTCTCTGAAGCCACACGATCGACACTTTACATGGTAGTCTATCAATAATCTCGGCTTGATTGTGAAGTGTAGTAAGTGACCAAGATCACACGTCTGAAATACGACAGAGTTCCAAATCAAATTAAGGTAAGTCCGAGAAATGCTGGTTTTAGCTTGGGAATTTCCAAAATGACAAACCTTCTCAAGGATACTATAGATCGATTCTAAAATACAGATGACACACTAGGAATCAATTTATGCCACAAATGGCCAAGAGGACTAGGAGATTTTTTCACCAGGCTGTCACAAACTGGCATTAATTCCACAAAAATACCCTCCTCAATATTTAACACTGAAAGCAAGTCAAGTCAACCTAATTATGCAAGAATCTACACAAACATGAAACATGACCTACCTGGTGGGTTTACCCAGGTAGATTCCTGGTGTAGGTGTGTGTGCCCTGTGTGTGATGGAATAATCCACCCGGATTCTTCTCCCATCTATCTCTGAACCATTACATCGGTCTTTAGCCTAAAAAAAAAGGATGCAATAAAATTATAATCAATGTCTTAACTGAGACCTACACGTATCTTTTGCTTTAAAAATTGCTTTTTACAAAGAAAAAGATTTTGGCATTTTTTAAAAATCTGATACATTCTTTGCTTGCCGAAGTAAAACTTCGTGCTTAAGTATAACATAAATCTATAAGCATGCAAATTGCATTTGTACATTAAAACTAAATACAAGAAAAGACTGATCCCGGTTATTTTCCTTAATTTAAAATAATAAGCCCTGAAAAATTCAATATATGATGCTACTATTATCTGACCTATTTCGACCTTTTTGTGACATTTCCATTTGTGGTGGTCTTTTAAACTTCTCATTAAATCCAAAGGCAAAAGGAAATGTTAATGATATGAAAACTACATTTTCAATATTTGCCTGCAAATTAAACTGATGTTATATTTACCTCAATAGCATCATCAACTGCACGGAAGTACACAAAAGCGAATCCCCTGGATCGACCACTCTGAAAATCGAAACCAAAATGATCATTGGCATTTAAAGTAAAGGACATTTGAGTAGAAACTTGGATGTAAAACAAAACAAAACAAAACAACAACAAAAAATGCAAAACTTAAAGAACAGAAGCCAAAGACTCCGTCAACTGGAAAGTTTCTCTTTGAAGTGGAAGTTAGTAGTACTAATGGAATCATATAAGCCCAATTTCAAGACAACCATTTCAATGAATTTATTGTGCAATGCCTGATTGATTGCAATATTTGCAGGTAATAAATCACAACATAATGAAAACATACCAGTGACGAGAAAACAACTAAAGACAGTAGTAGATCTGAACTTAAAACCTTAGTCCTGACTGCAAGGTGCACTATTTGGGCTGTACCAATATTTTATTCACACACCTGTACAGGACAAGTGACTTCAAGAAAGTGAGTTGTCCAAACAAATTTTTTACTTGTCTCATTATCATCCAACATATATAAATGGTACTGCGAATTTCTCCAACTCCAAGACCACTCCAGGACAGCAACTATGTCTTGTAATTAGAAATTTAGTAAAAAAGACTGCAAAATAAAATCAGTGTAATAAAAGTTAATAAGAACAGCACAAAAGTTTTGTTCTTTATCATTCATTGCTTACCACCCAACAGTTCAAGCTGAGTTTCCAGAATCACTTGAGGAACAACTAAGCAGTGGAAATGGACTGGTCAGAGTCTACTTATAATACAGAATGTTTAAGTTTTCAAATAGTAGAAATAAACTATTTAAAATATGGGATACTCCTCATGTGTCTGTTTTTGACCACTGAATTTTCATCCAAATTTCACTTTACATCTTGCCATCCTCCTTTAATTTTCTTCCAATTTTACATTTCTTCACAAACAAGTAATCGTGAGTCATGTCGAAAATGTTCAATGTGCTATAAAACACGGCACACACAAGACTTGATGTGTTAGACATCTACTGAGTAAACTTGCAGCAGGACAGTTTTCCAATCAGGCAACTAAGATGACCTGAGAAAACATAACATATTTTGACTGGTTTTCCAAATCGGATCAGAAAATATGCCTGCTTAAAAGTGTACACAGGGTAAGCGGTATTGTCAGGATTTAGCATGTTTACAGCAGTTTTGCATCTGTGGATTGAGGGGCGGATGGGGGGTTTACCCAACTATATGTACTGAGCATGTTTTCATGAACAATCAGCAATGATGACATTTGTTAACAGTGAATGCAACTATATCCAATGTTATTAACACCTGCATCTGTGAAGTAATTTCATATTGTATTTTGGTTTGGCCCTGTAATTGGTGATTGTCTTTCTCACTGTCATTGTTCTGTGTAATGCGGTGACCTCGCTAGAGTTCACTTCCGGGTCATCCCTTTTCTAAAAATTCCCGCAACAATTAGCACATAGTTTTCAAAGTTCTGTAACAGATTTTTTTATATTTCACCACCCAGAAAACTGTGTTCTATGTGATGTAATTGTTATCTAATGAATATTTATGAAATTATTGTAAAAGTAACAGTTTTTCCTTTTACTGTAATAGTATGTTGACCATGAAAAACAGCCCCCCACCACTCCCTTACTGTCAATGTCCAACCAAGACAGCATCCCCATAATTTTTCAGAGGTCCCTCAATAACTCGCGCCCTCACTTTTACTGCAGTCTATGTTTCTGGACCCGATTGTGTGCGAGTTATCCAGGGAGTGGTGTATGCTCCGCATTATGGCAGATGTGTAAAAAGTGACTTGAGTGGACAAGTGTAATTTTTTTTTTTTTAGCCGTGAAGAAATTTTTAAAAGTTGGCAGTAGTTATCCTGAACAAACTTTGTCCCTGAAACTTTTCTATCAGCTAACTAATATAAAAGTTATCACCATAAAGGATGTGCAAAAACATGCATGGACAGAATTTAAAAAATCTCAAAAGTCTTGGAATTCACAGGAACCAAACTTTTCCTTGACGTTTTTTGCAAGAAGGACCCATATATCCAGCAACAGGATCCAAATTTGCAAGATTCTTTTTGACCCTATGAGATAAAATTGCAGTATACATCAGGGTTCTCCCCAGTAATTTTTTCAGCTGTAGGGGTACATGCAAAACAATATTTCAAGTTGTTAATCATTAAATCAAGTGTACAAGAATGTACACATTCAGGTTTCTATGTACAGAATCATAATATAATTGGAAAAAAAAACTGCATTTTTATCAAAACTCTGGACAAACTCTTAATTCAAAGCTACATTATGATAGTTAGTGGTGATCTCTCATTTGGCTGAAATGAAAACATCTTATCATTCCTTGAAATCATGACCTTATTCTAAAGTACTGATCATATATTATGTGCTAAAATAATGTTCTTAAGATAATAACAAAGGGTTTCTTGTTTTAATGCAGCACAATTTTGTAGATTATAAGAAATAATGACCTCAGTTTTTTCTCTCAAAAGTATGGTCAGCCTAATGACCAAGTCATTACATAAAGACCCATTAAGGTGTAGTGGGGCTAGGAAGCTGTATCGGCAACCTATAAACTGTAGCCAGACCAATACAGCTTACTGGCCTGTGGTGAACACTGGATGTGACCACTGTTCAGGACATGGTTATTTTAGTGAACAAGGAAATTGTAGCAAAGTGCACTGTAGTCTGACTCAGCAATGACTGATTCAAAGAATATATTGCTGATAAAGTTAATATTTATTCCAGAAATTAATAAATCCACGACTCGAACACTTGTGATAATTATCATCCTACCCTGTCACGAATCTTCTGTACTGTGATTTGAATTACTCAAGCTCGAGTAACCATTCCCCTCTAGAATTTATTTTTTATTGTGGGTCTTCACTTTTTCATTCCTGCATGCTAATTTAGAAATAAATGCAGCAGTGTTTTCATTGAAGATTTCATCTTTCTTTGTTATATTTTCTATCAATTATCTTTGACTATGTGCTCTCATTCAGTGCCCAAGCTAATTCAAATCAGTAAGACACTGCTGTAAGCTAGTGAAATTGATCATGTCTTGTGCTATTTTGCAATGAGCAGTCTATTCAACAATCTTGAGATGCACTCGATTCAGTTGGTCTAAAATCAACCATGGTGCTCTTTTGTCTTTATTTTCTCGTTTTATTTTCATAAGCATCAGAGATGACAAATAAGGGTCAATGGCTCATGAGTGCTGACTAAAATGAACCCTGACCATGTGTGGCAAAAAGACTCCCAAACCATTTATTAACAAGAGTCCCTCGAAGGGACTGACACTCTATTGACTAAAAAGAATTTCCAGGAATTCAAGATAATACCATTTCTTCCTTTTAACTGTGGAGTGTTCAAACCATCTTTGAAATTCTTCAGAGATAAGATTTTAAAATTGACTGCTGTGGTGGACATATTGGATGCCAACTTGGCACCATTTTCATTTAGGACCAACAAGGCGTCATAAGAAGTCTTCTGGTGGAAACCCCATGTTGATATGACTTTCTGTTTTGGAGAAGTAACAATAACAAGATATTAGTAACCATATTTGATATAAGATTGGCACCATTTCTATTTAATACCAACTAGTCATCACAAGAAATCTTTTGGTGAAAGCACAATGTTGATATGACCAACCATCTAGGAAAAGTAGTGATAACAAGATTTTCAAGATGGTCATTGTGGCAGTCATATTAGAAGTCAGATTGGCATCGTTTTCATTTGTGACCAACTAGACACCATAAGAAGTCTTTCAGTGAAACCCCATGTTGATATGACCATTCATTCAGGAGAAATAGTGATTTTCACTGTGGCAGGCATACTGAATTTCTGAATGGCACCATTAAGACCAACTAGACATCATAAGTTATTTAGTAAAAACTCGATGCTGATATGACCATCCGTTCAGGAGGAGTGGTGATAACAATATTTTCACTGTTGTGGCTATCAGATGGACACGATTTTTATTCTGGACCAACCATACATCATAAGAAGTCTTCTGGTTAAAACCCCATGGCAATATTACTTTTCATTCAGGAGGATTATCAATATTACGATTTTCAAGATGGCCACTGTGGCAGCCATATCGGACATCAGATCGGCACAATTTTCATTTAGGACCAACTAGACATCATAAGAAGTCTTCTGGTGAAAACCTCATGGTAATATTACATTCTGTTAAGGAGAAATAGCGACAAGATTTTCAAGATGGCTACTGTGGTGATCATAATGGACATTGGATCGGCACCATTTCATTTAGGACCAACTAGACATCATTAGAAGTTTTTCAGTGAAAAATCCAAGTTGATATGACCATACATTCAGGAGAAGTAGCAATAACAAGATTTTCAACATGGCTACTCTAGCGGCCATATTGGCCATCAGATCGGCACCATTTTCATTTAGGGCCAACTAAACATCATAATAAGTCTTCTAGTGAAAACCCATGTTGATATAACCATCCATTCAGGAGGAGTAGCGATAACAAGATTTTTAAGATGACCAAAGTAGTGGCCATATTGGATATCTGTGCGGCACAATTTTCATTTAGGACCAACTAGACCATGGGATGAATGTGTGTGTAAAGTTTCATGGCAATCCTCCAAGTACTTTAGGAGGAGTAGCGATAACAAACTTATGCTAACGGACAGACAAACAACAGAAAACAGACCATCTCATAAGCTCTTCTGGTCTATGACCTGTAGAGCTAAAAACTGATTTTCAACACTTTCCATTAAGATTAGCCCTATTCCACCTATGCCAGTAACACCAATTGTTTTTACCAACCTGTCTATCGTAGACTATTTGAACAGTATCAAGAGAGCCGAATCTGCTGAATACGTCATGCAGTTCTCGCTCCTCTGTGTATAAACTTAGACCAAACACGCCCAGGCACTTCGATGGCTCAGGATCATCCTGGAAAAGAAAATAAGCAAATTGATTTGTTTTGCTGACCACTTGCAGATCTCTCAGAAAGACTTTTCAACGGAAAAAAATAATAAGATCTATTTATGGCAAAGTTTCTTGATTTTTGTTTGGTTACCCAAAAATAAAGACTTTGTTCACAATCACAAGGCAATGTGGACCATGGCGGTATGGACAGATTGCAAAGCTTTATTTTGTTTAAGTGATTTAGTACTTTTTATCATGCATGAAGTTAAATCACCGTACAGTAACTGTCTAAACACAAAGGGAACAGAGTAAGCTGAGTTGGAACAGCATCGGTCTTGCAATCCATGGGTTGCGGGTTTGATACCCGCCCAAGTCAACTGCCTCGACATGTCCTTGAGAAAGACACTTAGCTCCCATTTGATCGGCATTATATAGCTAATAATGTGTTAAAAGTGCTGTTAAAACCAACAAAACTAAACACAAGGGTTAATGCAGGTCACTAAAGCAAGAAACACACTGACTTTGTTTTGATCGAAGACTTAGTAATTTTCATGAAGCATACTAAGTTACACAACTCTGCACTCAATAATGTCCAAGAAAATAAGCTCAATGCAAAGATTAACACAGGTCACTAATGTGGGAAAAATAGGTCACAGTGACCTAGTTTTGATTGAAGACTTTAGTACTCCTGATCATGCATCTTGATTTCAAATTACATGACTTTGCAAGCAACAGTGTCAGAGAAAGTGAGCTAAATGTCAACCTTACCCACGCATCAAAATGACTGCTAATCAACTAACCTGAGGTCATTTTGCCGATGGATCACTAAAACCCCAGCTGTTATTAATCCATTGGAGCAGTGAAAATTTCCACCGGTCACTATCATAACAGTTAACAAGTAGTATTGTGTTGGATGTATCAAATACGCGAGATGTAAGAAAGTAATGTAAGAAAGAGAAAAATGTAAGAAAGTACCAGAAATGCCAGAAAAAAGCATATATATGGCTGAAGTATGATCCAGGAAAGGATGTGATGTTGCACATTTTCTGCAATGATTGTTTGAAAAAAATATAAAAGTGCGCGGGGTACTTTATTCGTTGATTTTTTTAAAAACTTTCATAAATCATTCCTGGAATCACACTAATGATGGTGCTCCTTATCTCACCAGACATCAAGGATTATAACCCATGAGATGCCATCAAACTGTGGCATACTGCTGGACCAAGAAACTGAAGGTTAGAGACTAGGTTTTATAGACCTAGATTTGATGATGAATCAAATAAGGAAAATGAATATGAACTTTCAACTTTCAATGAATCTTGTTTTGTAACATAGTCGTTATTGTTTTGAGTTTATGTTAATGAATAATAAATGTTGAATAAGAAACTCAACCGACTTCTTTTTGATTGTAGCAGGATCAGTGAAATTTAAGCAGGAGTAAAAATTTATTACGGCGATCCTGTGGGTTAGTGAAAGAAAATCCCAATTTCAAGCCCTGCCTTACCTTGAGAAATAGGTAAGCACTAATCACTGAAACATTGCCTAGTGACCAGTTTACAGCAACGACTTCAGTACACCTTGCTGAACATTTGCTTACCAAGTCATACAAGACCCTTAAGCAACAGTGTCTAAAAAAAAGTACTGGAATGCAAACCCTAACCTCGGTGTTGACATTTTGCTATCTGGCAATAAAACATAGTACAGTTCAACACAGATCTGATAACACATAAGGGTTCCGCACAACTGTGAATTATTTATGGAAGAAAAAATACTGAGACTAGCCAGGAAATAGCTTGGTCAGCTCATTGGTGCAAGGAAGATTGTTCAAGTGGTTGGTGTTGTTACCATTTAAAAAATATGTTGAATTAGCGCATTTAATTCAGAGATATAGTAAAAAATATTTTGTTTAACTTGTCAATTAAATATGACTGAACTTTCAGAAATGATTGTATAAATATATGAATATGACAACAGCATGATTCAGTAAAATTTTTTTTACAAATTAGTAAAATAAATTAGAAAAATTGCTAAGCTGGGATCAAAATCTAAATAAGTCATCCACATATTATTACAAAGCCTACTAAATTTCCTTTGTCTACCACAAATGACTTTTTCTTAATCGAGCTTACAAGGTTTTGCAAAAAGAATCCAAGTATAAAAATGTTCCAAACATGTAAAGAAAATTGAGAAAAAAAAAGGGTCAGACACCAGAACCCACCCAAGGTGTCAAAATATCAGATTTTATCTGGTTTGGCTCAGTAGTATTTAAGCTATCTTGTTTACAAAAAAGTGTGAGACAGACAATGTCTCCCTCTGTTGGGGATTCAGGAGATTTAACTAGGGTTGAAACATTTACCAAAACTGTAAACATTTACATCACTGAGAGTACACAAAATAATCTTGTTTAAGCTCTGGTATACTGACTCATAAAACTTGAACAAAAAGAGGACTTTGTAAGCACTAGCAGCTGTAATCATATAATGTACATTTGATTTTATATTTAATGAAGAAAATGCATATTTTCAGCTAAAGGTTGACAGAGAGAGAGAGAGAAAGAAAAAACACAACTCAACGACAAATTACCCACAAGTTGTAAAGTCATTAAGAACAGACTAGTTGAGAACTTCATTTGGCCCAAATGTATTCAATATTGCTCTAGATTTCTTTTTTGTTAGCACAATATTAACTAGCTTTAGCTGCCAAAATAAATACTGGATACTTTAGTAATACCAAAAGCCTGCCTTTCTACATTCAACTCAATGCTTTTCTGACTGAAAATTCCAATCCATAATGTCTCTTGTGATATATATGTAGGGGGATATGTACACAGGCTACTCTATAAATAGTAACAACACTGTCTCAGCAGAACACAGTGCCTCCAACTAGGAAACATCTCAACGTGTTTTAATATAGCAAATGATCCACCCAAAGCTGAACAGGAAAGGCAAATGTTATACAACTTTTAAAATATGTTTCATTTTCACTTAACTTTCATATCCGTCGATATAGTGATTTTGCATGCTAGACCTGCCAACTGTAACAAGTCCACAGCAAGGCAGTCAATATTTTCCCATTAAGTTTCACCAATTTTCAGTAAGGTGAAACTAAATATCATGTACTGCCATTGTCGATTGGATACATGCATTTTTAAATTTTAGAAATGTGGTCTAATGCAGCATAGGCAACATTATATTCAGCTAAAAATTTTGTAAAGTACATTTCGGGTTTGATGACCTGCAGTTCAGTTTCAGAAAGAGTAGTTTCAAACCCCATGGATGTCAAAGACTTCTTGCTGGATCTCTCAATTCAATGTAATCGTTACATTTTCTTTAATTTCTCATGGTGGGTGAAAACATTTCATCACACAACATTATGTCCAATAAATGCAGTAGTTGCCTTCCCTGCTTTTTTTCCCCCAAGCATGGCCAAGTATTTAAATATTGTGCTTTATACTTCTGCGCTGAATGTTTGGACTTTTTAAAAGCTTTATTGTCCCACTGGCCTCAACATGTTTCATTTGCCAGATACATTTCCAGACTATGCTACAATATAAAAGCAACAGCTTGATCATGAGGGCATTATTTTGGCATGAAAATGGGTAAATTAAAGCATCTGAGATAGCCCCCGACCAATTCCACTATGTCTAATACCTGTATGCAGACCAAAACCTGGCCAAGCCAATATAAGGATTTGATGGACAAAATCATAGTTTTGTAATTTTTGCCATTATTGCACAAGTCCATAATTTAAAGGTCATTTCAGTAGATCTTATGATATAATTGTAGGGTTGGCAGGTCTGGCATGCTTAGAAATAATACGTTTTCCATGTAACCTTACACGAACAGTTGATCACTTCATAAATTGGTTTGAAACTCTCCACATGTACTGTACTCAAGACCCTTTCCAATAATTTCCTGTTTATGCAGTAAACTATTGCCACTTTAATTTCATATGACTGACATTACACATTTTTTTTACTGTGCTCAGTGTGAGACATTTGACAATTGTCTTAGAGGTCATTTTTGTGCACTTTCCAAAATATATGCGATTTAGTTGACTGGACATTGTGCTAACTGACAGCTGCATGCACAACTTTATACAGCTGACTGAAGAGTTTGACAACTTTTGAAACTCAGTCATGAACATATATATTCTTATTCCAGACTTTTTCCCTTTCTTCCTGGTAGCGTAGAAAATCTGTTTAACACTGACCTTGACCTAGGGTGTGGACAGATGGATGGACAGACAAACATGCATACTGATGCCAAACTGATCACCACACTGAAATTCTGCCAAGCTGGGCAAGATAAGAAACTTAATTTTGATTTAAATGGGAGGAAGAAATGCATATTCCAATGAACTTGGAAAACTTGCAGTACTGTAGGCATAAGTCTTTTTGGGTTGTTTTGAGTTTTAGAATTCATTCAAGTGAAACCTTCATGCCAAGATTAAGTGTTGTAGAATATCTGAGTGAACTGATGTGTGAGTTTTTTAAAACTAGTTTTACAGTATTATGTTTATATATTAATTTAAATCAGTAGCGATGCATCCCTATATAACAAAATGTGATGAACAACAGTTTATCAGACACCACCAAAATTCTTTATTGGGGTGGAAAGTATCTGCGAGTGTTGTTCCGATTATCGATTATAATCGGAAATCAGTTGGTTGAGCAAACCGATGTGCTAATCGATTATGAAACTTCATTATTGACTGTCCAGAAAGGGAGACAACTCTGGAGTGTTGATAAATTAAAACATTTTCTGACATTTTGTTTCAGTTTAAATGTAAAATCCTTACACTGTAGTATTAGTAAATAATGACTAACAAGAAAAACATGTCTTTCAATACTTTGAACGATAGACAAATCACAAATGAATGAATGGGTTTTGGGGGACTGCAGCAGTTTTTCAGTTACATAAAACTGATCGGTTATAGAAAGTTGCTTTCATTTAAAAAGTTGTGGAAAAAACAAAAGAAAACACTATTCAATAAAAATAGTACGTATAGCAATAAAAAGATTACTCCTGTACATTCATTAGCATTCTGAACCTCTTGAACAAAGACATCACTGTATAACAAAAATTAAAATTTGCTCTTAGTAACCAATTATAATCGATTATCAGTTAGTTATGTGCAACCAATTATCGATTATGAAATTCTGACCGATTCCCATCACTAGTATCTGCATTGATACATACCCTATCTCCCATGTGCCTTCGACGAGATGACATAGGAGATCTACTCCGGCTGCGGTAACTACCATATCGATCTCTGTGGTCATAACGATCATAGTGAGGTGACCTTCCTCGACTGAAATATATTAAGCCACTTATTATGTACAAATTAGTGATTGGTTAGTTACAAGTTTGTGAAATAAAAACCAAGTCATACATGCAAAATAAAGTGTACATTAGTATATCAACTCTAGTGATACAAAAGGAGACAGTTTACCAGCTCCCCCAACCCCAATGATGGGCCACAGTAAAAATGAATCCTTACAGGGTTGAATGCGAGCTAAAAATGAGGGAAGACATACTTTTCTACACAATACAGGAATGTAAAATAGCTGCACACACACCTGTCAAGGGAAATTTTTTAAATCTCAGCCTGGGGTTCCAAAACTTCTGCGGCCCTTTCTGGATATTTCAACCAAAATTAACATGGTAGTTTGAGAGTGATAATGTTAAAAAACATTACAGTAATCAAGGTGCAATAAATGAGAAAATATTGATACAGTATACTCCATTATGAGATGTACCTGAAAATGTCATTTTCCATTAAAGATTTTCTGTTGCTTCAGTTTTAGTATTATCCTTTCATTATTGACTTGTTTTTTTCTCAAACTACGCATTTTTTAAAACAACAAAGCGTAAACGAAAATTCATCCTACAACAGTCTGTTAGGCTATTTATATGATTAAAATGTGTGTGTGTGTGTATATATATATATATACACACACACACACATATACACATGTATTCTCTCTCACCTAGGTCACCAAAATATAAAAACGCTTGACTCGCACACATATTTGGTTAAGCATGTTGGTAAACTAGCTCCTCAAAATGTTTTGTTGCTTTATTATTCTCTGGTTCTAATAAGGGATTAGGCAGCATATATTTTGTTTAAAAATTCCTTTATGAGCCGACTTACTGCTATACAAAGACACATAAAATGAGAGACTTGTGTAACATTGCTATAGTAAAATGCCCAGTGCAGTAATTTTTTAAAGAGACAGAAGAAGCCTAAATATTAGGACATAGGATTTCACATCTGCAATGTTTTACACTTTAAATAAAAAGTTTGAGTGCTGGAGTAATCACTGAACAATATGAAAAACATAATGACCAAAAACTGCATGGAATAAATACATACAACATGCCGAGTTAGCAAACAGTAATTACAACTCATATATTGGACAAGTCTGGCAAATATGATGGTTTTGAAAACCTTTATATCTACTTATCCATCTATCCAGCTTGCATTAATTCGATCAAAAATGTATCTGTACAGGCAAGATGCAAAAAACATAACTCTGATATAAAGGTAAACATTTAATAAGACCACCTTTTGTATGTACAACTACTGGTCGTATAGCTGGCTTACTGTCTGTTGAATTAACATGCCCATGGAATAAGACCACCTTTTGTATGTACCACTATTGGTTGTAACAGCACTACTGGTTGTAACAGCTAGGGCTTACTGTCTGCTGAATAAACACACAGTAAGTGTAAAGATGGTTCTATTGTCATGTAACTCTTGTGTATGCAAAAGATACATGTTTGTATCTGAGTGTTCTACTAAAACAGATACCTAGCTTCGATATTCTCCAGCACTCAGTTCAGAACAATCAATCCATTTCCTCCTATAGAGCAGAAATTCACCACACATGGTTCATATATTGCCCACGTGGTGACCATCAGCAAGAGGGATATCAATTTTGGACCCCTCCCCCAGGAATCCCTACCTGCAATTAGTGACATTGTTGAATATTTTTTTTATTTTTTACCAAACTTTGAACACTCTTTCATATTAAGATGACAAGTGGTATACATATACTCACATGTAAGTCAAGTCCAACTACAAACAACACAGACCATGATCTGCCATCACATAATGTGCTGGCAGATCAGGGTCTATGTTGTTTTTTCCTAACAAACTGCATAGACCCAGATCTGACAATGCATTATGTGGTGACAGATCTGAGTTTGTGCAGTTTGCAGTTGAACATGACTTATAAGCAAGTATATGTGGTTTATGTAATAGATTTTGGGTTAGACCCCTGAAACAAGTCTGCGATGGGGACTGGTTGGTGAGATGGTGAGAAACCTAATCAAAACCACAAGGATTTGCCATGGTAAGCCATGGAAATAGCTCAAGTTTTGTATTTTACTACCGTTCTTCAGAATTAAGAACTTTGACTTCCATTTTTAAATCCCACAGAGAACCATTTGAACTGGACAACAGCCACAAAAGGAATTAATATTTACCTTCTGCTTCGGGACCTGAAAGACGAAGGAAAAGAAATGAATTAATTTCAGGTAAATAGTAGCCATGGGTTAAAGTCAATAATGCCTATCAACTTAAAATTCACACAAAATAATCAATAATCAAAGAAGAAATAAAAACTCCGCATTTTATTCAGAGACTTACAATCTTTTTTCTCACAGTTCTTTTTTCATCCGATTTAACGGAAATAAAGTAAGTCAGGAAGTGTGGATCAAAATTTTAAAACTTTCTAACTATTGGAAGTTTCTCAGAATAAAACACTAAACCAACAAAATTAGGTCTCATAGAAAAGGCCAAAAATTGGCACGCAATTTTAGATTTGAAGATATAATTTTCAATGGATACTGACCTCTGGAGATAAATTTCCACAGGCAAGTGGCTGTCAATACAGGTTTTAAGGTTTCCTCAATCTCAAAGGTCACCTCAAGTAAATACTTGAACCACCAGAAACAGATGATGATTGGTGTTTACACTTGCTGTATGATGATTGGTGTTTACACTTGCTGTACATGTACAATTGATGTAAAAAAAAAACTTTTCATTTGTTGCCACTTACCTACGTCGTTTGTAATAAGGACTTCGTGACCTGGATCGTGAATGCTTATGATATTCTCTGCTTCTGGATCTGTAAAACAAAATTCATTGTTATTTGATGGTGCAAATCCAACATATAAATATACTGAAAAGAATTTCCAAGAATTCAGGAAATGACCATTTCTTCTTTTTAACTGGTGAGTATTGAAAGCATCGATAATTTATTTCAGCATCAAAAAGATTTTCAAATTAGCTGCTGTGGTAGCCATACTGGATGTAAGATGGGCATGATTCTCATTTAGGACCAACTAGACATTATTAGAAGTCTTTTGGTAAAACATAGTGGCCATAATGGATGTCAGATCAGCATCATTTTTATTTAGGATCAACCAGACATCATGAGAAGTCTTCTCATGAAAATCCCAAGTTGATATGACTTTCTGTTTAGGATGAGTAGCAATAAAAAAATTTTCATGATAACAGTTATACTGGATCTCAGATCAGCACCATTTTCATTTAGGCCCAACTAAACATCACAAGTTTATTCATAATAAGCCAATCTTTCTTTAGCTTCACAACTACTACAACAGAGCAGATCAAGCAAAAATGACAAACTTGTATACTATTCTGAGTTTATAGTCTAGTAAAGGTCTCTCTAATTAGATTGCCCTTCATTATTGTGTTATTCTGGATAATACCCAATCATGCTATGGACCCCATTAAGTGAATGACCATACAGGACTTTCGCAGACCTATACCAGTACTAGATTAGGAATGAAAAGAGATATTCATAAAATGCAGGTGCCCCATTTATCTTTTATTAACTACGAACTAAGGACCAGTCAAATGCGGACACGTTAATTTTCTGAAGGATATCTTTAGTTCCATCAATGTAAATGTAACTATTTATAAACTTGAAAATTTTATTACAATGTACATATTTTGTACATACATAAATGATGTTAAGGTTCTTGGATAGGCATTTTCTGTACCCATATCCTCCATTCCCAATCCACCCCACCACCTCTCACACATTAAAACATGCAAATATTCATTCATAAGCTTTCAAGCTATACATTGGTTTGGTACAGAACATGAAGGACAGTTATGGACCCCAACTAGCCTGTTATAATAAGAAAGTGCTGTATTAACCTGCCCTTATCCAAAATTTAAAGTTTGTTGCTCTATCCAGTAGTGTTTGTAAAACCATAATATAAAGATCACTGTTTCAAATCCTAGGACTAAGAGTTGCAACTCAAGATTTGCGCTAGGATTTTCCAAGTCTAATTATCTGGCATACCAGAAAGATCTGTACTATGGAATTTTCTGCTCCAAGATTGCTGCCATTAAACTTTACTCTTCTACTATATTCTCTCAGTGTCTTTCTACTATATTCTGTCAGTGTCTTTCTACTATATTCTGTCAGTGTCTTTCTACTATATTCTGTCAGTGTCTTTCTACTATATTCTGTCAGTGTCTTTCTACTATATTCTCTCAGTGTCTTTCTACTATATTCTCTCAGTGTCTTTCTACTATATTCTCTCAGTGTCTTTCTACTATATTCTGTCAGTGTCTTCTTAAATCACAACTCAAACATTTACGTGGACCAGAATCAACTTTGACACAAAGCGAGCCGCACTGGTAAAGTTTTGTGTCTATAATAAAAGCATAAATATATATGCATAAAGTAAGGACACAGGCTGCCCAAATTGTGTCGGCAGGCCGCATGCAACCCACACATTGTGTACCCGCTTAAATAATTGTTCTCTTTTTCTGAGATATTTTCCATTTAAACTGATAAATATTTTATTTAATACAAAATGGAGCATTTCTGCAAGTAAGTTTTGCAATTTGCATAGCCAGATAGGAAATAAATATGAAATAAGCAAAAGTAGTAACCACTACAAAGCTATTACAAAAAAGTGACAGATATAAAAAAAATGTCATACGTATTTATGAATTGTGCAGAACCAACCATAGTTCATGTGCCTTTCAATAAAATGCATGCAGCCAGTCACTTGACAATGGAATTGAATTCTGGTTGTTGTGATGCTGAGATTTCATAAATAATGCAGCAGAACATTAAATTTTCTCAATAAGGGCAGTGGAACAAAGAGGTCAAGATCGGTGGATTCCAATGGGCCTAATGATCAGGGCAAAGCGGCAACGAAAATCAATGAAGTGGGCACTGATGCAGAGAATGACGATTCGTCACCAAAGCAATTGGGCGTACAGGTTAAGTCTGTGAGGAATGAAGTCACGAGTATTTATAGTGAAGTGTATGGAGGGAAAAAGAAAACTAAAACAAAATAAAACAAAACTTTAAGAAAGAATGGGTTGTGGTATTGGCAAAGTCACAGGCAGAAGATACTGCAGGTCTCCTTAATATTACTGCACATGTGCTAAAAATGTTAAAAAATATAAATAAATTATATATTCGTTTCCAAAAGAATTGAAGTAGACTCACTTTCAACAAATGTTCAATATCTGTCAAAATATCCGTATTGTATTCACACTGTATTTTATGTTCATCATATTCTTTTATCTGTTGTATTTTAGGTTAAACTTGGTAAAAATATTAGCACTTCTACCTTCCTTCCAAATGTCTATCGATGCTATGGTATCATACCTAAGTCAAACTTTGAGAAAGATGATTACTAGGAATTTACCTTACTCAGAGCACAAATATCTTAAGAGTTCGAAATTTTCGGCAATATCACACTGCCTTCATCAGCGACTACTGTTGATCACGTGACTTATAACGGTAATGTGAAACGAGGAGACTGGTGTAGCTAGGTGGTAGTTCAAGCCCCTCATCCCTGTTTAGTGTTGGCCTCTGCTTTCGTATTTCACAGTAGTCACTGATGAAGGCAGTGTGATATTGCTGAAAAGTTTGAACTCTAAGATATTTATGCACTGAGTAAGGGAAATTCCTCATAATCATGAATTATCCAGAGCAAGGAAGCAACCTTTTCAGTTGTATTTTGAGAAAGATGTTTGGCATGTTCAGAGTTGTACCTTGAATGCGGGATCGTGGGTTTTCCATAGCTTTTTATCCCACGTCCCTTAAATCTTGACCCCTGTGCATCCATTGGGTGCGCCTCTTCACCCCCCCTCCAAATATATAAAAAAAATATGCATAAATTTTTTTCCTTTACTGCACACTCATCCACATTTATGTTTGGCAATAGCAATGGCCAGAGTTCATAAAGGCAATTAAATCTGTATGATGGCAATTAACATCCATTTTAAAACAACATATATGGCAATCAAAACATTAAAGGTTGTAGGTGTCTGCCAAGTTGCAACGTAAAGTCTTTGTCAGCCGCTACTTCAACGCATTTTCGATGTTGAATTCACATATATGGCAGATAAGATTTAGTTTATTTCAAAGTTGAATTACTGACAAATGGGACTCAATTTATGCAAATACACAATGTCATTTAATCAATATATTCTTAATTTGACAAGATAAATAATTCAGAAAAAAACGGGAACTATTATAATAAATGCTTGTAAATAATGAGTGAACACTTAAGTTAAATTAGAGCAAGATCCGGAATAGAAAATTTCATAGTAAGGCTCATTTCTGGTGAACCAGATATTCAAACACGTTAATGTTTTCACAAGTTACTTTAGCACTTGATAAAACATTTACTACAATATAATATGTGTCTAATAAAATGATGACACTACAAAGCAGATGACAAAGTTAAGGTGGCAAAAGTGTTAAAGCAAATAAGAACATCTAATGTTTGTAGCACTACTATTGCATTAAGTATTATCTACCATTTTCCTTTGTCCCTTTAAAATGTTATGTGTCCCCCAAATGCTGATGATGGGGGACACAGTGTCCCCTGCCCTCAATGGTCCTAGGTGTAACTCTACATGTTGATCAACACTGGTTATCTCTAGTATATTGTATCAGTAAGCTTATCTTATAACATCTATGTTTCATACCGTCCCTTACATAATAATAATATACTTATCTGTGATAATTTGTTATAATCCACATTTTTATTTTTGTATTTAACCAAATGTCCAGCATGTGCCTCATTTCATTATTAGCACATCACCACTCCTGACTAAAGGATTCAGTGCGAAAGGGAACACAACTGAATATTTACGGTTCTCTTTGATGTACACTGAATCATTTGTCAGAGAATCACTTTCAATGATGCGGAATTGTAAATGGAAAAAGATGCTAATCTTAATTGGATGAATTGTCTCAGACCGCATGTTCCAATAGAATTGGGTTGTGTATTATGACATTTTAAAATGAAATTTTTTAAAATTCTGGACGTGTAGGCAGAGATTTCTGTACAAATATATGGTGAACAATTGCTGGCTACTGGCTTCTACTGAGACCCCTGCTTAAGCAGTAATTATAAAGCAAAGATAGGTAGGCAATTATAAAGCAAAGATAGGTAGGCAATTATAAAGCAAAGATAGGTAGGCAATTATAAAGCAAAGATAGGTAGGCAATTATAAAGCAAAGATAGGTAGGCAATTATAAAGCAAAGATAGATAGGCAATTATAAAGCAAAGATAGGTAGGCAATTATAAAGCAAAGATAGGTAGGCAATTATAAAGCAAAGATAGGTAGGCAATTATAAAGCAAAGATAGGTAGGCAATTATAAAGCAAAGATAGGTAGGCAATTATAAAGCAAAGATAGGTAGGCAATTATAAAGCAAAGATAGGTAGGCAATTATAAGCAAAGATAGGTAGGCAATTATAAAGCAAAGATAGGTAGGCAATTATAAAGCAAAGATAGGTAGGCAATTATAAAGCAAAGATAGGTAGGCAACAGGACTAGCCCATCAATTTTTTTATCTCCAAATTTGTGACTTTTATTGAAATGAATCACTATCTGAAAACTTTTGATTTCCTTTGGCAATCACCTGTGCCAACATAGCAACTATCTTTTGATGGCAGAGCATACAAACATCAAAGCAAACTCTTAAAACTTTTTACCTGGATCTCCTCCTCCTCTTGTTATCTCTGGAGTGTGACCTTGAACGTGACCTTGACTTTGACTTGTAATGAGACCCTGATCTTGACCTGGAGGGTGTCCTGGATGGAGTTCGTGACGCAGCAGAATGATTGGATTTGGGTGACCTCTTTGCAGATCTCCTTTCCTTAGATCCTCCCGACTCACTAGAGGGTGACCGTGAATCTCTTCTCTGAAAATAAATAGATATCTGGATTTTATAGCCATTTTTCTTTCCTTGTTCTTGTTCATCCATGGCTGCAGCCGCTTTCAAACTTTGGTATCCACACACATTTCTACCGATAGTCTCAGATCCAATGCAAATCAAGAAACTACAAACAAAAATATATATTTTGCTTTATGAAGACCCATTATCAATTAAAGGCTGCCAGGGTTCTCCATAGGATTTTTGAAAGCTGCAGTCCAGGACTACTTACTTTGAAAAAGTTGGGGTCCAAGCCCTAAAAATCAGGTCCTAAAAGTCGAACAATGTAAAATGTTGACCTTGATATTTATGATAGGGATGGCTCATAGTCCTACTGCTTGAATAAGCGGTGCCATGACATGTTCCCCGATCAGTTAACCCTGGAACTAGAGGCCCAATTTTCAAAAATATCTCACAATAGTTGGCAGCCCATACTGACACTGTTGCACAGACTAAAGTCTAATTACTTTAGTCATACAATACTTGCTGTAATGCTTTTTTTCCTCACTGAAGTATATCAAGCACAATCAAGTGGTCGAGTTTTTCAAACTCCTGTTGTGTGCTACTTAGCTGAAGAGCAATGGTAGCCAAAGAATGCTGAAGTCATTTAACTTATGGTATATTTTCTTTATTGAAACAAATATGCCCGAGAACATCTGGCCAAATATGATTAGCCATTTTCGTTTTGTTAAGGAAAAGTAACCACATGTTAACCAACTTCGGCATTTCATCTGTAAGCAAAACAGCACAGCATACTACATTCACTTTTCTCTTAAACAAACTTTAACAAACTTCTCAACAGCAGGTTTAGGATAAAAATCCTACAGAGTTCCTCCATCACCCTCATCAATTTCGTTAGGTTGATTCTTGTTTTAATGTTTAAACATCCACGACCCTTTGGCTTAATACGATTATTAATACAATTATGTGACAAGAAACATCGCTTAATGGCCATTGACATTACAGACAAAACCAGCAAACACTTCAGCTAAAGTAGCCGAGTCTGGAAACAAGTCCAAGTGCATAAAACAAATAATGCTCCACTGTTTTGTCATTTTACAGCCCATGGAAATGTCATATTCCATGATTCAATCCACAATTCTCTCCGTCTCTTTGATATTGTTTTCTTGATCAAAACTGGATGCATGAACTGTTTTCTGTCTGCCAGTCAAGCGAGAATCAGGCTCATCTGCAGCTTTGCGCTTGGCACAAAAGAAATTATGTAAAATTGCCATTGGAAAAGTACACAAGTCATGTAATAGTCACTTGAAAAGTATATCTATACATGATGCAGAAAAACAGCTGATGTCATGATGATTTCTAATAATATGCCAGTTTTCTCCAACAAACAAAAACGTCACAAAATCTAGGCATGATTTTTCTAAATATGTTGTACAATAAAATGCAAACTGTTCCAAACATTGCAGAAGGATTTAAATACAATGAATTAAAAGTCTGCAATGATGTTTTATCAAAGCAAAGTGTCAAAGAACAAGTGTATTTTGATCAGATGATCATTAGGAACTGGCAATCGATTAAAAGGTGTCTAAATCTCCTTGCCTGCGAAGGTCTAAATTTTGTGGCATCCCCTAATCCCTTTACAATCACTAGAACTTTGATAGCCCACACATTACATGATTGGTACTTTTTTTGTTAGAAATGGATCGAATACAAGGCAAGTTTGCTCACAAAAACGTGCATACAGAGGACTCGGTTGTTGTTCAGGTGTCCAAAATTAAAAGTAGGTGTACTTTTATGCAGATTTCAGCACATTGGAGAACCCTAAGCCGCTATTAACATTAGCAGCAGCTTCTAATTGATAATGTCAACTCATTAATTATCAGAAATAATACAAATCAAATAGGAAAGTC
Organism: Margaritifera margaritifera; assembly: GCA_029931535.1. Taxonomy (NCBI): domain Eukaryota; kingdom Metazoa; phylum Mollusca; class Bivalvia; order Unionida; family Margaritiferidae; genus Margaritifera; species Margaritifera margaritifera. Next base: position 6,268,263 of record JAQPZY010001652.1, on the reverse strand, counting down.
TAGTGGAATAAGCATTCTCCAATCAGAAACATCTCTATTGTATTGAAGTACTGTATAGAACAATTCTCAATCGAATTATTCAGTCGTACTGATCCGGAGATCACGGTAGCATTTTTGTGCATAGTAAACATCATAGAATGCATACATTTTTTTGGCATCCCATGTCCCCATGGTGTGTAACCATACACTGGCTATTGGTAACTGACAGAGAGAAAGATAATCTAGCAGATTGTAACTTATAACTTCTCCCAGCAATAATGGTGAGGTTTTTAAAGCTTTAGTATCTAGCTTAATTTTGACAAATTAGCCTCCCCAGCTGCAGGCATGCCAACCCTAGCAAGACCTTCTCAGTAAGACAGTCAAAATATTTCCATAAGTTGGACCACTCTTCAGTAACGTGTAACAAAATATCATGTGCTGCTATTGTCAATGTGGAAACATGCATTTGAGAAGTTCAGAAGTGTGATCTGAGACTAATGCAGTGATGGAAAACATTATGTTCAGCTAAAAATGTTTGTCAAGTACATTCAGGCCTTAATTACCTCCAGTACAGTTCAGAAACTGCAGTTTCAAACCCCAAGGAGCACAAAGGCTTTTTGCTAGATCTCTCAACCTGACACAATCTTTCGGGTTTTTCTTCTTCCAATTTCAAATGGCGATGACATTCATCTCACCTGCTATGAGACATACTCAAATCAACATGACATAATGTCCAATAAACGTAATTGTTGCCTTTCCTGCTCCCCCCCCCCTCCAAAGAATCTGAATATTCGTTTCTATACTTCTATGCTGTTTAATCTTACTGTCCCTTCATCTTCAATGTGTTTTTGTTCATTTGATGCCATTTCTAGACAATGCTATAAGTACCAGCTTGATCATGCTGGTGGTCTGCATGAACAATACGGGCAATTTAAAGCGTCCGAGTTACTACTGTAAAAGTGAGACGGATTCCCTGACCAAGACCACTGAATCTAATACAAAACCCGGATCCCGATCAAACACGGACAAGCCAGTTTCTGGTTTTGACCACAACGATCGTATTGAGTAATTTTTGCTATTATTCCGCAAGTCTGTAATTTAAGGGTCATTTCTGTAAGAATTATGGTCAAATCGTAAGGGTTGGCAGGTCTGCAGCTGAACATGATACAAAATATTGCATACTGTAGGATACTTTTTCTGTAATTCAGTATAAATATTCCATTTTGTTTAGTAGAAATGCAAACACATGTAGTACTGCGGTCCATCTCCCAACTGTAGATTGTAAAATGAACAGCAGCTACATAAGGATTGGAAATCAAGACTCGTACAGGTGCCAAAATCTACATCAATGCCAGATACATGTACACTTGCAAAAGGAGGTGCAAAATGATTGGAACTGAGTGAATATTTTGCATACAAACAACATTATATGATTTTAAACAACAGTTTGGTATTGATAATTTAAATATCAGTTTGGTATTGATAATTTGTAACCATTTCTCACTTTATAAAGAATGATCAAGAAAAAACTATGGTAAACTTAAACACAACTTGCCATTTTGACACATCCCACTCCCAAACTTTTGCATCACATGGACACAAGATTTTGAATTAACATGTCCTCTGTAAATTTAATACTATTTATATGAAGACAACAACCCCACCTAAAATTTTAACTGGTTCCAACATCAAAATGCAGTGCCTTGTACTTCGGTCCATATCTGTAAGTTACTGGAAGGTAACTTCATGTGTTACAGTGGTGGGATGGGTATAAGTTATATTGGTACTTCAAGTCCTCTGTTTTGCCGACTTGAATGCAATATTGGGTCAAACTCTTCCAGTCTTTCATGGTTCTTGTAATGAATGTCTATGGAAGACATGTTGCCAAAGTGAACTTAACATTTGCTATTAGTAGCAGGGCTCGAAATTAACGCTAATCTGATATCCTGCAGTTAGTGATTTTGCCGTCGGATCACTAAAACCCAGCTGTCACTAATCAGTTGGAGCAGTGAAAAGTACTGCCGGTTGCTATCATAACAGTTAAGAAGTGGTCGTGAATTGGCATTCTCTTGAATGGTTAATTAATTGATCTATTTACTGTGTTAACTGAGTACCTACCAACATTATGCACTTGACCATTAAATGCTAGTGGCACAAATGGACAGATGTTAAACCACTCTTCCACTCATTAACCCAAGCCACCACAATAATGCGTCATACTTTACCTCACTCATCTCCAGAGTGCCACAATAATGTGGTGCAGTTTTCCTTGCTTGCTGCTTTTGAGTGGCAGTATTAGTCTAGGCCTGTATCCCGCATGATGAGTTAAAGTGGCACAATACATTGGGTGATTTCAAACCATTTCCTAATTATGCAGGCAGTTTAACCAATCAAATTTCAGCTTGCATAGATAGAGAAAACATTGCAGCACAAAGGAAACAAAATTTGACTTCAATATAGCACAAGAAATAGTGGAGTTATTTAGATCTGAAAATGATGAGAATCAGCCACTGGGAGTAGACCATTACCTGACAGACTCTGATGGAGAATTTTTGGGATTTTAATCAGATGAGATTGATGTGTGGATTGTTTTAAACCATACCATGTAGATCTTCGGAAGAATCAGTAAATAAAGACTTGCTGGTGTTTGGGAAAATGACTTTAGTTGGCACGAGTGTACATAATTCAGAGTTTGTTCATAGTGTTTTGTTAGTATTTAAATGTTTAGTGGAGAATTCTAAGGAAGAATCAAGTGGAAGGAAACAATATGCCCGTCTGATTGCAGTTTTCACATTGAAGATGAAAGGGACAGTTAAAGTTTGCAAGAGAGATGGCAAATGGAATGTCTGTGTACATAAAAAAGAATTATTTCATGTGTTGAAGGTTTTAATAATTCAGTGTGAAATCATAATGGATTTTACGGATTATTAATGACAAGAGAAGTAAATTGGCAACTAAATAATTTTCTTTTACCTTTTTGGATGAGTTTTATTTCTGCTTGTTGCATGAAATTTATACCATTATGTACATATTTTTTTTTTATTGAGAACAGCGGTGTCAAATTTCAGCTTAATTGAAGGAATACAACACAAAATATAACTAATTTATTTCAATTAGCCCCCTCTCTAAAAATCAGCATGTCAAGTACTATCAGTGAATCTCAGGGATACAGCTACTGGTAAGGCTAACACCTAGCTGTTTGGCTCAGGGATTCACAAGTTAAGTAAATTAGCATGTTTATTGTCAAAATAGTCTTTGCGCACATGGACTAGACTGATGTACTGTCCCCAAGCACTGATTTCATTACTGATGATAACAAAGGGCATAAGGTCATGTTCGCCAACTCAACAAATAATCCTGAATTGTACTGAACAATGTGATAATATTTATATCGTTGTTGATAACATTCAATGCATTGTGTGGTGACAATGGTAAACATGTGGACATGCTCATAACTTGAAGTGGGAGACAGTCTACCAGAAGCATAGCCAGCAACTTGCTAACATTTTGGGACTGATGGGCTTCATTCTGACAACCCTTGCAATCTACTTATGCTGAACAGAGGTTCTGTGAAATGAAAATGGTGAAATCAGTTTGAAGGAGTTCACTAGGACCAGCTGCATTATCAGATACAATGATGCCGAGATGCTGCCAGGATTTTATCTAAAGGTGGAACTCCCCCCATGTCACCAAAATAAAGGGGGAGTAGGACAAAAAGGGGCATTAGAAGAAATGGTCCTAGTTCAATATTTACCTAACACTTAAGTATCTGTCTCTCTTTCTTCTTGCTATTGAAATCAAAATTCTCAAAAGATGTCTCCTCTAGTTATATAAGCATTTAATTTCATTTAAGATTCTTATTTATTCAATTTATTTTAACCCTTAGAGTGCTATATAGTTCTGTAGTACAATATCACACAGGGCTAAATTGTTTGAGAAAAGAAATGAAAAATGCACGCAACTTTTGAATTGCTTGTATTTTAATTAGGCTTGGTATTCTGCCTTTTCTAGATTTAATTCTGAAATACTGCTGAATAGGGGGTTGACAGGCATACCGTCTGTTTTTGTCCATCCAGCATGCACACTGGACTTGAATTCAACATCATTTTCGGATTCAAAATCACTCACTGGCATTTCCAGTAAAACTTTCCCAGCTCCAATAATCTTGTATAGTTAAAAACTTACAAAATCATTGTCATCATTGCTATGATCAGCCAGTATTTGCCGAACAAAATTCTCATCTGAAGATGAACCATGCTGGAAGTCAGTCATTTTCTAAGTAACCCGTAATTTAAACAAGCATTTGTCAAACTTCCATGATTAATGCAAGGTTAAAACTATTACAGAATGCTTGTTCCAGGACCCAATGCGCCAATCAAATTTAGTTTAACAACCACTGATGACAAGCCAAAGTACACAGCTGTAAACAGTTGCCTACCTGAAAAAAGACATGTGGTGACATTTTGAGACCTCTACCAGCAGTGCAACTATGTTGTGACAAGCACTTTAAGGGTTAACAGTTAAATAAAAATTGAATACTGCGCAGAGTACATTTTTATATGCGTAACTTAAAATTTGTGGGACGTCTCGCACATCAGTGCTCTCCAAGTGCGCGAATTCGTACAAATTTTGCATGATTCACGCACCCTGGCAGCATCTCTGATGATGGTGATCCTTAATTTGCCAGACATAAAGGTTTATAATCCAAGATATGTCAACAAGCAGTGGCATGCTGCGGGACCAAGAAACAGACAGCCAGAGACTATACCTTATGGACTTCGAGCTGATGATGAATCAGATACACAAAATGAATATGAACTTTTCTGGAGTCTTTTGGTGAAATAAATACACTTGTTATTATTTTGAGTCGATTTTACTGAATAATAAATGCTAAATTAGGAAACTGAAATGGATTCTGTTTGATTTTAGCTGATTCAGTGAAATTAGGGCAGGATCAGTACAAATTTTATTTTGTGATACTGTGGGTTTGTGAAAAAAATCCTAATTAAATGTCAAGCCATGCAGTAGGATGCTCTACTACAGAATGAAGGATGGCTTCACAATTTGCTGAACTGACACAACTGCACCCAATGCATACAAACTTTCACGAAGCGAATGCAGAGGTCGACCACTAGAATGTGGCTTGCATGGCATCATCCAGAGAAGAATGATTAAGAAAGATTCAAGATGCACCAACAGCCCATACCTCATGGGCTTTGATTCTTATTAAAGATCTGTCCCAATGAGAGACTGATAAGCTCTTTTGATAGAATAGTCCACCTCAAGATGGTAACTGCCAAAATATGAGCGATACCTTTGAGAAGGAGAAAGAGATGGTTTTGTCCATTTCTTTTCCCCTTTAGATTCAGTTAAAATAAGGCCCTAATCGGACAAAGGAGCCTATCTTGATCATCTGCAGCACAGATATGACAGAGACCCGGAATTTCAATATGAGCATGGGGCTACCAAAGGTACACAATTCTTGGTCAAAAACCCCGGTTGACAAAGTGAAAGTAAATCATAGTTAACACTGAACCGTAATCAACCCTTTTATACAGAAAAGGCATGAATTTCACTCCTCCTCACAGGGTTCTTTTCAGACAGTGCCCTGGAGACAATGACCCTTATTTTTTTATCTTTGGTGCAAGAAGGTTCCCTCTATGATGCCATAAAAAAGCGCCAAGAAAATAAAGATAAAACATTGCTATGGTTGACTTTAGGCTGAATCTAGCACATCCTAAGCCAACTGAACATAAGACGATCAATTTGACTGGCAGCGAGAAATGTCTTGCTGATTTTTATTACCTTGGAACCACTCAAGAGCACATTGTGTATCACTGATAGAATATTTAAAAAAGAGAGGATGAACTCTTCAGTTAGAACAGTGCTGCATTTATTTCCAAAGTCGTGTACATGGAAGAAAAAATTTCGACCCAAATATCCTAGAGGGGAATTGCTACTCGAGCATGAGGAAAGTCAAATCCAAGTATGGAAGGCTGATAATGATCAACTGCAGTATAGTTATGGATTTGTAAATTTCTGCAATAAATATCCACTATTCCAGCTTTATATACTTTGAATCAGTTGCTGTCGAGTCTGAAGAAAGATGGTTTACTATAGTTTCATTGTGAACTAAATTAACCATGTCCTGAACAGCGGACATATGTATAATAGCAGACAAGGAAAATATAGATATCCATGCTGTAGTCTAATTCCACAATGTCTGATTCAAAGCATACAATAATGTAAAACTGAATATTTACTGCAGAAAGTAATAAATCCACAATGCAAGTGCCTGTGATAATTGTATGTGTTTGAATTTCTTCAATAAACATAAAACAGATAAGGATATGTGACCCCTATTTATTTTAAATGAAGCCACTTTTTGACCTGGTAGGGGCCATTGGGCCCCACTCTTTCCATTTCTGGAATGAACACTGCCCTTGCTGACACTAAGAGAGAAAAAAGACTATCTTAAGGGCAAGGGTTTAGATAGCAACCAAAAAAGACATGAAAGGTTCCACCTAAACAATAATGAGTCATATCTGGTCTCTGATGCTCCAAGGACCCAATCAGTTCAGAAAGATGCGGGTACACAGAATGGTGGAGCCCAGAGAGAACTGATGAGTATTGGAGAGGACCGCCATATAACCCTAATGGTGGATACTGAAGTCTTTTTCTTCAATAAGAAAAAGAAAATCTGTAACTGAAGTTAATGGGGGACAGATAGCACCAAAGTGTTTCCTGTTGCACTAATTACACAAAATTCTCCACTTGGCATCATAAACACGGGCAGTCCATTGCCTTCTAGCCGGAGTGCAGTTGGAAGCCTTGTTTGAAAACCAATCTTGACAGATTGACAATTTGATATGTGCTAGACGTGAAGGTGGAGAATCTTCAGATTGTTGTGTACGAGGGACCCTCTGTGCTGCGACTGTAGATTACTCCTCAGTGACAATTTCATGGTGTCAGTAGACTGAGGACGCAGCTAACCATGACCATTGGGGCCACAGGAGAGATATCAGGATGAGCCATGACATCAAGATCTTTGCTTGGTGAAGAACTCAAGGAATTATTATGAAAGGTGATAAGACATAGGAGTATGGATGATCCTGCTTCAGACTAAAGGTGTCCTCTTGTCTGGAACTGGAGACATGAAGAGGGGTTGTTTACTATTGGCTTCGCACACAACTTAAAAAGTGTCTCTACTACCAACTGGTACAGAGACCATTCCATGAGGACCACCTAAACATATCTAGACCGGCTCTCTGGCAGCACATTTTTCTTGCCCCAAACATGGCAGACTCTAAGAGTGATCTCCTCTGAGACTGTCCAACTTAGAGGTTCACGACTTCCAAACAAAGATAACAGGCATGTGTACCTATTTGATGTTTGATTTTGGTGGGGGGTTTTTGACTATAACATGTAGAGGAAATGGGAACCAAGTGCCTTTCCCTAGGACAGACCATGGCAGCTGACCCGGTTGACAATTGGTCAAAATCAATGGAATTTTCCAGAACATATTATCAAGTGATGTATAAAATGGCAGCCATCAGGACTGGTTGAAATCAGTTTGACACACTTCTCTTGGTTAAAATTATAACAGAAATCGTGTAAATATCAGAAAATGAATTTTGGGCAACAATTTTATTTCCCTTTTTCTTTGTAGTAAAAAAAAACTGCTTCATAATCCATTGAAAAAACAGTAAAAATATCCAATCAAAATAAGGTAGGTCTGCATGATTAAGACACACAAACAGCAATATGGCAGTAACATTCGTCCATACTTGTTTATTGTATGAAAAAGAAAGTCACCCAGGGCTCTATAATACCATCTGCGGGACGATTACAGGCAGAATTGCATACAAATTAGTAATTAAGAGAAGTTAATGTTTTATATACATATAAGCTTTAATGAGACTAGTATAGGTATTATATGAAAATTTGACTAACTGATTATATGGTGGTATGCATGTTCATTTTGCAAAAACATTTCGTAGCTTTAAGGTATTAAAATGAAACTTGCACCACCATGTTTGTCTTAAACAGACTCGTGGTATTTAACATTTGCCATCCTTATTAATATTGTCTCGCTCCCTGTTTGATGCAGTGTCATAAACTCCCAGTTCTCAATAGAACACATCTCATAATGATGTAATGAGCATATCATTTATTTAAACTTATCAACACTGGGTCATATGATACATTTCATAACTAAATCATCATCATCTACAATTTTTCTTATTTATATCAAAGTGTTAAGATTTTCTATCTGATAACAAGCACTTTTGCTTTAACAAAAAATTTTCAATCATAATTTAAGAGAATCTTGATATTTAACTTATTTTGATTTCTTTAGCTTGTAGATAATGGGAAGAATGATAATAATTGAAATTAAAACCTTCTCCTTAACTTTATGTGTTTTGTCCCCGATTATTTGCATTTCTAGAGAAACAAGTTATGACAGATGCATGACAGTTCTGAAGTACCAAAAGAGTACATTGAAGGATTGTTGTTCTGCATATCCACATTGCCAATTAATCAAAGCTAAAAAAAAAAACGACAGCACAACATCCCTCTAAATCTAGATTGGGCCCCTCTCATATTACAAGTGAGTCACCTATCGCGCCTGTCCAGAATAAAGTGTTATATAAGTTTCCTGAAAGAAACCTTGAGCCAGCTGACAAAATGCTGCATTTTTATTTCAAAGTTCTTGAAAGACAACGGTAAATTATTAATAATCTGCTTCCTGCTGGGCACCATCTGTAAATCCCTCCACATTATGAAGATCATCTGCTTAACTGTATCAAAAGCTATCAACTTTGTGTGTACAGAGTGAAGCGTGTGATCTATGAATGAGGAACTGTACTATTTCTGTTCTCCGTATTTCATTAGTTACTTATAATAAGCCCTCACTTGTACAGCACTGATGATAATAAGCTGTCCCTTACGCTGACTTGGTAACGCATAGCTGGTTAAATATACAGAGCAGTACCTATGTACTTGTTTGACAATTAAGCTAAACTGGGGGATTAGCGACCCATAAAAGCCCCCAATACAATGTTTTTTCACCTTAAAGGAACTGAGATCATTACATTACATTTAAATCCATTTAGTTCAGAGTCAACAGCCACTGATTTTACTGATACAGAGCGAGTGTTTTCTGTAATTGTAACACATCCACAGTACTATCACACACAGTGGCGGTGCGAGGGTTCAAAGCGCCTGGGATCCATGTTCTTTATTAGCACTCATACCGAGGCATCTGGGGGCAATGTACTTTAGTGGCACCCCTTCTTTGATACAGAGAACAGTTTTTATGTCAGTTGCCAACTTCCCTCCTCCCCCTCCTAAATAAAAGTTTTGTGAAGAACTGTCCCCGTTACATAAGGTGAAGGTGAAATACTATGAAAATTGTAACTGCCCCCTCCACCACCCCCCCCTCGTGCAGCCACTGATCACACAAACTACTTATGAACTTGAAGCTACTGTTTTTACTGACTGATATTAAAAAAGAAGGATCAATGCCCCCCCCCCGACTTCATTTCTGTTTTCAGCTTTGATCGAGAAACCTGGAGATTTTTGCAGCATTCAGAAATCGAAATTACTTCTAGGCATTTGAATATTTATCCCTTCATACAGATTGCAATGATATACATCAACCTGAAGGCATAGTCAGAAATCGGAAGACCAAAGTTGTATGCCACAATTATTCAGAATTTACCACCTGAGCATGCAGAAATTGTGAATTTGTTTGAAACCTTGTTGGCTGTGAGCCCCTATTCAGCAGAATGTGAATGAGGGTTCAGTGACGAATATCACAAGTATAAAGGACCTACCATTTAATTTTTCTGGACGGGGTGGGTGTGTCAAAATACAGTCAAACATGTCCTAACGGTCACCTGATCACAACGGTCATTCCAATCCCCCCCTGCAAATTTCTCATATAAATGCCCTGTATTTAATGGTCATGGTGTTTCCTAACAAACACTGGTTTCACCCTGCCTTCAGCGGTCAATGGAACGTATTTGCAGTGACCGCTCCAAGCATTTCATATCTCAGTTGTACTTATCGTAGTCTAGTCACGCTATCAGTCAAACTCAAATGTGTCATCATGTCAGCTTTGAAAGCAAGGCAGTCTTTGTCCTTACATAAGAAAATCTAAGTAATTCGTTTGCTGGATAGTGGACAAAGCAGTAGTTGCAGCAGAAATGGGAGTCGGGTGAACTCAGATCTAAGGGATTATTAAGTGTAAGCAAGATATTATGGCCGATTTAGAGAACGTTAATCCATAGTGTAAGACAATCACACCAAATAAGTAGAGATACATGTATACTGCATTTGTGTTATCCCTTACGGTTTTTATGCTACTAACAATAGCAGCAGTAAGCTTCTTTTCATTCCCTAATCAACAGAGGTCTCTAATAAAAGGTGACCATCTTTTGATCTCAATGAGTTTGAGCAACTACTGAATCCATCAATTGTTTGAATTGTGAATACCTGTTTTCACACCTAATTATACCAGCTGGCCTAACAAAAAGTCAGTCCAGTGTTTGATAATGACAGGTAAGTTGTCAATCACTAATTTTATTTAGACGCTGTTTATAGTGATAAGTGACTATTTAACGTACATGATGGATTAAAGTAGAACTTGTTATTTTATTAATTTGTTGTTTTTCTTTTTGCTAAATAGCTAAACCAAATATATGTATCTTGATAGCATACTACTACTAATAATGCTAATCGGTGCATAGTACATGTATGTCATTAACCAAGTTTGAGAGCTGAACCTGCCTTTAGAGGTCACCTGTCTACAAAGACCACTTTGGTCTTCTTCCCATGGGTGGCCGCTGCAGACAGGTTGATTATAATAATAAAAAATATAGACTTCTTGGACAAGTGGATTTTAAGTCAGGGCAAGTTGCCCTGGGCTTGCATCTGAAAAATTCTTTGAGCACTAGAGGAATTGGACACTGGTTGACATCAGGACCTGGAGGTAAACATAGCTTTATGGGAAACAGTTTGAGAGGTGAATAAACACACGAGTCAATTTAATATATTTGTTTATTTCTTTTCATATTTAGAGTACAGCAATTTCAACGTTGTGTCAAGATAATAGAAAAAAAAAAAAAAAAAAACAAAGGGACCTTTTAGGCACATGGAATTTGAATCAGGACTTAAAGAGTTTATAAGGTCACCTCCCTGGGCCTGTCTCTTAATTTTTTTTCCCGTTGAGCAATGTTAATTATAAAAAAATTCATAACCTAAATCTAATATTTTTTACTTACAAGTAAACAATTTAATTATAATGCCATCATGATTATTCCCAATGCTAAATTAAGTTTCTTTATGCAATTTTTCCTATAAACTTTTGTTTTCTATGTGTTATTGATGTTGTTTTTTCCTGGAGCATATGTACAACATATGTCACAGGCAGAAGTAGTCATATGTGAAGTGCATCAAAACTAGGTAAAGTACAACAAGAAATTCACAACAAGGGGGTCGTCTAATTGAAAGCATGCCAAAAATAGTATTAGGAAATATATCATCGTCATTTGTTACTCATACTTTTCTAAATTAATACTGTTTCAAAGAAATGATTGGTATCACTACGAAACGAGTATATTTCTGAAAAGGTGAAAGTAAGAGCGTAAGTGCGTCAAAACCATGGACTCGTGGATATAACACCATGGCTCGTCATTGCTACACTGAAACGAAGCATAAATATGCAATCAAAATTTAAAAATAGAAGAAAGCTTCCATACATTTTATGTGAAACGGCTCAGATAAACAAAGCACTAAAACTAAATGTGATAGATTGAGTTTATATTCATTTTTTCAGTCAAAATTCATGCCATTTTAATAACTGAGGTGGTTATGGAATCTGCGAAAACATTCCGACCAACACCTGATCCACTTACGATCAAGTATAAAATATTTCTTCCTTTTTGTGTAAATTTTCATTCCTGCTACATTCCTAAATACTTACTTCTTTATCACTCATTTTTGAAGACCTTTGTTACTCAAATGTGCAACTTTCGATTTTTGGCGTGGGTATACAGCAGAGTCGATGGCGCCGCTAGCTGCATTATGGGTAGTAAAGTATTATCCTAAAATATTATCTGCACAAGATATAAGAAATAAGCAGAACGGCCACTCATCACGCGTATCAATCCGGTATGAATTCCGGACTCTTTAAAACAGACAACAAAACTGATAGCTAATTTCGGTTCTTGATCAAGTTATCATTCGAGTGTTCACCTACTCGCTTTGTGGATATAAAAGAAACTATGAACACAATCAAATTTCATACACACAATGCAAAAATTATTTTATATAAGATATATACAAGATTTAAAAGAACATATTACAGCATGTGTGTCTTATGCACTGCATCTCCTTGTGTGTGTGTGTGTGTGTGTGTGTGTGTGTGTGTGTGTGTGTGTGTGTGTGTATGTGCGCGCCAGCGGGCACGCGCTGGGGAAAGGGATTTTTCCTTTTTTTTTTTTTAAATTTCGGGATGTGCTGGTAAATTATCCATCTATCTATCTGGTCTGTGCATCAAAATACGAGAGCATCCTTGTCTATATTTATGATTTATTGAAAGAGGATTGACAGAGTGTGATGATACCTCTCAGTGTTTGTTAGTCGAGATCTGTCTGGGGTCCTTGATGACAAATATAAATATTCATGAGGATGATCAGTTTGAATTAAAGTCATGTACGTTCATTCGACCATGTGCGACTATATAGGTTTTGATGGTGATGTGGGATGCAAACAAAGGCGCGATTTCGAGTTCAATACTAACACTAATTTGCGTTTATTCCACTTTCTTTTTTATTTTTTTAAATTTTTTATATATATTTGTTTTGTTAAGCTTTGGGATACTATAATTGCCTTCATTACACCGTCCCTCCCACTGTCTCGCTAATCGCTAACTCCTCGCACTGTTATTTTATTTAGATAAAAAAAATTAAAAAACTTATTGAATAGTATATATATATATATATATATATATATATATATATATATATATATATATATATATATATATATATATATATGTTGGCTCATAGGTTTTTTTATTATGTGCGGTGAGTCTGTCTCGTTAGAAATGGTAACAATGTAACAGGTAATGTTTGCTTTGGCGGGAATAGGCGGTTTCTAACCGAAATGAATATTACGTTCAATGCTTATCAGAATTGTGTGTGTGTGTTTGTGTGTTTATGTGTGTGTGTCTGAGAGAGAGAGTTCTTGAAAAACAACCTAGTCAACAGCATTTTTCAAAATCAACATTCTTTTGTATTTTTCTTTCTTTCTTTTTTTATTTTTTTAATCATCCCCGCTCATTGAAACTTTAATAAATGAAGCGGGATGATTAGGGCTTGTCCCTTCCTTTTCATGTACAAATACCAAATATTAAACATAAACATATATACAAGGTTGACAACGTTGTAAATTAAAACTAGATTTCCAACGATCTAATACAGTGTCATTTAGCCACTGACGCACAGTAGTGTTTAGATGCCGTTTCTGGATATATTTTTATGGTCAGTTTTTTGGGACAATTTTTATGGGCAATTTTTTTTTGCTTAATTTTTTGTGTTTTCTAAACTTTATTTTTTTATGGAATCTGTGGAGCACGCACCAATATTCACGACGGGATGATGAAGGAATGTCACCTTTATTTTTACAATAATAATGTATATAACATATAGGAGATCATTATTACATTTAATAAATCCTTTGCTTTTGAGATCGACTCTGGCGCAATGCCCAACTATATAGGGCTGAAAAGGAGTGTTAAATCCTATATGGAGGTCAAACGATAGCCACTCTGAAACATTTTAGAAACGATGGGGTGGGGTGGGGGGGGGGCATGTAGCCGAGTAAAGTCTTCAAGTGCTCACAGTGTATATGTGGACAGACAAAAATACACTATCGCTATACATGTAAGGGTGCCCTGCATAACCTTTTTCGGATATCGAAGCAATAGGTTTTTCCGAAAATTAAATTGTACTGGTTTTATTAGGAAGCCAAGTATGACTCATTTATATAAGTTAATGTGTTATGTACACTAAGGTTGAATATTTGATTTAATGAGTAGCAATGTGTGGACGGAAACTAGAATGCGATTATGTACACTACAACTGAATCAATGAGTAGTAATGTGTGGACGGAAACCAGGACGCGATAAGTACATTTACACTGAGTAATATGTCTGGTTATTAGCGCGTCACATAATTGATTCATAAAATGATTAAATATCGTGTATATATGTTACTGGGTATTTGATCCTGACTATGAATGGTTTTATGTGTTTAAAAGGTCTAAAGAAATATAACTTATATAATATATTGCGTGGAAGATATTGAACAAGTTTTTAATGATTCTGGCCATTTGCCAGATGAAGAAATATTATTTAAACTCGGTTAATTGGGAAACGTATTGTATCATAGTATAATTAATATTTGTAAATTGCAAAGTAGTAATATCTTTGTGATGTTATTGCATCCCCATTCTAATGTATAGAGAATATCTACATTTATTTTAGTCGATATACGTAAATATTTCACAAGTGAAGTGAAAACTTTGTATTGTCGAGAGTGGTTTAGCCCCTCGTGACAATACATAAGGTTTGCACTGCACGAATTATACATTTCTTCTTCAATTTAATTTTGTTCAGTTTGGTTTAGATAAAATAAGTACAAACATGAGTGATAATGATTTTAAGATTGCCACAAGCTATGGTGATGATGAAAAAAAAAAGAATTCAATTTGATGAGAAAGAATTAAATATTTCCAGATAATCTTGAGAGATTGATTAAAAAATTTATTGAAAAATGCTTACCACTAATAGAACAATTGTATTCCAAATTAAAATTAAGAAATATTATTAATTACGATTATCAACATGGTAAAAAAATCTTTGAAAATACTGCAAAACATTTGGAGATTATCACGCTTCTATATCTAAAATTTTATGTTTTAATATTATCTGATATGTTTCAAAAATTGAGATAACTATGTTAAAAAATTAAAAATTGGATCCAGCAAATTATATGTTTACTATCATTTGCATGGGATTGCAGAGAGAAAGACGATACAATGCAGCAAAAAATATATTAGAGGTGGAATTTCTAAGGTTGGAGGAAAGAGATATTGTCGAGAAAGCAACAAATATATGAAAGATTGTAATAAAATTTTTACAAAATCTAAATTTATTTTCCGTGTTGAAACAAATGGTTTGTATGCATTGTGCATGACTATGTCACGTCCCTATGATGATTTCCAATGGATTCCAGCTTTCTAAAATTAGTAATTAATAAATATCAGGTACAGATGATAATAGTGACTATGGATACCAGGTTGAGGTCGATATAGAATATCCAGAAGAGTTACATGATATGCATTCAGCTTATCTATTAGCTGTTGAAAATCGTGAAATTCATGAAGAATGACTATCTATTTGCCAAAAGAAAATATTTTCAGATAATAATAAAAAAAAATTGTTACATGCAAAAAATTGTTTTAACTTTATTTGACAAAAAGAATTATATTGTGCATCATAGATTATTAAAATGATACGTACAACTTGGATTAAAAGTAACAAAACTTCATAAAATATTACGATTCAAACAGGCGCCATGGTTAACTTTTTATATTAAATGGTAATGATTTGAGACAGGAGGCAAAAAAACATGGACCAGATTATACGAGCGACCTATACAAATTAATGAATAATACAGTCTATGGCACAACTATGGAAAATGTTAGAAAACGATGTGATATACAGCTTTGCACATTATACGAGCGACCTATACAAATTAATGAATAATACAGTCTATGGCACAACTATGGAAAATGTTAGAAAACGATGGGATATACAGCTTTGCACATCAGCTCAGCTAGATAATATTAGACTCTTATTCATCAAGCCAAATTATAAAATATTTCATAAAGATTTAATTATTATTGATACAGAGAAAACAAATATTTTACTTGTTAAACCAATCTATGTTAAATCAGCTGTATCAGACTTACCAAAATCAATAATGTAAAATTTTTACTACCTTATGAAAAAAAAATGGCAATAGAGTGAGGTTATTGTACACCGACACTGATAGTTTAATTACGAAAATAATAACAGATGAATTATTTGCTGATATATTAAAAGACCACAAGTTGTTTCTTTTTTTAAACTGGTTTGATACAGCTGAATATCCAAAAGATCATCCATTGCATTGAATGAAAAACTCAGGTAAGATGTTTAAATTTAAAGATGAAAGTAAGGGTAAAATTATTATTGCATTTATTGGCTTAAAAAGTAAAATGTATTCACTCAAAATAGATGATGATGATGAACCAATAAGAAAAGCGAAAGGAATTACATAAAAGTAAAATGTATTCACTCAAAATAGATGATGATGATGAACCAATAAGAAAAGCGAAAGGAATTACATAAAACATGAATGAACACATGAAAATTACAAGAAAATATTGTTTTCTAATTCTCAAAATGTATGTTATATGATCACAAAGTCATAATATTGGTTTGTTTAGTCAGAAGATAAACAAGCTTATCTTCACGGGATGATCAAACTGTATATGTTAGATTCTATAAATGAAATATCTTACGGTCATTATAAAGATAATAAATAAATTTTATGTAACAGATTGTTTTTCATATTTATTATGTGCACTAATCTATTTTAATTTTACGTGACAGATTGTTTTTCACATTTAAAGATGTGCATCAATCTATTTAATTTTTATATCAATAATTTTACAACATAGTTTTCCATTAGATTGATAATTATCTTATTACCACACAAAACACAAAATATTCACAAATGTTGCCATCAAAAACAACATTTTGTTTTTACATTTGCACATCAATCCCCAGACAATTAAAATACAAATTAACCTTTGAATTTCAAATATATAGTTTTCATTTTATCATCCACTATACCTCCTCCCATGATTATAACAATATACCATTTAAAATACATAAAACCAAACTTTTTACACCTATTTGACCGTCAAAAATGACATTGTATTGCATTTTTTTAAAAAATCAGTAGAGAATCAAAATTAAATTTAAATATATAGTTTTAGAAACATTAACTTTAAAATTTCAAATATATAGTTTAGAAAATTAACTTTAAATTTTCAAGTAGATAGTTTAAAAAAATTAAATTTTAAAATTAGCCTTTAAAATTTTCATATATATAGTTAAATTTTTTTTATATAAAAATATATATTAAAAAAAATAATTTAAAATTAACTTTAAAGTTATATTTAAATTAACCTGATTTCCGCAACAAATAGATTTTAGAAACTGCAAAAAATTAACAAACAAAATTGACCATGACAATTGACCATGAAAATCGCCCATAAAATTGGCAAATAAAACTCACCATGAAAATTGACTGTAAAATTGATCTCAAAACGGCCTTTTAACACTATAATATGTACACAACGTTTCTGTGTTAAAGAAAATTGACAGCCATATAGTTCGCAAAACCACATGGTTTTTTTCATCATTTCTAGAGAAATCACGTCCAAAACAAATCAGTAGATGTTTTAAGGGAATTTCAAGACTACGTTGATGAAGAAAATATTCACAATATTGTCCACACAATCGAATCTGTTCCTTGCAATCTCACATTATTGAATCGAGTAGACACGGCGTTTATTCTCACAAAGTCTATGACGTCGTCTTCCAGAGGAGGTAATCCACAGAAATCAAAAGATTCAAAACTGTGATCGTTGGGAATGTAAACGGCTACCCAGTGGGTTCCTGGGCGATAACTCCCGTCTATGGTAATAACATATGCTCGAGTGTCTTTAGGTTTTCGATGAGGAAGTTCATCTTTAGCACACACCACTGGATTCCAAGAAGCTTTGTACAAACTGTAGGTCGGAGGGTAACGAAGTTCTCAAGTATTCATTTTCACAGGTAATGATCAGGCATGAGTTCAGACTTGAATTTTTCCTTAAAAAGATCTTTACCGAGCAGTCTCGGTACTCTCTATGAGATTAGATGCGTTTCGTCTCCCAAAAAGTCAACGAAAGTATATAATGTCAATTCCCGTTAAGTCCCCAGGGTACCAAATACTACTACTGTCTTCGATCGATATTACCCCTTCTCCTTTCTTTCAACTATGTTTAACCTCTTGTTTGTCGATTTTTCCCTCATTCAAATACGTAGGAGTAAAGAATATCCCTTGACGTTTTGTTTAGTGTTTGTTTTGTGGATGAATGCTGCTTCTTCCCTTCACGAAGAGCTTCTTTAGCTCAAACGTTGGTAAACTGTTTTGTATTTGCGCTGTTATCAATTTTTGTGTGTGTGTGTGTGTATATATATATATATATATATATATATATATATATATATATATATATATATATATATATATATGTACACACACACACACACAGGCGTTAGTTTAGATATTTCCTTCTTTATGCTTTTAACACATGCTTTATGCTTTAATCCAAGACTTTTGATGCCCATATCCTTTTCCGTTGTAAACTCTAATTGCAAATCGGTTACATCTTTTTTTACATGTTCTATTCTCTTGCTTAATTCATCGACAATACCGTGTACCACGGAGATATGATTAATATATTCTTGCTTAATTCATCGACAATACCGCATACCACGGAGATATGATTAACATATTCTTTAGTATCTGCTTTAGATTGTTCAACAACAGCATGTAACTTGTGAAATGCGAATATAACTTTTTTGTTTGTTTGTAGTTTTGGTCTTATCACTCACATCGTTTGTTGTTTCGTACTTGTTGTCGTGCTTTCATTAACACTTTTTTTGTTGTCCTCTGTCTTTTTGGCTAACTTTGTCAAATCATTCTTCTTTTGCAACTTTTGCAGAGTATTAGTGTTAGCTGTATATTGTTCTTTAAGTCAGTAATGTTTGTGTTAAAATCTCTTATTGTCTTTTATGAAAACCAGTTAGAATCAAGACTGTTGCAAGATGCATCTTTATACAGTTGTTTTCACTATTGATACTAAATGAATATTTGGCTTCTTCTGTAATCTGAGAAGAGGTTAGAAAATTGCCCAACTGCTTGAAAAACCGTAGAGTTGTAACTAACATTATTTCTAGACTTTGTACAGATGACTTGTAGCTAACATTATTTCTAGACTTTGTACAGATGACTTGTAGCTAACATTATTTCTAGACATGTAGTTAACATAATTTCTAGACTTGTAGTTAACATTATTTCTAGACTTGTAGCTAACATTATTTCTAGACTTGTAGCTAACATTATTTCTAGACTTGTAGCTAACATCATTTCTAGACTTGTAGCTAACATTATTTCTAGACTTTGTACAAATGACTTGTAGCTAACATTATTTCTAGACTTGTATCTAACATTATTTCTAGACTTTGTAAAGATGACTTGTAGCTAACATTATTTCTAGGCTTGTAGGTAACATTATTTCTAGACTTGTAGCTAACATTATATTTAGACTTGTAGCTAACATTATTTCTAGACTAGTAGGTAAGATTATTTCTAGACTTTTTACAGATGAAATATAGACTAATACTTGTGCCATCGATGTGCTAACTCTACTACATGTGTTATATAACATTTGATATCTGACTATTGTTTTGTAACTCGTGACCGTGAGCAGTTTTGGAGTCATGTTATTGACAAGTTTGGGGTTTATGTGTACGTGTACCACGACTCGCTGTCTGCTACCGATTGTGTGCATATTCTTCTAGTAATGCTTTCTCCTGAGTTGTTTGACCTGTTGCAAAATGACCAAATTATTTATTTCTACTTTATTTACATCAAACACAGTAACATATATGTGGAATAAATATATATGGATAGAGTAATGGACATAAATGTGCATATCTCAGATCGTTCACTATAAGGTAATGGTGCATCTCAATGATGGCGTTCGTTACTAATGCATACTCATGTTTCAAGTTTATATCTGCAGAATCATAACAAAAGATAGGTGTAAACTATGACTTTAGTTTATTTATATCATCCACTTCTTTGCTTACTCTATTGTACCACTTTATATGATCGACTATATGTACTCTTTGCTCAACGGATGAAATAAAGGTATCAATCAGTCATAGAATCTTGAAAGTCTACTCCTTCTTACTGTATGGCATGTTTGTATAGCAATAAATAAGATATTGTATCTCTCTGCAGACAAATCATCTAAAATTTGTTTTATGCTATCATCGATCTGTTTTTGCAGATCTGAGATATATTGACCTCTTGCGGTACCATTCTGTGCACTACCTGCTAATTTATTGCCAACTTATTTTATTTTCTCAATATTTTGATATCTTTAAATTAATACCTCCAAAATCTTACGCATCTGAGTATCAACACGTCTTTGTACAAGCTGACCAGTAAATGCATTATTTAGTATAACACCATCAAGTAATTTATTATTATTAATAATAATAATAATAATATTATTATTATTATTATTATTATTATTATTATTATTATTATTATTAACCTTTAAGTCACTGTTAGTTGTTTGTCCCAGTGTAACATCTTACATCTTACGCCCCTTTTCTTATCTCAGTGCTTAAAGGTATAAGGATTTCACTATGCACGCTCAGACGGAGTGGCGGCGCGAGGGTTTGAGGCTCCCGGGGGCAATGTTCTTTAGTGGCGCCCCTACTTTGGACAGAGAACAGTTTTTATGTCAGTTGCTAATTTCCACCCCCACATCTACGCCTCGGTTACAGCTGCAAAAAAAGAAGCTCCCGACTGCGCCCCCCTCCCCTCGCCCGGCGACCAGGGGCAAATTACCACACCGCCCCCCCCCCCCCCACTCGCGCCGCCACTGCTCAGAGGTATTTTTTTCGTCATTGTATTATTAACGTAATGTGAAAAATATAGTCAAGAAGTATGGATTTAACTATACTCCAGCACGTTTTCATAAATATAAAATAGTCATAATAAAAAGGAGTAGTACAATATGCCATTCAGATAAAAAAAATATGTCGATTGGCGGTTGATTAATATTTTAAAACAAACACTGAAATATTTTATTTTTTTAAGACGTAAGTCGCAAAATGTGAAAAAGAAGGGTATTGTATTTGTAATAAAATGCAAGTGAAGTATATATAAAAACTGAGGCAAATGAAGCCTACTTGATTATGAGAATGACGAAAATGCCGCAGTCTATATTATATACCATTCTAGAACAGTAGCGTCTCTCCATGACGAATATGCCGCAGTCTATATTACATACCATTCTAGAACAATAACGTCTCTCCATGACAAATATGCCGCAGTCTATATTATATACCATTCTAGAACAATAACGTCTCTCCATAAAGCAGCATGATTTACATCATGTGTACGTTTTAACGAAGACTTTTCATAGAGATGATTAAAGAAATAGAGAACATTTTGATTACTTATTTTGGACTGTGCCTTAGTCTGGATATTTATATTACTTTATGACTACCATTCTCAGAAGTCTTTTATTTTTCTTAAAGGAGAAGACAATGTGAATTGTTCAGAATTTTCTTACGTTTTCGTGATTTGTTTGATTGCATGTGACATAAGACATATCTATTTCAATTACTGAATGAGGATGTTAGTGATTTTCAGCAGCCATTTTTATTGTTTTCATATTGTCAAAGCATACCTGGAGTCCTTTGCAAAAATAACTACTGTTCAAAGGATAGGAATATTATTTTGGTCAAAGAGGATTAATATTTTTCCGCAAAAAAAGCAAACCCTAACTTTAAGGTCTGTTGAAAATCAACACGCCTCTAAATTATCATTTATTCTTTTTTCTAACACCCTGTTCCATTTACGCTATGTTTTATCCTCCATTCACTACATTCATCTGTCAGTCCCACCTGTGCGTAACTCATGGTCCTACCCCCCCCCCCCCCGTCTGTCTCTGCATTCTGTATTTATTTTAATTAGTTTTTTTATACTCATGTCGACGTTATTTAAACTTGTAATTTTAATTCACCTTATATTGGGAGATCTCTGTTTATTTATAAAACTCACATTATTCTATTTTATCCTTCTCTAGGGAGATCTTTGTTTAATTTTAGAACCTACTGTTTATATTGCTAAATTTCATACATTATACATCAATACTTGGAAACACATAGGATATAAACTAATTCTAAGCCTTTCGTGTTAATCTATGTACGTCATCCCGATCGTGGTCAAGACTTTGAGTCTAAAACGACCTAGGATAAATTAACACACTCTTACACAAACAAAAAGAGGATCTATCGCATGATCTCCATTTTAAAAAAGTGATTAAAATTAAAATGAATTGCAGTGAAAATTCCATGAACCAATCCCTTGTTAACTCCGCCTCTTCTGATGACCGGCCACATATTTTGGTCCAAACAAGACTGCTCTAATATGAATTAAACCTCTTTATACCAGTCACCTCTATAAACTGACCACATTTTTTGGTCTTAACAGTTTCACTCGAGAGAAGCTTTACTGTACATGCACTTCTCTGATGTCATGTACGTATTTGTTATGTAAATCTCTTTCTTACTTATAATTATTTCCCTTTTCCACGAAAGCCTCCATATATTAACCATGATTAATCGCTGTTTCAGGTGTGACATCTTTTCCATAAACAAATATCCATTTACAATCAGACCACAAAGTATATGCGGGGTTAAGGTGTGACGTTTGAGCTCATCACAGTTTTGTGACAGTCAAGTAAGTCAATACAGTTTATGAATGTGAATGTTTGAGTCCATCTATAAATTAGGAAAATAAGCAGCACTTAGTCATACACAACAGAGTGGAAATATGATGCTGGCGATAATTTCAATTTTGCTTTTGGTAAGTGTGTGACATTTTTGTTAATTATTAGAATAGACACGGGTTTAAAACTTATATGAAATTAATGTGAACAAATTCGTATCCATTGTAGCGTCTGTAGAACAAAGTATGGTGATATATCAGGGGTTATTGGTGGTCGCTATCAGCAGCTATTGGTAATCTATTGGAGATTATGTTAATCTGTTAGAGGTTGCAATTTATCAGGGGTTATATGTATACTCAAGGTGAATAAAATTTGATAACATATTACAGGTGACTGGAAATCATTCTGAGATAATAGGTAGTCTATCATGGATAATTGGTAGATAATACATAAAAAAGGACGTAATTGGTAGTTTATCACAGCTAATAATGGCAGCATTTTGGAGATAATTAGACGTTTGTCATATGTTGTTAATTTGATATATGTAACACCATTTATAGTCCACGAGAAGTAATGCTCTTGGTCATTCAGAGGTTAATTAACTTGTAGTTTGTTCAGTGTAACTTGTAGTCTGTCAGATGTAACTTGATGTCTCTCAGAGGTAATGTGTAGTTTATCTGAGGTAACTTGTAGTCTGTCAGATGTAACTTGAGGTCTGTCAGAGGCAATGTGTAGTTTATCTTAGGTAACTTGTAGTCTGTCAGATGTAACTTGAGGTCTGTCAGAGGTAATGTGTAGTTTATCTGAGGTAACTTGTAGTCTGTCAGATGTAACTTGAGGTCTGTCAGAGGCAATATATAGTTTATCTGAGGTAACTTGTAGTCCATCAGATGTAACTTGAGGTCTCTCAGAGGTAATGTGTAGTTTATCTGAGGTAACTTGTAGTCTGTCAGATGTAACTTGAGGTCTCTCAGAGGTAATGTGTAGTTTATCTGAGGTAACTTGTAGTCTATAAGAGGTAACTTGTAGTTCACCAGAATTTATTGGTTTATTACACACATACCCACAGCTTGGAGAATGATATATATTCTACAGCTGAGATTCATGTCTTAATTATTAATTCTAGTAAACAGATGATAAAAGGTCATTCAATCAATCAGTCAGTCAGCTTTAAGTTATCAACCTTACTTTGTTTTTCTTGACCATATCCGTAATTGTTGAAAACGTTCAGCATATTATCATCATATTATCAGTCCCAGGAAATGTCAATCGAAAACTAAAACTCGGTGTGTAAAATGCTTTGTGCGATGCCGGGTTTGCATTTTGTCACTGGAGCCGGACAATTTAATCACTGCAAACATTCTCAGACTAATTTTATAATTGATTTTTCTGTCTTATGATTGCCAATTCCAGTGTCACAATGTGTAAGTAATCACAGATTTCTTAAAACATATCCCGTTAGTGCCGACGATGAAGATGCGGTAAGATAAGAGCTAAATGACAAGAAGAACTGTATATTTAGGTTAGGAAGCCTTTTATATTTCGACATAATACTTAAGTCTGTTATACTTCAACTTTTAGTTGGCTCCACATCACCGTTTTTATTGCTGAGGTGCCGTTAAACACTAATACACAGATAGTGTACATACATATACGTAACTTTTTGCAAAGATAGGTTACTTTACCGCTCAAGTATTAAAAAAGATATTCAAAATACTTTACTAAAATTGTATGTATGTATGTATGTATGTATGTATGTATGTATGTATGTATGTATGTATGTATGTATGTATGTATGTATGTATGTATGTATGTATGTATGTATGTATGTATGTGTGTGTGTGTATGTATGTATGTATGTATGTATGTATGTATGTATGTATGTATGTATGTATGTATGTATGTATATATGTATGTATGTATGTATGTATGTATGTATGTATGTATGTATGTATGTATGTATGTATGTATGTATGTATGTATGTATGTATATATGTATGTATGTATGTATGTATGTATGTATGTATGTATGTATGTATGCTTGGTAAGTAAATAATATGGTAGGTAGCTAGGCACGCGACATTAAGGCTTGTGATGAAAATATACACGGCAATCAGTACTAAAATATTTTAGTTTTAAAATGGTCACCTAGATATTAAGATTCGGATTATACTTATCAAACTGCATCTTGTGTGTGTGTGTGTGTGTGTGTGTGTGTGTGTGTGTGTGCTGCATATTGTTACTTGGATAATTCTAGTTTATATCTAGAGAATTGTTAACATACCACTCTGTAGTTACTGTCAAATGCTACATTTAATTTATTGCTTAGGAGGACCGTACTGATGTGTTTGTCACTTTAGACACTGGCCATACACTCTTACACTGATGTGTTTGTCACATTAGACACTGGTCATACACTCTTACACTGATGTGTTTGTCACTTTAGACACTGGCCATACACTCTTACACTGATGTGTTTGTCACATTAGACACTGGCCATACACTCTTACACTGATGTGTTTGTCACTTTAGACACTGGCCATACACTCTTACACTGATGTGTTTGTCACTTTAGACACTGGTCATACACTCTTACACTGATGTGTTTGTCACTTTAGACACTGGCCATACACTCTTACACTGATGTGTTTGTCACATTAGACACTGGTCATACACTCTTACACTGATGTGTTTGTCACTTTAGACACTGGCCATACACTCTTACACTGATGTGTTTGTCACATTAGACACTGGCCATACACTCTTACACTGATGTGTTTGTCACTTTAGACACTGGCCATACACTCTTACACTGATGTGTTTGTCACTTTAGACACTGGCCATACACTCTTACACTGATGTGTTTGTCACTTTAGACACTGGCCATACACTCTTACGATCTATGCGAAAAAATTAAAATCTGAAATCATTGAACTGATTGGTGTGAACTCTTTTACCTGATTTTATGGAGTGGAAATGTCCTTCCTCGCTGTTTTGGTCAGGAGTTAAATTCCAACAAAGCATATACTCCTGCATAATCGTCGTACGAAATACCGTAACTATTGTTCGTTCCTAGTTGTCTTGTAGTTTCAAACAGAGTCAAGTAATATCTCAAGTAATTTTACTGGGCAAGGTTAGGTTCATATGGTATGGTACACAACGTCTGACCATCTTGGGTGACTTTTATCTTGGACACGTTGAAATGTTGGAACTCGAAATGATTTTGATTGTAAGCTCCATTGAGAGCCGCATAGCTGACGATGCCGATAAGAACACGTATTGTCAGTTAACCTTAAGAAACATTATCTTCGATTTTGGATTGGAGTCTTGAGCCAATATTGGAAGTTTTCGCTTCCATTCGTCGTAGAGGATACTTGGCTGTCGTTCTGGTCAGATTTTGACTAATGTATTTTCCCACTTTAGTTAAGACTTCCACACGTCGCACGTAAAGTATGGCTTCTTCGATTTTGTTTTGTACTCGTTAGTATTAGCCATCAAATGAAACACGGTACTACTTCGATTCAGTCTCAGACGTACATCCACACCATTTAATAGATACTTGTCTTTGAACCACATGTCCAAGTGTCAAAATAAGATTTACTGACGGGAAGATAATGAGGATGTGCAAATGCTCGGTGAACGTGATACGTGTTTCCTCCTTCATCGTAAGAAGCTATGGCATAATCCACTTTAAAAGAAATGACTGTTAGCAACGGGGCAGATGTAATTCCTACGACGTAGTACTCGACGACATCAGAGTACACAAACATCCAACTGAGTTCTTCGTTCAGTTCGATTGGGAATCTACATTACTTGTACAATCGGTCTTTGTTGTGGATGTTTTTAGTAGGAACGCGATCTGTGTTTCACTCAGAGTGGCAAACAAACTGGGAGAAAAAGAGATAGACAGCGTTTTGCAATTTGAAAAATTTAATTTGAGACGATGAGATGTAGGATGATACTGTATCAGCAGACTTCGACGACTTTTATTCATGGTTTTGCCAAACTGATCGTCAAACATTATGGAAATGTTTCTGACAAGATGTTGAGCATTCAAATAATATTCTGAAGAAATTCTTATGGCATAGGTACTCAACTGAGGATTCACTGGTGCGGATGTTTTGGATTCGTGAAATCCAGGATCATTTTTATCCAAGTGTTCTTGAAATTTTTCGTTGAAGATTTCTACGACGAATGTTTTTAATCTTCGACGATATTCCAGACTTGAGTGGGATAAATGATTTCTACCAAAGCCACATTCCAATGAGCTTCGTGATCTAGTTGTATAGACTGAGGTAACTTGACATCATTTGTTGTTGGGAAAACACCCATAGAACTGTCACTTGGTAATGCTAAATAAAATTGGTTATTCATAATTCGATGGTTTTGACCTTTGAGGAGTCACTCGATGTCAAAGGATGATTATCCAGGCAGGGTTCTAGAAGATGGCTACTGTGATTTGAAGAATTGTTACTTCCGTTGAGTGGCTACTGTTGCTGTTATTGTCGGTATATTCTAACAGAGGATTAGAAAGAAGAATACCAATGCAACTGCTGAGTATAATAGTCCACAATTACTTATCTCTTTGATGCCAACTAAAATTTCCAACGGCTGCTTCAATGACACAATACACAGAAAAAGACAGTTTGATTTTTAGAAACACGTTCTCCACACCACACCCATAGTGGTTGCTGTTCTTCCTGTTTTTGAGAAGATGTAATCGTGTTTAACGGCATGGTCGTGACTTCTATTTCTTTTTATAGTCGATGACTTGTGAATTTCCAATCTGAGATTCGAAACTAGGTGGATATCCTTTCCAGTTGACTTTGACTTCTTGGAGTTGATGTTTTCCCACTTTACGTGTTCTTCCATCGAGAATGCTTTCGATGTTGCACATGTTGTCCTTTTTCTTAGTCACTCGTTGTAACTCGGGCAAGTAAAAGATTCAATTTAACACTTTACCATTCAAATCATCCAATTTATAGACAGGAGGTTCCCATCCATGTACTTGTGCTGTAACATGAAACAATTCTGTCGTCATGTTAGGTAAATAACCTTTGTCAAAAGTAAACTTTGTTTTTCCAATGCGAACCCAGTCTCCGATGTTTAACACTTCTTTTTTTCTGGTCTTTGACTTTTCTTTTTTTTTTTTTTTTCTTTTTTCTTTTCGACTTCTGCTGGTAAAGGTGTGGACATCAATTCTTAATGTAGGCGTGAACTTGGGTAGTTTAGCAAGTGGCCTTTGAAACTCATCTTCGAAGTCATCTCTCTCTGACATCCGTGTGGCTGCGTCTGTCATCCTCTTCAGAGCGGCTACTACCTTTTATTTTCTCTCAGAGTCGTCTTGTCTAAAGCTTTCTGGTTCAACAGTTAAAGCCCTTGCAATAATTGTCCGTAGCGTTGCGATTGTTCAATTTCTGATAAATCTGATCGGTCCATCAACGATTGTTGTACATGCGATATCTCGGTAAGATTAGGATTAGGAGATAAACTGGGCATCCGCTGTTCGTACCAATGATCGAATTCCATTCATCGTTTGTAAGGAACAAAAATTAATTCTCGTCCTTCCATAGGATCCAGGAGTACAAGTGTGAAGCCCTTCCAGGATAGTATATCCTTTTTTCTCTTCATTTAATCATTCCTCCTAAAGGTGGTCCAGCAGTCGATCCTAATAAAGGAGCAGCCACTTTTAACAACGGTCCTATCATTATGAGTGGAGATCCTCCTCGTTGAACGAAGATTTTCTTTTTTGTTGTTGACAGAACGGTATTTTTTTTTTTTTTTTTTGACATTCGTCGAAGAACGTAAAGATGTTGTCTTAATCGTTGTTTTGGTCTCTTGGTCAAAGGAACCGTTCCTTTCTAAACGTTCAAAAACATTCACACACGACATCGATGATTTCTTTAGGTACTTTTTAAATGATTTGTTTTTGCATCAGAGCATTGGATTTTGTAAGTATTGACAAAACATCCCAATGGTTAGTTAAACGACGAGGGATAACTTTTTTCCCTTTGTTCTAAGTTTTCAGTTGGTCGTTGTGGATGATGGCGTGAACCTTGTGACATCTTTGTTTAGGAGTAAAACTGAAGTGAATCTTGTTCACCACATCTTCATTTTGTACTGGAATTCGTCTCCACTTATAGCCAGGACGTCGTGCCAGCTTAACTTAGGTACTGTTTGTGTTTTCAACGGGATATATCGTGATAGTTCTTATTTGGACAAATCCAATGCACTTTGTAACACGCCTGTTTTATCTTGTACTTTTGTTTTATGAGAAGTCACGTTTTAGCTGCAGCAGCAGCCGCTAGAGATAGAGCAGTAAAATACATCGCCGGAGTAGAAGTTTCTTGATAAATGGGATTCCATTTTTTTTAAACAAATGAGGGAACAATGGTCGTATATCAGGTTTAGCTAGCATCATCATTAACGGAGGAGTTGGAGAGACTGTTACAAAGCAAGGTTTTTGAGAGTATGTGCACATTCAATAGGCAGTACCTCTTTATCTTGAAGTATTCGTTTTTATTATTTTTTCTGCCTCTTTTTCTTCCTCTAGTGTAAACTGACCACCCTATCCCCTTTTTTGCTCTGTGTTTCTGCTTTTGTTTAATTAGCATGGACATTAGGATCCCAGTTTAAAAGTGAACGAATAATGACACCCCTAAACATCCACTTCCACCAGGTTTGGGTTTGAGTATCGATTCTTGGGTTATGCAGTTGTGACAAAGCTATTTTATGCTTTTTTCAACAAAGATAAAATATTTTGTTAATGTGGAAGGTGAACGATACCTTGTAGTAATTGACGTGTTGTCAAAGTAAACCATCATATCACTTCTTAGAGACTAGCTTCTAAAGAATGTGAACGCACTTGTGCATTTTTCTTTTGCGACTGATGGTACTCAGTGCGCGAATCAACGTAGGAGAAAGATGAAATTGAAAAGAAGTCACGTTGAATACTGTCAGAAAGACAAGCGAGAAAGGTGACGAGTAAATGACTAGACCTCCTTCTTGACACCAATCATGAAACAAATCAGTGTGAAATCTCAAATAATCGGGAGTGGTACATTTTAAATCGATGAGTAAATAAGTATGCGACAAATGAGTGGCATCATCAAATGCATAATTGAGCCAAGATGTTCCTGATTGTTTGGCCAACACTTGAACATAAGATTTATCTTCTGGACTTTTAAACAACACAACATAGTGAAAAGTTTGAGTGCTTTACTTTGTCTGAATACATTTTGAGTACTTTAAATAATACAAGCAGTACGATGATATATTTTTCATGTAATCCAAAGTTTAATTTCTTCTTCGCCTTCTCCTAACTTATTAAAGTAGATGACAAGTTGTGTTTCCTGACAGTCAGATACGATCCCATCGTTTCGTGAAATGGATTCTCCTTGACTTTCTTAGAATAATGTGTAAGAGGACTGCCACTCTTTCATTGATGATGTTTAACATGATGTTACCAGTTCGTCTGTGGCAAAACGTGACATTTGACCTAACCTTCGTAATGCTGAATGTCTTCTACGTCGATGTATTCTGTCAACATGTCAGGGTGTTCGGTGGAGAATCGAGCATATTTACACACTCAAGGATACGACGAACACACATCGATGTATTTGATTTGTTCTCCTTAAGATTCGTGCACCTCCTACAGCAGGCGTGTCGCATTGGTTCGTCCTCCAAACAAACTGTCACGTGTATTCATGCGTTCAATGACCACCACGGAGTACTCTTCGGCGACGTGTCGGAATTCTGGATCTGTTTTAAAACTTCGATCGTAGTCGTGCTCCCACATTTCTATCAATTGGTATCCTTGACTTTCTAAATTCTGAGGTCGTTTTTTATATTTGGTAATATAATGCTTCCATGGTGGACTCTGAACAGGATTATGGAGGTCTCGTTGAGGAAAACAAGTGGGGCATCTGTGAAATAAACATCCCTGAAATCCGTACACCGTCTGTGAGTTCTCTAAATCCGACCCATCCACTCAATAAGATCGGATTTTCTTTTTTCCACCACCGTTTCTAGCATGTTGTGTCCTCTTGTTTTGAGTTTCGCACAAGTAATGTAGCCAGAGCGAAGCTTTGGTGGAATATCGACAACTGGCCGCTTGAATGGATTGAGGTGCGATGATAGCAAGTGTATTTTCGGGCCTAAACTTCTTTCGGTATACTAATTCACACGCTTGGCAATGGTAGCAGCTTTCTTCAAGGGATCGATACCTCAGTGATCCATAAATAATTGTCGAAAGTTTCCATAACAAAGGCGTAAATTGTCTACATCTGATCGACAATATCTCAACATTTCTTCTTGAAATTCAAAAGGGTCTGAAGAGTAGAGTTGGTACCAGGCAAAGAATGTTTCTCGTTGTTCTGTGTGCATAATATCAATGTCGTAGTGGCAAACTTCTGGAAAATACAGGAGCACGACGTCTTGATTGGCTTTAGTGTTGAACAAGTGTGGAAAATAACCTTTTGCCATTTTTGTTCTTCCAAACGTTTAGACATTCTAGCCAAAGGTACAGCTATATAACTCAGGGAATCTTTAAATTGCACGTGTCCCACTTTCATGTAAATGACTTTGCTCCGTTCATGACGACTGATGGAAATTCAGTTCCTTGTTCTGAATAATGTTCAAAAGATATTGTCCGTTGTATCCTGAGAAATTGTGAGCCATGTCTGTAGCATATTGACCACAGTTCCCTTAACGATGGACCTCTTCTTCGCTCCAAGTGTCGTCGGTGGGATCTAAAGTCCACTCGGTAAAATTTAAAAAGAATACAAGAGTCATGAAATTTCTTTTAATGCCCTCCTGAAATCATGTTACAATTTGGATAGTGATGAAATAAATGTTCTTAAATGCACTTGTCGCAAGCACTATGCGCTACAAAAAACTCAGGGATGTAAATTCCAGTGTCTTGTGAACATTCAAAGTCAGAAAAGATAAAATCCACATGATGGTCCTGTTTCCTTTTCTTGTTCTGGTTGTTATTCGATATTTCCTTGTGTTTGTTGTCATATCTTTGAATGTAACAATGATGATCTAACTCTACGACTTGGTTACAAAAATGACATCTTTTCTTTCCTGCACAAACATGAAACGTTTGGTCATTCATCCGTACATGTTGTCCACAAGTAGAACACACTGTCAATAATTTGCAAGCACTTTTCTGTTGTTGTAATTGTTTCGTACGATGTTGCTCGTAACACGTGGAACAGACGAATGTTCCTTTGCAAGTAGAATATGGAATCCTTCTTTCAGGAATGCGTGATTTGGATCCCAAACATACACAATATCTCTCTCTCCAATGAATATGTTGCTCCCGGATGTTAAATTCATGGTCACATTTCTCACAATAGTAACTGTATTCCCGAAATACCGTTATGGTAGTAATCGCATCGAAATGAAAGACTTGAAGGTACACTTTCAACGTATAACGAGGAACCAACACGTTTTGAAGATTTTGCATTTCATGAACTCAACACACGGTCTCTTTGGAAATTTTTGCTTGGTCCAAAAGAATTTCCTCTTCTCTCCGTTGATGAGGTCTCTCCGATAGTCTTATGTTCATCCATAATCGTTTCCATTCTGCTGACGGCACTAGCTAAACATATATGGTCTTGATGGTTGTTGATCTGGACAATACTCTGGTACTGCAAAGTTCATCCTCCATTACAATTCTTGCGTCTTCCGCTACCTCTTGGCGGTTAAATGTGCGTCTTGGGAAGAGTAGCTTTTCCATCGGTGATGTCAAACTCATCGGTGGATTGTTGAACGTGTAGAATTTTGTCGACGATCTTGAACGGTGTTAATTCTGCAGGGTACTAAATTCTATCCAGACAGGATATATCAAACTATCGTGAGTGATGGGTAGTCTCAAACAATCTTGATCTTTAGCATGTAATGAAGCCAGCTGCTTTCTGTTGTGCAACATAAGACTTCAACTTTTTAAATTGCACCGTGTAAGTGTAAGTCATCGTTTGACATTTTCTGGAAGTCACTTTTTGGGTCTCTCGAATATGACAATAATCTTCAGGGTCTATATAACGATTTTCTTTCTTGGCTCATCTTGACTCTCTAGGTCCCACGGAGGTAGATGATGTTGGATAGGGGTCAATCATTTCATCTTCAAAATCGCTTGCATCAAGTTGTGCTTATACTTATCTGATTGCTAATCTTACTATAACTGACGCGGGTGTGGGTGTTTGTGTGTGATAGAGAGAGATAGGTACACTATAAATATATCCAATGTGTTACAAGAAATGAATTGACATTGGATCTGTCGTTTTCAAAAACACAAACTCACAATTTTGACAGAAAGAATCTTAACTTGTGTATATGCAGGAATATTTGCACGGCGTGTCTTCAATCTAAAACATGATTTTTGGGGAACAAGGTTGGTTATTATATGCTATCAGACTGGTTATTTGTTCTTACAACTTTAAATGTGAATCTGTCTCAGATGTTATTAGACCGTCTCCAGAGAGAGGCTCTAAAAGGGTTTACTTAGATCCTTGAGTAGGTTCACAATCATTTTATAAAAAATAGCTACTGGCATATCGTAGATCTGTAAGAAATTGATCAATGAAAATACAAATGACTGCCAATAACATATGTAGTAATTTTTAAAGGGTAAAATGTTAACTGGTTTAAAAGGTATGGAAAAGATAGAGGAAAAAAGATAACATTATTAAAATATATGATTAACTTTTGAATATAAACCTCATTATTTTACAAAATCCAAGATTGTACCTGGCAGTACTTAATAAACAAGCTTCTTAATGGAGTTAATTTTACCCACCCTCCACCCTCGCGCCCCCACCCCCACCCCGAAAAAGAAAAAAAAAAACACAGAAAGAAAACCAACTTTAGCAGCAAAGGATTCAAGTCAACACACTCCGTGGAAACGTGTTCCTCTGTCAGTGAGCACTGGAAAGGTATTCAAAATATATACGCTGGTCGAGGTTCACCCTTTAAAAGGTGTGCGTGTTCAGGTATGTGCTCTATACGTGAGAGGAACAACACAATCTCATCTTTGTGATTCGTTCTATATGAGGGATGCTACTCTCCAATAATTTGTTCGGTGTTCATAAGCTCTTTTGTGGATCTTTTATAGCACATATTTGCCAATAATGTAGAACATGCCAATTTATATAATGCCTGGAGTCACTATATGGAATCTTTCAGTGAGAAATGGATGGCTACTGGACAGCTTTGTCTACTTTATCTGGCCTTTCATTGCTGTTAATACCAATGTGACTTGGCAGCAAAAAGACACATAATAATTTCTAGACGTTTTATGAGGAAATAAAGTTTATGTAAGATTAGGGTTATTAAAGGTTTGTCAAATTAAAGTTTTGCAAAGCGTTCGTTAAAGAGCAAATACTGTGATTGTAAGATTTGGGATATTAACGGGGTGTCAAATTCAAAGTTTTTGCAAGCTATCGGTCTCGAAAGGGAATCCAAAAAGATTTGTTTTTAACAGGTTTTGATGCATTTCGAAGACTTGAGTGAGGCTGTATTTTCTGCCTTAAATTAGGAGGATTTATCAGGTAACCAATCTGAGATGGTTCAATGGGGTGTTGCAACGGCAGCTGCAACCTACTCTCCATCTTTTCCATGGAGAGACGTAAGACTGGGATAGGAGGCTTTGATTTAATTGAATTTACTCGTTAAATCAGTACAAATAATATCGAAATCATATATATAGTTCAGATAAAGATCTGGGTTCCGTATTTATTTCGGTTTATTATCCCAACCGCCACGGTTCTGACTTTTCGAGAAACGAAGAATGCTCCTCTTATTAGCTAGCATGTTTGTTTTTTTGTGCTGTTTTTCTTTTGGAGGGGGGGGGGGCGAGGAGGGGGTCTTTTATGTTAAATAAGCGTTTTTCTTTTTTAAAATAAAAAAAACACTAACAACAACAATAACAACAATAATCCACTACCAGCACCACATCCACCACCACCACCACAATACATTAGTGATTGACAGCGGACTTTAAAATCTGTTGAAAATGTCATAAAATTTGGACAGGAAATGTTGAAGTTATAACTATTTTAAATTGAGTATGTTTCATATAGGTATTCCACTGGGCCCGAGTACTGTTTGACGAATACAGGGACGTGGAACCCAGATAAGATTATGTAAACATTGCCACCTTGTTGTAGGATGATATAGGTCAAAAGGCTATTTGAACATCAGTTATGTGATGGTCGAAGGACAAATTTGCAGTTAGACCCTGTCCTGTTAAGAATGAGAGGACGGCGAATTCTCTCTGAAAGGGCACTTATTACTTATTTTACTGTGTCATTTGCAGGTATACATATATTATAATTTAGCAAAATTCTGATCGCTTGTCATTCTTAGGCCGTCGTCACGAAGGGCCAATTAGGCGCTAATTGCACGAATTCGTACGAATGTGGCCTGGGGCTCTGCTGTCGGGATGCCTCGGGAGAAATCTTGTCTGCAGACATCGAGGGATGGCTACAATTACGTAAGTAACTGAATGACTCGTCATATACATGTCTTGTGTTACTTTCTTCTCTTCTAAGAATTTATAACATGTCTTGCAAATGCCTGTATTTTTTAATGTAAAGCTTTAATATGATTGCTAAGCGTTAATCTAATCAGCATAGTAACCTATCCATTGATTATGGTGTAAATTAGGTCTTGCTACCTTTGAAGTTGTTTGCTTATTTTTTGTCTAAGTTTCTTTATTTTATTTTTTTTTAAACTTTTTTTTATATGCCACCATGAGCTTGGGCTTTTCTTATATCCTTATGTATGCTCATCTGCTTGTTTTGCTTCCGTGCGATAACTTAGGTTCTGAACCACGCACATTGACTAGGTTTTAAGAATAACTTGCTTTCAAAAGACAGGATCGCGATGTGTAAGGAAATTAAATGAATTGCCTTTATTCTCCCACTGACTGTAGCGGTGAACGTACCTTTCTTTATACAGACATATGATTGGGTTATTAATTGCCTAATTGTCTTGATAGGCAGGCATTGACTCACACCTGTTTTAGTCACAACAGGCAGTTAATAAACCCTGTCTTTACGTAAAACCAAAATTGATACTCAGCGGGAGTCAAACGATGGAAACTCAAACTCACAAGGACAAAAAGAAGCAAATTGGTTTTGAACGATACGGTTAGTTCTAGTGACACTCACCAAACTTTATGGATGGCTTGCACATATGACAAGGAATAAACCAATTTATTTTGAGGTCAGAAGGGCATTGATTTAAGTGACTGTGTTACAGACAAGTTAAATAAATTTGTGCAATTTGTTTACTTACAAGCCACCTACCTGCCCCATATTTTCATGTTGGCATGCTGTTAGAACAAAAAAATAAAAACAAAGACATTAGAGTTATAAAGATCAAGTATTAAGTTTATAGTATTTTAAAAAGGAAAACATTTTCTACATCATTTTAGTTAACATAAGGTGAATGTGATCCCCAAGCAACGTTACATCAGCTCAAAACATCGTTTCTTTATATTGAAGCAGACGGTAAGGAATAACCTAGAATTATGATGGGGACACAATCCAGTTACATTAAACAACATATATAGCACTCTGGATGAAAACATAAAGGGGAAAATCTTTGCAACACTCTCGAGTAACGAAATAAACCGACCCCTGCTTTGAGAGAAGTAAATGACTCAGAGGAAAGTAATAGAAGAATTGAAACAAGTTAAGTCAATTTTGGGAAAAATTAATTGATATGAAGATAACAGCGAAACCGTGTAAAATACATGAGCAATTCAAGACGAACGAACGACACATATACTAAGAACTCTACGGGTTAGATGAAAATGATTGGGATATTACGCCCAATAAGCAGGAAACAACAACATCACAACATTGTGGAGCAGCATATCTGGCAAAGCAATCAAACACATGGGCAATGCAGACTGTTTGGATAAAGTGAAGATTGAGCTCAGTGAATTTGTCTAATAAGAAGAATCCATGTGAAATCAGTTACTAACATTGCCCAACTGGAACATCTCAGGCGCAGACGAAGTTTATGGAGTCTAGATAAATAAACTCAATAGTATCTATGATAGATTAGCAGCTCATTTACACGACTGTATGAACCCAGGTAGCGTCCTTTATGAATGATGAAATGTCGCACTGTTCTTATGATGAAAGATAAGTAGAAAGGTCCAGCAGTGAGCACATACAGACCAATAACATACTTTACTCACTGCAGTGA
The DNA here is from genome assembly GCA_029931535.1 of Margaritifera margaritifera. Taxonomy (NCBI): domain Eukaryota; kingdom Metazoa; phylum Mollusca; class Bivalvia; order Unionida; family Margaritiferidae; genus Margaritifera; species Margaritifera margaritifera. The sequence goes on along the minus strand of JAQPZY010001652.1, from coordinate 6,231,348 downwards.
TTGCAGATATTGTGGAGAACCACCTACATAGCAAATAGCTACTTGCAGTAGAACAAAACAGATGTAGACAAATGTCGAAGGGGACAAAAGGCCAGATACGAATTGAGAATAGGGTGCTTTTAAAAACTACAAAAAGAGGAAAGATAACCTGTGCGTAATTGCAGTTGACTACAAGAAGGCTTTTTAACACAATACCTCGCTTGTGGATTCTGAAGTGTCTGGAACTGTTGGCATGGTGAGAAACATACAAATAATCCTAACAAACAGCGTGGTGTCTCTGAGAACGCAACAGACGCTTAAGAAAAATAAACTATGGGATATCAGGATCAAATGGAATATCTTACAAGGAGACTCACTGTCACCTGCATTGTTAGTGATTGTACTCATTTCCCTAACAAGAGTGATAAGACAATATAAGGCAGGATACAAAATAAGGAAGAATTCAATAAAGATCCAAATGACCATTTATTGCATCCAGAAACTAATACAAACAGACTGTACCTTCCCAAAAAAGATCGAGGGAAGAGGTCTGATAAGTGTTGAAGACTTTGCTGGTGTAGAAAGGAGGGGCCTAAGAAAACATGCTATAGAAAGTGATAAAGAATTCATAACCTTAGCAAAGAAAAATATCCTGTTCAAAGATAACGAAGAAAGAAAGGATTGCCAGAACAGTTAGCTCATAGAAAGAATAGCAGGATGGAAGAACAAGGCTATGCATGGGTACTTTTAAAGGGAAACAGAAAGAAAAGAAAAATAAAAACAGGACGGTGAGGGAACCTGGAGGTGGCTCCAACTAGAATACGTAAAGATAGAAACAGAAGGATTATAAACGGCAGCGAAGGATCAGGCACTCATGGTCAACAAAACAAGTAGAAAGCATGTGTACCAAATCAAGATGTCACACCATCGTGAAAATTATCCAGAGGTCAGGATGAGATAGTCGATCACTGATCAGTGAATGCAGCAAGTCTGACCAGAGTGAGTTCAATAATCGGCACGACAAACTACGCTAATAGCTGTCTAAGAAATACAGAATAGAATGCATACACAAGTGGTACGATCATAACGCAGAGAGAGAGAGAGAGAGAGAGAGAGAGAGAGAGAGAGAGAGAGAGATAGAGAGAGAGCTCGAAGCAGGAGGGTAAAAATCCTGTGAAATGTCAACATCCATACAGATCACTAGATACAGCACAGGAGGCCATACATAGTATTGATAGAGCTGTAGAGGAACCTAATCTACATCATAGACGTATAAGTAGGAGGCGAGTCTCACGTCATACTACAGGAATAAGAAAAAACAAATAACTTAGTGCAGTGATATGGACAGAATTTAGAAAGGTCTGGAAAATTCACACCGAAGTTGTCCAGTTGTGGTGGTGACACCAGGAGTAATACCCCATATGTTAAGGAACGCTAGGAATAACAAAAGCCAGACTCACTACAGAAAGCGGCACTCCCCAGTAATAATGTGGGATGTCTCTGAGATCTAAGGCAACAGGAGTGGTTCGATTCCAGGAAGAATCAGAAATATCAGCCAGAAATATCTTCAAAGAGGATCTGAATGAGAGGAATACTACTACTGCTACTACTACTACTACTAATAATAATAATAATAAGTTTTAAGATCAAAGATACACTTAGAACAGGCATTTAACATATGCCGAATTCTTTCTTAAATAAGCGACATCAAAGAGAAAATGAAAAGTTTGTCACTAAAAGACCTGGAAATAACAAATTTTATGGCTTCAGATCTTATATTTTCGTAAGATTTATGAACTGAAGACTTCTTCTACAATTTTGTTTTCCCTTTCTATTTTGTTATTGTCGCACTCTTTATATTCTTAATTTAATGAGCACATTTGAGTATATAAAAAAATAAAATGGATGCAGAAAAACATATGTAGATGGTTGTTAGTGATTTTAGGGCAAAAGTACTCTCTTACATATATGTATAAAACGAGATAATCTTAAAATGTATATGTTTCGATTCTGAAATTTATCAGCTGCTGGTGACAACACAATTGGTACGTGCTCCAACCAACCTGGACGTGAGGGAGAACTTTGTGACTGTGGATGTCGGCAAGGTCATTCGCATCTATCTATCTATCTATCTATCTATCTATCTATCTATCTATCTATCTATCTATCTATCATCTGTAAATTTGTCTGAGAAGGAGGAAAGGATAGCAAGGAATTACATTAATATCGAAAACTACATGTATATTCAATATATATATATATATATATATATATATATATATATATATATATATATATATATATATTATATATATATATATATATATATATATATATATATATATATATATATATATATACCTTCCCGTAATCTTGTGAAATAGACCATACGTAATTTGAAACACGAGAGTTACTGTAAGTCATTGCCTCTCTTTCCTTTTAGCTGGAAAACCATAACCCAAGCAATCGAACAGGATCGTAACGAATGGGTATCGGGGTGAGGTTGTGGGTGGGGTAGGGTTGAGGTATGGTCGGAGTTTCTACTGAATGTGTGCGAATGTGTCTTCAGGGCGTATTTGTAACTTCCTTACCAATTTAATCTTTCAAGGGGAGTAGGTGGGAGTGGTTGCGAGTGCTTGCTTTCTAATGCTAGTGGACACTCTTCAGTTGTCGTAGTTTCAGAGACCTAAATGTTATTGATATTATTTAACAACGTAGTTACCGTTTTTTGTTTGAAGAATGTATGCAAAGTGAAGTAGGCGCCTAGTGATCAATTGAATACAATGTTTCCTTCAGGCCTGGAATGTTACCGCCCCATGACAGGTAGGTGCTGTGTTCCTATGAAGTGTTACGATGCTGCTTACGTCCGGAAACAGAGAGAATACTGGGAAAACTGTCATTTCCCTGAATGCCACTTTCCTGTGTAACAAATCCAACCGCATTTGACCTTAAAGGACACATCAATCCATTTAAAGAAAGAACTAGGAGCATATAGTTACCTAGTTCCATTAATAGGAATATAATTGGCTATGACAAATAAAGATCATATATCTACTACTATTCTTCACTCACTCTTTTTAATATATATATTGCACGCCAAGTCATTATTTATATTTAACTATTAAAATAGAAGCAAGAGCGAGATTTATTTTATGTTAAAAATAAGCATCCACATTTACAGAACAATTGCTGACCTGAATATTCATTGTATTACGTGAAGATTTAATAGAACATCCCGTGCATTTTCACTTTGAAAAAGGGCAAATATCAACATATATCTTTTTTGTTTATCTATGTAAAGTTTTTTAAACTCTTTATCTTTATATTTGTTGAACTTAAGTTTTAATCGGCAATATAAAGCCAGTATTGTCCTTACGTGCCTTTACATCTATACATACATACATACATACATATATATCAGTAGGATATAAGGCAAGAGTTTTGGCGTACCTACTATATTTTTTTGTTATTTCAGTTTACATACAACAGCTGTTCTGCTTCCCCGAGCAGATGCTACTTCATATCATTGTTAACAAACAAAAAGGATAAAAACAAATTACCAAAACCATCACACCCAATGCGCCAGAAAGTCACCATATATACTGCATAATTCAATGCAAACAATCTACACTACGTAAACAAAAAGAAATCTGTACTAAAATATATTATTAATACATAATTCCAATACAAGGTTTTGCTTGGAAACTACAAGGACCGAAATAAGAGAAATTGTGAGATTATGTTGTCCTCCTCTCTACCACAGTGACTAAGATGGTGAAACTATTGAAATCTGAAATAAGTGTTACAGTTCAAGGGTGCTAGAAGTGACCAGGTTCGAAGTAAATCTTTAACACAGAAGACAAGAACTTTGAATACTCCAGATGCAATATGTGCTTTATTAAATCAACTAACATTATATATATATATATATATATATATATATATATATATATATATATATATATATATATATATATATGCATGCATACATATGAAAACAGACTTGAAATTATTCTACTACATACTGAAACTTAATAACTTAATTAAGGCTTATAAACTTCTTATTTTCCTAGAATTTCTGTCTTCAAAATACCGTGTAATATTATGCAAATGAGCAAATAACTAACTGAAAGTAGCCAACATATAATTGATATGTATAAGGAACCCAATTATTTCTGCAAAATACTCAAATCATTTTGCATGAATTCAAATAAATACTAAATTTCGAATGTTAGACAATGAATGCCAAACATAGAGGTTTGTAACTTTCAAAGTTTGAAGAATTTATTTCCGAAAATTATTATCATAGAGCATAAAGTTGGCAGGAAAATCTTTTATAAGAACAAATCCGATATTATAATTGCAAGTAATAAAGCCAAATTTAACAAAGACTAAATCTCTGTCATTACTACACTTTACTAATTACTATATATAAATTTATCGAAAAGACAACAATCAATCACAGGAGGCCATACATAGTACTGATAGAGCTGGAGAGGAACCTGATCTACATCATAGACGTATCAGTATTAGGGAACTCTCACGTCACACACAAAGTATAAGAAATTTTTTTTTAGCAAAGTGCAGTGACCTGGAGAAATCCTTGTGTGTATGTGATTGTACATATCTAGCACATACTTCTGTAAATATAAATTATGTAATTAACGGGAATGCATTCTTGTGTAAATATAAATTATGTAATTAACGGGAATACATTCTTGTGTAAATATAAATTATGTAATTAACGGGAATACATTCTTGTGTAAATATAAATTATGTAATTAACGGGAATACATTCTTGTGTAAATATAAATTATGTAATTAACGGGAATACATTCTTGTGTAAATATAAATTATGTAATTAACGGGAATACATTCTTGTGTAAATATAAATTATGTAATTAACGGGAATGCATTCTTGTGTAAATATAAATTATGTAATTAACGGGAATACATTCTTGTGTAAATATAAATTATGTAATTAACGGGAATACATTCTTGTGTAAATATAAATTATGTAATTAACGGGAATACATTCTTGTGTAAATATAAATTATGTAATTAACGGGAATACATTCTTGTGTAAATATAAATTATGTAATTAACGGGAATACATTCTTGTGTAAATATTATTTTTAAGTCTGAGTACCCTATTGACATTATCCTTATTTGAAAACAGTGGATCACCAGATCTGTGTATCCTATACAAATTCCTGAATCGCATCATATCTCTACAAACACTCTTAGGTATTCATTCACATTCCCTCTCCATTTCATTTGGCGTCAAAATAAAAGTCATTTGCGCACATCTATAAGCACCTACACCATCACCGTTATATCACATAGTTTTAAATCTCCATCAGAAATGGTGTAGAAGGATTTCAACAAATGACATCCCCTCAGTCTGACGTACTGAAAAACAGACGGACGTTATAAATCAGTGCCCTACTTTACTACAGATACGTTTTGCACAAAAATGTAAATTACATGTACTTTTCGATGTCATGTGTGTAACCTTATATGTTGGTTTCTCAGTAGACAATATATTAAATTTAGCTGTAAACGAAAGTATATTTAAATTGAGAACGACTAATGGCTATTATACAAATTATAGCGCAGACTTAGAATAATCTATATACAGGCTGACATAGGCTTAATTGAAGATTGATCGGTTAAGTTCACTATGTGCATTCCAGAATGCATGCAAGTTAGTTCTTCTTTGAGTAGATGCATGAAGCGCATGATTTAATAATGAACATCTGTTGAACATTGCAACTTGTATAAAGATCTTTGACGACAATGTTATTATGGCTCACGGTAACAGCACAGACGAGTTTATGACAATACGGATAGGATATGAAGGTTGGATTGGATGAACTTACTAGACGTTCCATGCGTCAAATTCAACAAACTGGAGCGTTCTATATCATTTTCAATTTAATATTTCGTTCAATATACTTTTTTGTGCTATTTCACACACAAAGGGCTATGACAGGTGGGTAATATGACGTCTCTGAACCCTAAATTCACAGTGGACAAGACCAATATCTGGGGTACCAGATGTGCCACAATATCGATATATAACATGCAGTAGCTATGCGGTATCGAATGTGTAATAGCTATTTTACTTTCACATGAGAGTAGCACGCACTACGTTATATATATATTTATAACCAACGTTCTGCAGAAATGTTGCTAGTGGTAATGACCTTATTGCTTGTGGTAAGTTTTTGAAATATTTAATTAACAGAAAAGATTGATCTTTAATTTCTTTTTCAGGATGAAACTGATCTTAGATAGTTGCGAAAATGAGTTTCAAAAGTATATAGTAGTTAAATAGATGCAATTGTACCAATATTGGATCAATGTGAGTTAACTGTTAACTGCTTTTCTATCTGAGCTAATTGTCTATCACACATTATAAACTATCCGAGTTTATGTATCAGATGCTAGATTTTTATTTTGCAAAAGATTACTTGTAGTCCTCAATCTACAATTGGTAGTCTACCTGGCATACATTATTTTTCAAACACCTATTTATTTCGAACATTTTTCTACCAAATAAGATGTCATCCTTTGGTCTCGGAAGAATAGATGATAAAATGACTTTTGTGTTTGAAGCAATTTTCCTTGATGTAGCTAATAAGTTGGTAAATTCTGCATAAATTTCATCAGTTTGTTGACTTTCTATATTATTTGTCCCGACATGGAAGATAGCAAAATCAAACTATTTGATACTCTCCTTGCCTGACTGTACAACATTTGTAATACATCCGATAGTGGCCTCAGAAAAGGGCTGAACTGTGCAACTCCTGATATCGGTTACATATTTGGAGATGAATCTGACACAATGGTGATATATTTCTGCACTGCAGATGAAAAGAAAAACGGAGGTCATTCATGAAACTTGCGGAGTATGTATTACTTCATTTTTTCAGACACTAGTAATTTATCACTTCAATTGAATTTAAGATCTTGTTTGTATGCGTCGCTTACCCAATCACATTGTAACTGACTCAATTCAGAAGAAACTTTAGCATGAAAAGCAAGAGTTTCGCTCCTTCTCTGAAATTATGAGTTGAATACTGTGACAGGTCTAAAGCAATTAGAGAAATTAAAGCACGCAGCTTATTTTGAAACATATTGCATATTAAAATTTTGAATTTGGGCAAAGTAAAAAGGGGGAATTTGGGATTTGCTGGAACAAGTTTGCACATGTGTTTAAAGGCTGAAACTGGACATTGAATATAATTCGTTATCTGAATCAATGCTATTTCTAAAGTTCTTTGTTAAATCTGAATCGTTTTTGTCTCTGTTAGACGAAGAAGTAAATATTTGTCAAAGCACTGCACATTCCCTCTTAATGGCACTTTATTAAAATTGAAACTTATTTACTAATATGAACTAAATTGGACTTTCTCGCTAATGAGAAAAAGGAAAATAAAAATAGGCACCAGTATGTAGAATCTTTATGACTAGAAAAGTCTCACAATGTTGAAATTGTATTAACCAATCCGGTGTTATGGGTTCTGCTTCTTTAGGTGAATAGGAATTTAGTCTGCTTATTCCTTTAAAACATACATTTAGTTCAAACTTATTGAGACGACCATTATCCAGATTCAAAATATAATGCATAGTCATTAACCGGCTAAGATAATTCCTAACTGAAGCAACATTATAAAGGATCTGCTCAAAAGCTGTGCAAAAAGAAACATAATTCTTGTGGAAGTGGGAATTGCCTTCAGAGTAAAAGAAGTACAAAAGAAAAGACATGCTTCCCGTTGGAGTCTGAGATTTTTAGATGTTCCTTATGTATTTGATGACTTAACAGATATCTTCATGTGTACCATGAGTTCTTGAAATTCTCTTTCTGCAGCAATATGGATGTAAAACATTTGATATACATTAAAAGCGAAAATATATAGATATATATGTATCTATAGAAATTGGCCAAATAACAATTTACCAAACATGACTGAAATGGAACAACTCATCACTAATATTTTCTTCATACAGCGAATATTGACTGACAAAATGATGAAAGTTCTTTCTATGAATAGTATTCAGATGCCAGTAATATAAATCATCAGCCAACCTGTTATTAACACCTTGAATATAAACAGCCTGAATTTTAAATTCGTGAATTGCAGCTAAATATAAAATTCCCTCAAACAATTTTGCAAAACGGTAGATTTAGACTTCCCTGGATTTATAACAAGTACTGCTGTTTTATTGTCGCAATTTACAATTATTCGTTTACCAGAATATGTTTGACCCCATACCTTCAAACTGACTATTTATAGATAACATCTCAAGGCCATTTATGTTTAACTTGTTCTCTGGGATAAAATGAGGATACTTCGCATGAAAATAGAAGCCATTAAAGAAACCACAATCAGAAAATATATCATCTGGTTGCGACCACTCCTCTACTGCCATCATAGAAACCCCAATTATACAATGGTAAAAATGCATGCCACCATTTTAAAATTCTTATTACTTCATTAGAAATTGCATTCATTTTTTGAGTCGATCCAAAGATAGCCCTTAACCAATTGAGATGTCTACTGACAAAAATTCTACTTGGCCTTACATAAGCAGAAACAAAGTTTAACTTTCTAAGTAAAGATTGAATTTCTTGTATGGTAGCGGAAACTTTGCTTAGCCACAAAGAAATTATATCTCTAATTTCACAAAAACGATTTTGTGTAATTTCTAATTTAATGGTGATAGTGTTAAATAAAATTCCTACAAAAGCCATTTTTGTAGAAGGAGGGCATGCTTTATCTGCTACTTCTTGTATTAAGAACTTTTCTAAGATAGATCCTAAAAGTTGGTATGCAAAATGGGCTAAATAAGGCTGTTCTGTCACAGCAAAATCATCTAGATAATTTAAGACATAAATACTAATTTTAAACATGATAAAAACTACTGCATTTGTCACTCTTTGACACATATGTGCAGCACTGGGTACACACATTGATAATACAGTATCAAATATATATATGATTTTTCCATGAATAACCTACCAAGTGATAATCACCAGGGTCGATCGATATTTGTCTGTAAGCTCTACTTAGATATTTTTTCAATAAAAGACAACTTTTCCCTTTGCTTTTGATTATCTCTACAAAGTCATATACTCTTGCATAAACAAGATTCACTAAATCACATAACTAATAATATTTAGCAATAAAATCGTTGACAGTGTGCAGCTTAGGAAAACTCAAATCTAAAATAACTCTTCTTTCCCCACCATCTTTTTTTGGTGCAGAGTTTAAAGGAGATAAAACCATTGGTGTATTGAAAGGATTCTTCTTGAAAGTACTGGCTCTGGCATTGTGGCTTGTTTCTTTTTGCAAATATTTCAAAATAGCATCTGGATAATCTGTAACTCCTTTGTGATTTTTTCTACGAACATTAAACAGAAACTCTTGAAAGGAAACATCGTTTTCAGCAAGACCAATGTGAACACCATTATTTTATAAATCACAAACTATATAATCTTTGTAATCAAACAGAAGAAACTGCAAAAATTCGAAATTAAGTTGCGTTTACAGGAATTCTGCACCCCTTCAAATTATGTTTGTTTGAATTTACTACCTGATCATGAGCATACACACTGTATTTTAAGGAGTCTCTATTGACAGTACAATTATTACACATTTTACAAGTGTTATGTCTCTTATAATTTACTCTGTGACTTTTTTAACTGGTTGTGTGCTATATATGTCCACATTAGTTTGATTAGCATGATACACACATTTAGTGTTTTTTAAAAATTCTGGAAGAAATAAATCTTGCAAAAACGTGCTATTACTGTTAGTACTAATAAGCTTGTAAATGTGAACAGGCGGAGGAACATTCAGGATGCGTAAGTTTTTTATGCTCTTTATGCCAGCATGCGGCACAGATATGCTGTGCCCATGGAAACTGATTTTGGGTTTTGGGCACTAACTTTATTAAAAGCAGGCAAGAACGGCTTGTTTTTCCTGAAATCTTTAGGTAACACAGCTTTAGCTAAAATTGTTGTCTCAATTTATTTCCTAATTCAATTTGTCGAAGCCACGATGCATACAAGGCTTTTAGTGACTTCTATTCGTAAGTTCTGGCACAATACACATTTTGTTTAGCAAATTGATCGTGCCGTTTCTTTCGACTTTTGAAATGTCTGAGTCTGAAATGATCTCTAATCCCCCTGCAACAAAGGTTTTCAAGTCGAGATCACCAAAAGACTTGAATTTATTTACAAATTCAAACTGTAAATGAGAATTTGGCCATTTGTGTGGAAAGGTGACCTTGTCAGAAGATTATGCCTTGATTCCTGATTTTGTTTCACTTTTTTTTCTTTCGATTTTTCCCTTTACTATTCTCAAGACTCTCAGATTAAGCAGACTTGGAATCAGAAGTTTTCAAATATTTCTTCTTTATATCAGATTTGGATTTTTGGTCATCACGAAAATCAACAGATTCACAATTCGACTCTTCTGAGATAGATGAAGAACTGTTAGAATCAACGGAATGGACTAAACCTAATCTTGACAATTTTGTACGGATCTTAGTTTTTAAATCCTCATTTTTTCTTAAATCATTTAATTTGATTTTATCAGAATTCAGAATAAATTCAGAGGCATTACTTTTCTTTGAACTTTCGAAGTCATTTAATTCTCCTTTTGCTTTGTCTATCTGCCCTTCTAATTTTTCTTTCTCTTTTTCCACCATAGCTATGTTTTCTTCTTCTCTACCCTTCTTAGCTCATGCAATTCTCGTAATTCATCGTCCTCGTCGTCTTCTGTTTTGTCTGTGAAGGAAGCACATCCTGAAGTATCTCGTTCCGCTGTAATCTGGCTCAATCTGACTTCAAACACTGGCCTATCTTGGTCTGGCTTGGAACTACCAGAATTTGTGTTTTCTGTCATCTCCGGCGCAAAATATGATTTTGGTGAATATTGGAATGGCACAATACCACGTACGGGTCCTTTTTCCAAATCATAGGACAAATCACTGAAATTGGTCCACTCATAAATGACTTATAATTTTTGCGAGTCTCTGATCGTAGAGACATTTTTTTTCTGCATTTGCCATGCCAAATAATTATGAAAGAATGTATTGTAAAATGTAGCGACAGAGAATCTGCTGCAACACGCTTAAAGTGTCTGAATCACGGGAAATTCAAGATACACAAATATATATATTGTCTGAATCAGATGCAAATCAAAATGTAGTCACAGCAAATCTGCTGCAATATGCGTAAAATGTCTGAATAACATGAAAAGTCAAAATGGAGCAACAGTGAAAACTCCAGACAACTACCACAAACCAGAATAATAAAAATTTAAGCGTTAACATTTTCAAAATTACCCGATGAACTATCAGCCTTGTTTCAACTTTTGAACTGTGACAAGTGCACGTGAGTGTGATCAATTATATTAACCTATTATGCGAGAGTTTCAACCAATCAAAACACAAGTTATTGTTCGCTGCCGATAAATTTCACATGCTAGTCACTGATAAAGCATGAAGCACGACTGATGAGCGAAACTAATATGATTATTCACTCGGTTCACTAATGATGCGTATATATATATATATATATATATATATATATATATATATATATATATATATATATATATATAAGAGCGTCGGCACTTAATTATGTATTTTGATATCCAAAATTGATCAATTAGTAGTCTTGGTAGTATACTATAGATAATGTATCAGATGTATCAGAGGTGATTAGTAACCTATCACACCTAGAGGTCGTATTTACAAGATAATCGTCAAATATAAATAATTGTACCCTATCAGAGGTATCGGAGGTTATGTATAATTAGTCAAGCTTGAAATTTATATTATATCAAGGATTATTGATAGTCTTCGATTGGTAGTCTATCGAGGTCATTCATAGTCTTGGTAGTCTATAACAGATACATGGCAGTCTGTTTCATCTGATTGATATTCTATTAGAGGTGCTTGAAAGTAGTATATCACAGCTATTTTGTAGTCGATCAGAGGTGATTCGTTGTTTGTTACATTTATTTGAAAGTCCCGCAGAGGTAAGTAATGTATGAGAATTTATTTGTTTACATCATGAAATTTTTATAGGCAACAGTCTTGCAGATATCCTAAAGATACGTAAATCTCAATAAATAAATAAATTGACATTTAATTCATGAACTTCTTTTGTACATCTGGAATATCTCGACTATATCAATAATTTACTGCATATTGTTTTAGCACAGTGTCATTTCAAAGGAAGATGGTGTACAATCTTACGTATATTGTGTATCTTCTTCAACTGGACGCGGGTTTGTCTTGTGGTTTGATTCGACCATTTAAAATTTTGAGATCAAATTAAAGCTAAAATGTTTAAAATGTTACTACCACATTTTACTATCTTTTTACTACAGATTCCAGTGATAGAAGGGGTAAGTAATTACCTTTCTTTTTCTTAAACACATCATTATATGATTGATGACGAGGTAAGTTTTCAGGGATTTTTATACATGTATATAAAGGCTTAAAAACAGTTCTTCTTCATAATTAAGTTTATATAGTTTGACGTAAATGTGTATACTGAATAATTTACGAGGAAAATATTTACTTACCATTACATCTACTATACATTCACTGAAACATTTGTAACAAAGAAGTCTTCAACAGAGAACTATTCTAAAAACTTCCACTCTGTCAAAAACTCGGAAGTAAAGGTTCCTTTAGATTTAAATTTTCCAAAACTGTAGATTGCAATAAATATTGCTCTCTTAGAGAATTAAAAGACTCACCGGATATAGCCCACACGTCTTTAGCACGACCAGATGATATCCACTGTCTTCTTCTAGAACACTTTCCTGATACAGCTCTCAATACATCACTAAACATTTTTCAATAAGATTAGGTCAGAAACAAGAGCGATATATGTAGCACTACATGAATAGGACAGAACCGACCCGTGCTAGTATCGTCCCATTGCACTAAGCGTATTTGCAAAACCATGGCACGAATAATACATGACAAATCCTTTGGTATTTTTAGTCCAAAAATCTACTGTCAGACCCTTATGTGGATTAACGCGCCAGAGAAGTACACTTGACCATCTAGTGAGAATTTAAACATTTATCAGAGAAGCTCTTTATAAATAAAGTACATATAGTAGCCTCCCTATTTAACTTAAAGCAAATGTAGGACACCACACGGAAGTATATCATACTGAAAGACTGTTTAACCTAGATGTAAGGGACCACCTAAATATCATTATATCGGACATTTTTAAGATAGACATTCCTGAGTTAAGGTATCTACTACATTTTCTGCATTTTGTGCATCGGGCCTGCAAATTGTTAGTCGCCCTTTTAAAAATGTAAATGAACAACATAGCCAAATACATTTAATCTAGGGAATGGCTGCTCATTAAACATCGACGACGTTTTAATCTGCTTATTTGTTTTAAAAGTATTAAACGTCAACAACAATATGCTTAAAGAGAGTTCAAAAATGGTCGAAAGAAAACGGGTTCAAACTTTTGAAGTCTAATCCTGTCATTATGTACTTTTGCCAACCACATAGAATTTATGATGACTCGAAACCATCTTGATGGTTCTCTCATTTATGTTGTGGAGGAGACCAATTTTTATGACTCACTCTGGACCGGAAGCTAACTTTCCATCTGCATATTAGACATACGAGTTGTGGCAAACACTGATTGAAAGATCAGATCAGATCCTACTCCAGTTCTTTATGACTTTAATAAGATCTAAACTTGATTATGGCTCGATTGTCTACGGATCGGCCAGTAAATCTTACCAGCAAATATTTGATCATATTCTCAATCAGGGACATAGACTCTGTATGTTTATTTTTAGTGTTTCCCTACAGAAACCCTCCGTTGAACAGGCAACTTGAACCAGCTAAAGGAAGAAAAGGGAAGAAAATAAAAATATTATTTCCAAATTAAGTCTTCAATTGTCCTTTTCCAAACGATCCGGCTACCACGACTACTGGGTTATAACGTATTGAATCCTATTTCAAGTTCGAGCCCAAATTATTCAGAACCAGCGGACAGAGAGTTTGCACTTGAAGGATGCCTTGTACTGTTCTCTCGAATAATTGATATTGCACTCATAATATATAGATAAGTAAACCAATGACTCATTTCTTATCTTTAGGCCTCGATCAAGAATATGCTACTACTTGGGGCTAATTGCACGACTTCATACGAATGTGGCGGCCAAGGGTCCTGCTGTCGAGATGCTTCTGGACAAGTCTTGACTGATGACTCCGATTGGTTCCAGATCTATCGTAAGCAACTCAAGATTCACTATTTGTTTCCTACCGTAACAAAGTTAATAATATTTGTTAGCGGAGACCTTTTCTTTTTTTAGCTTTACTGTGCAGATTACGTGTAAAAGTGTAAATACCAGCATGCTCAGATTGACTGATTGAACAGCTACTCAGATCTTGACTACTCTGATGTGTTTATCTCTTTTGTGTCTCATTTTTATCATTCTTCTTGTCTTTGTCGAATTTTAAAATAAGAACAAAAGTGTTTGTAGTATAGATGGGTCCTATAGAGCGATTGTGTCTCCATATCCAACCAGTCATTCAATTAAACAATATTTCATCAACTTTAAATAAATACACACGAGAATGAAGGCACAGAGAAATTGGATTGTTTTTGTCATCTGGGTGTCTCTCTGTGCATCCATGGACAATTTTGTAAAGAGTTTTGTGTTTGCTTTAAATATTTGATCACTTGTAATTTGGTACCCTCATATCTGATGCACTTAATATCTCAATCACCTATTTGCCTTTCTGTTTGTATTTGTATGTGCTGACGTAAAATACCTTAAAGGCGCCATATTTCAAAAATCATGAGAGTTTTTCGAAACAGCCTTTTTATAACTGAAATTTAAATATCTCCTAATTAAATTTCACTTCATATTTGATGCAAAATATTATCATATACTTTCCTTTCTCCCCCTGTGCTATTCATACCCCGTGGTTATTGTCTTGGTTGATTTCACTAACTATGGGGTTTAGTGAAATCTCGAAATATTGAACTCAGTTGGCTGGAACACCCAGGATTGTACGAACAGCATGAAGCGTCCCGGTAGAATCTCTGTAATTTATATGGAAAATAATGTTCAGGATTGCTTTCTCTCTCTCTCTCTCTCTCTCTCTCTCTCTCTCTCTCTCTCTCTCTCTTGAACTGAATCAGCGATCTCTTCATCTGATAATCAGCAAATGCTTTCAAAGCTGTCATTACCTGGTCAGTTTACAGTAAAGGTTGTAGAGCCTTGGGCTACGAGCCACGTATATCGAGCACGCAACTATAAATCATTCGCAAAAAAGCAAGATTTTATTAGCACAAAAAAAAGAAAAGGCCTAGCATGATGGCTCCTCATTAACAACACAGCACACACACACGATATTACATTGTAGCTCTCTTTTGTAATAGATTTGTTTCTGTCATTATTGCCTTTCCGAAGTTCTGTCAAAATAATATTTTACCAGACACCGGTCAGACCAGATATAAATAATATATCTTATAAATAAAACAAGCTTTCATTTTGCAAACTTTCTCTTTTAGGGGTTTGATAAATAATAGTGCGTTCGTGATCATGTAAGTAATACGTTAACTTTGTGGAAGCAACTACTAAGAAAGAGACAGAGAATGTTTATGGAACACTAAAATAAGCATGGAGATTAAAATAAATATCAAAGGAGAGGTGCAGTTGCAGCTTTTAGCAAGTGAATTTGTCACGCTGATTGGAAACGACACTGGCGCCCTAAATTATGTAAAGTTCTAATGTCATTTAACATTTTAAGCCAAAGCCCAAACGTAATTTAAGGATGAAAGTTGAGTTTAGTGTAGATAATGATAATATTGCCAAATCCTTACACGAATCAAAGGCTGCATAATCATAATTCCTATCTTCACTAGAGATTGCTTATAAAATAATTTTTTCTAATAATTGTAAGTGTAAAAATGCAAGACCAGGACTGACGCTTTTCTTTCTAATTTTCCTCTACTACGATCATTATATCACTATATAAGTGAGATTTTGTTCTAATTATATATAATATATACACACTGAGAGTATTTGTACATGAATAAGTTGATACTCTTTGTATATATTGGTTCGCTACATTTTGGTAAAACTACTCTCATAGGTTTGGAAATATGTCCGTTTAAATGCTAATTTCCTATATTTTTGAAATTAATTACCCAGCCGATGATGAAGTCATAATTGGTACTTGCTCCAGTGAACTTAGTAGTGAAGGAGAACAGTGTGACTATAATTGCGGATGCAAGCCAGGTAATGTCAGTCTATCTATCAATATATCTATCTAACTGTCTGTCTATCTCTTTGTCCG
The DNA here is from genome assembly GCA_029931535.1 of Margaritifera margaritifera. NCBI lineage: Eukaryota > Metazoa > Mollusca > Bivalvia > Unionida > Margaritiferidae > Margaritifera > Margaritifera margaritifera. The sequence continues at coordinate 6,214,989 of JAQPZY010001652.1, read as the reverse complement.
AACAAAGAGATCAATCAAAAATATACATATTTTTTATGGAACTATGTTATCACCTTACGTCATAATATGGTGTGTTGGATATCATCTGCATATTTTGGATACGACGGCCCTTAGGCCAATATTTCTCCGTTTCTTACAAAAAATAACCTATGTGATATTGGTGATAACTTTAAGGGTTGTTGTAAGTCTCCTTTGTAACACCGAGTCTTTTTTCCTGTATTGTTTCAATGCGTGTATAATAAATATTGTACACGAGCTATACTGTTTATTATTCAAACTGCAAGGCTAAAATATAAATAAAATGCATAGGTTCAGCCGAAACAACTTCGGAAAATTTACCATCTATCTGTCTATCTCTCCATCCAAACAAAGAGTGAGAGCGAGTGTGTGTGTGTGAGAGAGAGAGAGAGAGAGAGAGAGAGAGAGAGAGAGAGAGAGAGAGAGAGAGAGATGATTCGCCTCTAGAAAGAAGGAATTATCTGCATTTCACTAGTCAAAATTTGATTTCTACCAAAGTAGTTTGATAGGTGTAATTACATCTGCCTTGATAACTTTCTTTTGTAAACATACATTTGGTACTCTGTTTTACACGTCCATCGTTTCCCTGTTCTGTGCTCCTGAACCCTTTGCTTCGTTCTTTTTTTCTGTATCAATAAGTACATAATCTTTGTTTTCATCGAGCATTCGTTTGCTATAAAGTTATGGTGATTGCAACAGATTGTTTCCAGTTACGGATCACAACTGATGATTAAAATGCTGGTGATAAACAGGCACGTCATTTATTAAAGACGTACTACTTTAAATGTAAATAATCTGCAATTAGTTAACACTAGTAAACAAAAGATCAGTCCTTGGAAAGATCCAGTCACAAATCAAGAATGTGCGGCAAAGAAGGAAAGAAAGAATGGCAATATGTGAAAAGGAATATTTGTGATATCTTCTAAGAGTGTGGGTTTTTATATATTTTTTTATTTCTTTTTTAAATCAAGATTTTTATTATTAGTTTGACTCAAATGCACGTTAGCTTCTATTCAGTGCCAAATCAAAGCCATATCAACATGCGTAATTGTAGTAGAACGGGTGTAGGTTTTTCAGTACCCACTGGGTGAATCTCATTGAAACTGAGATCTCCAATATAATGGAGAACTGAAAGACACCGATATGAGGTCATGTTCTGTTGATCTTTCGATTCACCTATCTAATTACAGCTTTCATGTTTATGAAGGTGAAAGCCTTAATTCGGAACATGTAGTTTCTTTTGATCACTCTCCCTAACACGAATGCAACGTTGTCTGATAGGTTAGTAACAAGAAGTGGACCGGGAATTTCAATAGTCAACAGAATACGAACCTTTATAAGTGCCTGGCAGGTCTACTTATTATAAGGAGATCTCGATTTTCATCATACTGCATTTAGATCCAAGACCGCAATATGCTAATAATGGTGTTACTGGGAGAGGGGAATCTTCTTTTCATTTTGTTTTCTCTGTCGCTCGATGGCGTGAGTGTACAACATGATTGCTAGACTGGTTCACAAGATTTCGTTAATGAACAAAATTTCTAAAAATGGGAACAAAAAGGCTGATTGTTTCGTTGGTACCTGGCCTAAACTGGCAAACAAATATGCTAGGCGGTGACTAGTAACATATCTGCATACCAATTGGTTAGTTAGTGACTTCACTTGCACAAAAGTGACGTAATTCCCACAACGTCTAGTTTCGAATATCCCCTCTCTGTTGCAGTGATTGCTTGATATCGTAACATCGGCGCGGTGTATTATCGGTAAAAAGTACAATATTTTTTACTTTGTTTGCAGATGGCAGTTGATTGTTATCTGGACTCAGTACACAATTATTTTCCTATATTTTCTCTACATTTGCTTTTCAGTGCTGAACTTTGCGATGTGTCCAAAGCCAAGTAAATCATACGTAATCAAACGTATCTTACTAGACAAGCATACAGTAAAGGTCTTGTCATAGATTATCAGACATTTTGGAGAGGCTGAACTGTAAACAACGCAACCTGGCATGTGTCACAGAATTCGTTTCTGGGACGGCATCAATGCCTGATTAATCACTTTACACTGTAGCCAAAATCCGCATAGAGAAACAAATCATAATCCTAAAGAATAAATAATTTCCTTTCAATCAGTATCAAGAATGCCTAAATCTAAGACAAGAATTACCAGAATATAAAGAGAGAGGAAAAAGTATTTAAAAAATAGCTAAATAGATAGGGACTATATTAGTAGGCACTTACCCACAAGTAGTCCATCTTAAAGGCCACCGGAAGTATGTCGCAGTAGTCGGCAAAGTCGATGGTACGCATAGGCCATCTGGAGAAGCAATGTGCGGGTGAGTTCCATTGATAAAACTAAAAATAAGGAATCTTTCACCAGGAAAGAAAATAAAAAAATAAAAATAAGAGTGATCAATAGTAATTAATGAATACACATTGTTTATTGCAGGCCTTGAGTGTTACCGCCCTGTGACTGGCATTTGTTGTACTCCCATGACTTGTTACAATGTCGCATACGTCCAAGAACAGAGAGAATACTGGGAAAAATGCTTTAGCGATCCTAACTGTCCCATTCCACCGTAAGAGATATAACTTCTCTTGATCAAGAATGACACATCAGTCTGTTTAAAGCAAGAAACATTCGTGAGCAATTATGATCGAGTTGCATTGTTAAATATGAAAGGAAATATCGAAGACAAATACAAATTTAACATGTACTTTTTTAGTATCTTTTCTTTTTTGTTGTTGTTGTTGCTGTTGTTGTTGTTGTTGTTTTGTTTTTGTAACTTTTGATGTCCTCAATATTATGTTTCTTGGTTTAAGATTTTTCATATGCTCACTTGTGAAATATTTTGTATGATGTCATATTAGGTTAGTGTATCACATTAGATAAGTTTGTAACTTTAGCAGCTTTCGCTAGAATTTCGGCAAAAAAGTATTCTTTGAAAAACGTTTCTGTTAGTAATGTGATAAACCTAATCGTGCATGTGTGCTCATGTCAAATGAAACTTAAAATACAGATATGAAAAATAACAAATAATGCCCGTGACTTTCTGCCTGATCAAAGATGACAGATTTAGTTTGATGATAAGGTAGTTGACCCACTTCTGTCTGATCAAATATGGCCTACATCTACATGTAATATATGTAATAATGTTAGACGAGTATCACATAAGGTAGAAATCATTGAAAGAGTTTTATAAATTTAAATTGAAATGAACAATCATACAAGATCTGCTAATTAATACTACAAGCTTAGGAAATTCATTGGGTTATACATCAATATGACTGTGATAGTTAAGCTTATCAATATGACTGTGATAGTTAAGCTTATCAATATGACTGTGATAGTTAAGCTTATCAATATGACTGTGATAGTTAAGCTTATCAATATGACTGTGATAGTTAAGCTTATCAATATCACTGTGATAGTTAAGCTTATCAATATCACTGTGATAGTTAAGCTTTATTTATCAAAAAGAGTTGGCCACAGTGACGGCAAATTCACGGGCTTGAATACCACAGTGTCGTCAAACCAGTAAAAAAAAGGTTTTAAGAGCAAAATCCTACGTATGAGAAAAGCAATTTGTCTATATATCTATCTTAAAAAAACTCGTCCGGTAAATGGTTTATTATTTAAAATATGCCTAAGAAATTTTAAAGATAAGACAAGTTCGATTGAGAATAAATTTTAAAAAAAAGTAGTATAAACACTTTATCGACATCAGTTTGCATATTTGCAACCTCTCGTCCTGTCCTAAGCAGACACATACCAGAGAAAAACACAGTCATCTATGATCAGACAGAAGGGGACCACATACTTTATTTAATACTATATTTGATGCGTTCTGTCCTATTTTTATCACAGTGCATATCAAAATTGAAGGATGGAAGATGATAATGTGATCTTAATCGAAACTGAGGATAAATAAAACTAATGGATAGATTTGCATATTAACGCCAATCGGGGACCCAGTACTTTGTTTTTAATAGATGACTGTGATAGTTAGATGATAAACAAAGCGTCTCGATTAACTCATTTAGGCTTTGCCGAGAGACATTATCAGATTTCTGTGCGGGTCATCCTCCAGAAATGTATTTCTGTGGTCAAGGACTTTCGGTAAAACATTTAGACTTTGGTAGCCGTTTATGTGCACAAAGAAAAAAATCCCACGAAGAGGCTACTTTGAAGAGAATCAGTTGTGGAGATCCTCTAACAAATAAATGAAATACAACATTCATGCGATTTGAATATTCCTCTCAGTGGAGGATAATTAGTAACTAACTACATTTTCTTTTAGGTTAATGGAATCCATCATATGCATTGACGTGTATTTTGGATTAAGAACTTATGAGCATAATAGAGGCTTTGAAGAGTTCCAACCCTCAAATTCTGATCCCGCAGGTGGGATTTCCCTATCCTTCATCAACACATGATGTATTATTTTTCTCTCATTTGCCACCATGAAATAGCTTCGGGAAAAAATGTCGCATAATTGATATGGACGAAGCTTAAGAAATTGAGCTTATTCACACAAACAAGTATGTAGTTAGAAAGAGCATATATTTTTTACAACAATCAAAATTTTGTTGTAACAAATATTACTGTTTACAGGCAGGTAAATTGTGTCTTTTTAATGTTATAAATGCAATAAATAGTGTATATGTTCATGATGTCATAAACATAATTACGTCATACACGGTGTCAATGAACGCAATGATAGGCTTATCCCACATGCTTGTCGCACTTAGGAAAACTTTATCACCCATATATAAGAATGAGAGAAAGGGAAATCAACGATCTCTCCAGTGAAATATTCATAGAGATTTAGTTATGTTGTCCAACAGACGCTGTTTATCATTCAATCAAGGAAAGGTTACTTTATTCAACCTTATGTTATGACAATAGGACGTCAATAAATTAATAGGTTGGTAGTGATCATTTCATTTAAACAAACAATAATTGCAAAACTCACATCTGAGGAACTTGTATATCACACGTTTCTAAAGTTTCTTTGATACAATCTTTTAATTTTTGTCTGCGTTACATGAATAAAATTTACTTCTTGATCGACAAAAAGGAAACTCATATTTCATTCGCCAAGAACATTTTCCTTTATTATAAACAGATTGAATTTATGTAAGCTGTCTTCTTACGTAGAGTGCCCCAAAACATATGGCATTTGACGTGCATCGCAGGTTAGGATTATACGTACGAAAAAAGTTATTTGAAATTCTGGTATCTCAGGCATGTATTCGTTTTCGATATTATAATTTGACACAGATTTGTATGATAGTTTAATTACAAACACAAAGATAATTTGACACAGATTTCTATGATAGCCAAATTACAAACACAAACAGGCTTCTTAAGAGTTCACGACTGAAAATAGGCAGAAAAAGAGAAAATTTGTAATTTTTTTATGAACTCATTTAATTAAATGATGTTTACACAATAAAGGTATTCAAAGTATTTGGATAGGTAGTTTCCTAAACAGATGATGGTAATTACGACGTCAATGTTTATGAATAGCCAACCAGAGACAAGGGAGACGTATAGCATCTACCCTTGCTAGTAGAGGTCAGTAATAATTGATAAGTTCCATTGTGCAGAAGCGTTTTTGTATTTCCTTATTATCTTCTCTCATTCGTTAATATCATGGACTTATTATATACACTTGAAAATGACTTATTGGATACATGGCACATGTTGATATAGTCTTGCTTTACATCATAATGTATAAATAAACTACCGATCGGTCTTCTTCAACTTTGACTACCCCAGAACTACTGTGTAGTAACTGATTTGGTTGATTCTCCAAATGATGATTCGTCTTCGACAACGCAGTTTAAAAATAAGAGTAGGTTTAAGGTTACGTTGTGTTCATCCAAGCCTCTGATAATAACTTAAGATCATGGAGGCAACGATTAACCACGTCTCAGACAACGAGGAATCGCTCGAGTAGATGGATGTTAGCAAATTGCTGGGGAATCGCGGCATTAACACTGTTGTACCTTCCACACTCAAATTGGCTCAGTTAATTCAAAGATACAATTAAAGTGCAAGCGAAAATTCAAGATGGCACCCAGACACGAGCTGCGAGACGCCCAGATGGGATCAGACCACCATTATTGTATCTATATATAACATACAATTCTCCAAGAAACACATAGAGCGACATCCCAATGACAGTAGAATTCCCAAGTGTGACACTGCCATTATTGACCATTACACACACCATGGTTTGACAGCACTTGCTCAGCATATTGACATTTGACAACTGATCAACATCTACCGGAGATAAGGGTTCAGTTTCAGGGTCAATCAAAACAGTTTGTGACCGTATCGCAGACTGACTTTGCATTTGCATTTCTGCCACATTACTTTTACAATCGCAATGAAATGCATATCAACATAAAGAATGATTCTTTACCAATTATTCCATGGTAAAATATTTATTCGTTTCATGAATATGTCACAGTAAAAGGCACAGCCAAACAAAACCTTTAAATTAGACATGAACTACTTAGCTACTAACCCTAAATATTGTATCCTAGTCTGACACCTGTAAGAGGCATAACATGCATCTACTTGCACTGACACTAAATAATAACAATACATTACCAATGATAAATAATAGGGGAAATTTTCAATAAAGTCAGTCCAAATATTCTACAGTTACAGACTAAATGTCTTCTTTCGCAATGCAGAAAATGACTGTTTCAGTGTCGGTTATATACGTGAGAGCACATTATTTCACATTGGTACAGGAACCGTTAACGATTTTGATCCAAAATAGGTAAGTTATATATTTGGCACAATCTGAAATATGAAACAAAGCATAGCTGCCAAGTCTTTTAAAAATGAAAGTAATTAAACATTTTCATGAAAATTTGAATTGACAATTTTGTATTTAAATTTATATTATGAAATGTTTTGAAAATGTAATTTAACAAAAGATGTTGAAGAACAAACTAAGGTAAGTCCCCTACGCAACTGCTTACATAGACCCCACCGCACTAAATGGTGCATATGCTTTGTACTAAAGGTGAATAAGGTGTACACTGTTAACGAGAATACCCCCACCCTCACCTCCGCTCCTTAGGACTTCGCATGATAGCTGATTATTGATTCCATTTATCTGCATCACTGATAATTGACTTTAGAGAGATCAAGAGTTCCTAAATTAATGATAGAGTTATGCCTTACATATTTGATCCTGTCGAAGGGCTTACAAAAAGGGGGTCCAAATCCCTTCATCAGTTCATAACTTTTTTATCTGTTACCATGAAATGCGAAAAAAAGCTAATGAAGGACCATGTTCCATGTAACAAAGGCATGAAGCTTTCCAAAGTCCAAGATCCCAAATGGAAGAATGCAGCGTTAACGGTATCGTCCAATCGATCTGCCAGAAGTGTTCGGTCGAGACATCAAATCCGCAAATCCATTTGAAATCAGAGAACCCACATCCAGATAATCCAAGAAGCTTTATTTCACCTAAATTCAAGCTGTTCAAAGATGTTCTATCAAGTACAATGTACAATTGGTTGCAGTGCAGTTGCAGTCAACATGTAGTTCCAGGTAGGACATCAAAAGTCACCTGTGGGAAATACAATAGCCACTCTTACTTACTGCCATAGGTGTTCATCCTCCAGATCTGTGTTGCATGCTAATGACGGCAAATAAAGCAACAGTTACAACTTAACTCAATAAGAAGAACATGTTAGAAAAACTTAAACTTAATCGTGACATAACCAAAGATTATGACAGCATAGACCTTTCCCCTATCAATATTGCATTTGCTGCTCGTATGGTTAGTGCGAAAAAAAATCCGGACAATCATCTTTACAAGCTGCCGGAATCGCTTGTGAAACAATGACTGATCAGAAGCGCATCATTGCTGATATGTGTGAAAACAAATTGTGTTTGACTAGAGCTTGACTTAAAGAGAACAAAATATGATGTATCATATAATGATCATGTAGACTGTACTGCCAATTGCATATGTATCATCTCACTCAGAGTTTGAAATGGGATGTAAAGTTGCGAAACAGTTTGTACTTAAAGACGTTTTAGTTATGTTTGTGACTACAAACGATGATTCTAAATTTGATTTCAAAAAGCAAGAAAAACATCTTATCCTACGTAACAAGTGGAACGTTTAGCAGACCTGACTCACCTGCGAAAGTTCCAGTTTAATAAATGTAGATCAGCTATATTCAGTGATGCGATGCTATGTAATGCTTTAACAAGAGAAAGTAGCAACCAGACACAAAAAGTCCTCAGTAAAGACGTTTAGATCCGCAGCAGCTTAGTATTAAAATATTAATGGAAGAAGATGGAGGTAATATATGGAAAATATCTATCTATCTATCTATCTGTCTGTCTGTCTGTCTATCTATCTATCTCTCTATCTATCGAGCTGTCTGCCTGTCTATATATCTATCTATCTATCTGGTATGTGCATCAAAATACGAGAGATTCCTAGTCTATATATATATATATATATATATATATATATATATATATATATATATATATATATATATATATATATAATCTATTGAAAGAGGATTGAAAGAGAATGATGATACCTCTCAGTGTTTGATAGTCGAGATCTGGGGTCCCTGATGACAAGCCAATATATCCCTAATGATGATCAGTTTGAATTAAAGTCGTGTGCAGTCATTCGGCTATGTACAACTGTACATATCCATACAATTATTGGCTGCTTTATAGAATAGCGATTTGGTGGTGGGGTGGGGTGCAAACAAAGGCTCGCTTTCGAATCCATTTCTAATTTGCGTTTATTCCACCGTTTTTTTTTTAAGAGTTAGGATACTGTAATTGCCTCCGTTAGACGATCCGTCCCACGATCTCTCTAACTCCTCCCACTGTTTTAGATAACATTTGTAAAAAAGACCAATTGAATAGTGTATATATATAATTGTTTGTATAATTTTTTGTATCAGAAAATGTTCTCTTCAGAAGACCTTAGATGACATTGATATAAAATGCTTGTAAACTTATTAGCTAGGTGTGTATATATATAGATATATTTTTTTAACTTCTATAATCGCATATAGTTACTAACATCGATGATTACGTAATAGTTACTAAGTTTCAATATTATGGTCAAATGTCATCTTCGCTAGTCAAGGCTCATCAGTAGTAGTTTGTGGCACGATGGGGACATTAGGGAATTAACATTAGCTGATGTTAAACATAGGGAAATTATCAAATTTGGCGCTCTGTGGACATACGGGAATCAACATTAGCTAATCTTAATTCCCGAATGTCGCCAGATCGCCTCACTTGATAATTTCCATAGGTTTAACATTATGGGTCTATATGGCGACATGGGAAACGTAACGTTAAAAAGTCCATAGGTTTAACATACACTTTGACCGACTAACACCCACTCATCTATTGACCACATATGGTAGGATTTAAAAGAAGAGGTATACAAAATATAATTTAAATCCCTTAACAAAACTAACTTGCCTATCACCCTATAACTTCCCATGTATCACCTTACAAACAAAGTAAAACCCCTATCCCTTCTTATAACTTCCCTACCACCCTTTTATAAACAAAACTACCATCCCTAAAACCCTTTTAATCCCAATAACTCTACGAGTAAAGTGTAAGGAGAGAAAAAAGGTTAAAGATATACATACTATACATGCAAACGTACTTATACATTATCACACATGGAGTAAAAAGGAGGGAACACAATGGAGAGAAGAACAAGCAAACTCTTAAGGACAGGCAGTAACTTATTTGTCCATTCCAAATACACACGTATCTATTGTTTTGAATCCTGTATAGAGCCAAGTGGGTTTAGAATTTGTAATATTGTATTCTTTATTTCCGTCCTAGATTTATCTCGCTTGATAAACATAGAAGTTGAGTTGGGCTATCTTGGAGCCTCCGGGAATCCCATGTTAAATAGGGAACAAATATTCCAGACCCAAACAGGAAAATAACAATTTACCGCCATCTTAGATAGGAAATAAAAGAATATATTGTCTAAAAATTGGTTGATGTGTTTGTATTTTTTCTGTGAGAGAGAGAGAGAGAGAGAGAGAAAAGAGAGAGAGAGAGAGAGTTACATTTTTTTAACAAAGAAAACTAGTCAACAACATTTTTCAAAATCAACTTTTTTAAATTAAAAAAAAAACAACGGGGCGCTCACTTAAACTTTAATAAATGAAGATGGAGGATTAGGACTTGTCACTTCCTTTTCGTGCCAAAATACCAAATATTAAACAATAACATATTTATAAGGTCGATAACGTTGTAAAGGAAAGCTAAATTTCTAACTATCTAATACAGTGTAATTTTGCCATCGATGCATAGTAGTGTTTAAAAGCCGTTTTGGGATCTATTTTATGGTCAATTGTTTGGGTCAACATTTATGGTAAAATTTTGTTGGCCAATTTGTATGGGCAATTTTTCTTTTGTTTGTTAATTTTTTCTATTTTCCAAATTTGTTGTTGTTGTGGAAAGTAAAAGTTAATTTTAAAGTTAATTTTAAGTTCTTTTTAATATTCATATTTTAAACATTATATTTAAAATTCAATTTGTTTAAAACTATATATTTGAAACTTTGAAAATTAATTTTAAAGTGAATTTTTCAAAACTATATTTGAAATTTTAAAGTTAATTTAAAAAAAACTTTGAATTTTTGTTAAACTATCTATTATAAATTTTTAAGTCAATTTTGATTCTCTGGTGATTTTTATGAAAATGTAACAAAATGTTGTTTTTTATGGTCAAAAAGGTGCAACATGTTAAAGTTGGGTACAATAAATTCTATTTTTTATACTCATTATTGGTGGGGATGGTGAGGGGGTAATAGGGGATGGTAAAATGAAAAGTTCTTAAATAGACTGATACGCATTAACTGTGAAAAACAAATATAGTAATAGTTTTTTTCCAAGTAATATGACATTTTAAAACATAAATTAGAATAACCAAACTTATAATAATCAGCTGATGGTCAGTTATGAGAAATCCATTTGTTTAAAAAATAATCAGCTGATAGTAAATCATCAGAATTGCAATTTTTATGATAATCAGCTCATGGTGAGTTACGTGGCGACGTCATGTTCTAAAGATAAATTATAGCGTTGTTTTTAAAATTAACATTGGTATTTCTGGCTGGAGAGTATATAAACCGGCAATATTTGTTTTCTTCTGTTAATTTGTGGAGCACGCATTAATATTCACGACGGGATGATAAAGGCAAGTCACCTTTATTTACAATTATAATGTATATATAACATTTGGGAGATCATTATTACATTTAAAAAATGCTTTGCAATTGAGATGGGCTGTGGCGCAACGCCCGATTACCCGACAATGTATAACTGAAATGGAAGGGGGGTGGGGTAGGTAGCGACTCCGTCTACATGTAACCGAATCTAGTCTTCGAGTGCTCACAGTGTATATGTAAACAGACATAAATACAGTATCGCTGTTCATGTAAGAGTGCCCTGCATAACCTTTCTAAGATGTCCAAGCAATGGGTTTTCCGAAAATTAAATTGTATTGGTTTTATTAAGAAGCCAAGTATGAATCATCTATACGAGTTATTGTGTTATGTACACTAAGGTTGAATAATTGATATAATTAATAGCTATCTGGACGAAAACTAGGATGCGATTATGTACACTACAACTGAATCAATGAGTAGCTATGAGTGTGCGGAAACTAGGACGCGATAACTGATAAGTATGTGTGGTTATTAGCGCGCCACAAAAAGGATTAAAAAAATGATTAAATATCGTGTATATATTAGATGGCAAGTTACTGGATTTAAACAAATAATCCTGAATATGAATAGTTTTTAGGTGCATTTAAAAAGGCCTAAAGAAACATATAGTATAAAATATATAGCATTGAAGACATTGTACAAGTTTTTAATGAGCATGACCATTTGCCAGATAAAGAAATATTTTTTAAACTGACGACTTCGGTTAATTGGGGCATGTATAAAAATGAGATAAATAATGAAGATAACAGCCAAGATGTATTAGATGTAATGAAAATGAAATTATATTAGACACTGATGGATCATATGTTTCTTTTAATTTTGTTAGCAATCTTGGTTACAAATATGTACCTGAATTAAATAATTTTTCATGCTATATCTCACAAAACAAAATAAATCAAACAACATATATCACATATCAAACAAAATGTTTGATTATGAAAATAAAATAAGAATAATTTAAGCTGTGATGAAAGAGAAAAAAATAAATTAAAGCTCTGGGAAATATGCCGCAGATTTAAAAAAAAAAGATATTTACAACCTAACCAAAGTAAAATACATTTTGATTATATTTTTCGAATAATATTTAAACTTTATAATATAAATAGTTATGTTCCACCGGAAAACATACACACACACACACACACACACACACACAGACACACACACACACACACACACACACACAATAAAGTACGATTTATCATGGAATTAAAATGAGTCACAACTTTTATCATTTTTATTTTTTTAATTTTGGTTTTTAGCTATTATATGTTATAATTATATAATATAAATGAGTTAAACTATTGTTTTTAATAAATTTGCAACAAGGAGTGAAGTTATAAATATTAAAAATGAATTAGATTAATTTGATGAATATGTACACAGAGGTATGAGATTGCAACCTGGTTCCTCTGTTATGGAACAAAATTTGAATATGAAGGGTAATAAGATTGTAATATTAGGTAAGGCTGAGTTACGATATTTTTGGAACAGTAACATATTCTCGAGCAACAGATATACACTTGCATACTAGTACATTTACAACAAGGAGTGAAGTTAAAAATATTAAAAATGAATTAGATGAATTTGATGAATATGCGCACACAGGTATGAGATTGCAAGCTGGTTCCTCTGTTATGGAACAAAATTTGAATATGAAGGGTGATAAGATTGTGATAATAGGTAAGGCCGATAAGGATCAAGATGCTTTAAATAAAAAGTATACAGATGATGAACTTAAAAAAGCTGATACGAAGATTGATACTAATGTTAGTGATATAACAACAAAGACTGCTGCTAATGTTAACACAATTACTACACTAAGTAATGCTAATGTTAACACAATTACTACACTAATTAATGCTAATGTAAATACTCTTAAAGTCAAATTTAATGATGAGGTTGAGGTTAACAAGTTTTGATCAACAGATTCAAAAACTGGCCGCTTGAATTGATTGAGGTTCAATGATAGCTAGTGTGTTTTCGGGACTGAACTTCTTTCGGTACACTAATTCAGAAACTTTGGCAATGGTAGAAGCTTTCTTCAAGGGATCGATACCTCTGTGATCCATAAATAATTGTCGAAAGTTTCCATAATAAAGGCGTAACATGTCTACATCTGATTGACAATATCTCAACATTTCTTCTTGAAAATCAAAAGGGTCTGAAGAATAGAGTTGGTACCAGGCGAAGAATGTTTCTTGTTGTTCTGTGTGCATAATGCCAGGGTCGTAGTGATAAACTTCCTGCAAATGCAGGAGCACGACGTCTTGATTGGCTTTAGTGTTGAACAAGTGTGGAAAATAACCTTTAGCAATTTTTGGCATTCCAAACGTTTTAGACATTCTAGCCCAAGGTACAGCTAAATAACGCAGAGAATCTTTAAATTGCACGTGTCCCACTTTCATGTAAATGACTTTGGCTCGGTTCATGACGACTGATGGAAATTCATTTCCTTGTGCTGAATAATGTTCAAAAGAAATTGTCCGTTGTATCCTGAGAAATTGTGAGCCATGTCTGCATCACATTGATCACACATCTCTTAACGATGGACCTCTTCTTCGCTCCAAGTGTCGTAGGTGGGATCTAAAGTCCACTAGGTAAAATTAAAAAGAATATAAGAGTCCTGAAATATGTTTTGATGTCCTCCTGAAATCATGTTCTTAAATGTACTTGTCGCAAGCACGATGCTCTACACAAAACTCAGGGATGTAAATTCCAGTGTCTTGTGAACATTCAAATTCAGAAAAGATAAAATCCACATGATGCTCCTGTTTCCCGTTTCTTGTTCTGGTTGTTATTTGATATTTCCTTGTGTTTGTTGTCATATCTTTGAATGTAACACTGATGATCTAACTCTACGACTTGGTTACAAAAATGACATCTTTTCTTTCCTGCACAAACATGAAACTTTTGGTCATTCATCCGTACATGTTGTCCACAAGTAAAACACACTGTCAATAATTTGCAAGCACTTTTCTGTTGTTGTAATTGTTTCGTACGATGTTGCTCGTAACACGTGGAACAGACGAATGTTCGTTTGCAAGTAGAATATGAAATCCTTCTTTGTCCTTCAGGAATGCGTGATTTGGATTAAAAAAATTCACAATATCTCTCTCCACAATGAATATGTTGCTCCCGACTGTTAAATCCATGGTCACATTTCTCACAATAGTAACTGTATCCCGAAATCCCGTTATGGTAGTAATGGCATCGAAATTATCAAGAGTCTTCGCGAACGACTTGAAGGTAACGAGGAACCAACACGCATTGAAGATTTTTGCGTTTCAGGAACTCCACACACGGTCTCTTTGGAAATTTTTGCTTGGTCCAAAAGAATCTCCTCTTCTCTCCGTTGAGGAGGTCTCTCCGATAGTCTTATGTTCATCCATAATCGTTTCCATTCTGCTGACGGCACGAGCTAAACATATTTGGTCTTGATGGTTGTTAATCTTCACAATACTCTGTTTGGTACTGCGAAGTTCATCCTCCAATACAACTGTTGCGTCTTCCGTTGCCTCTTGGCTTTTAAATGTGCGTCTTGGGAAGAGTAGCTTTTCCATCGGTGATGTCAAACTCATCGGTGGATTGTTGAACGTGTAGAATTTTGTGGACAATCTTGAAAGGTGTTAATTCTGCAGGATTCTAAATTCTATCCAGACAGGAGATATTAAACTATCGTGAATGATGGGTTGTCTCAAACGATCTTGATCTTTAGCATGGCACTGTCGTCTCAATAGTTCTAATATCGATTCCCAAAACATGTAATGAAGCCAGCTGCTTTCTGTTGTGGAACTTAAGACTTCAACTATTTAAATTTCACCGTGTAAGTGTAAGCCATCGTTCGACATTTTCTGCAAGTCATTTTTGGGGTCTCTCGAATATGAAAATAATCTTTAGGGGCTATCAAACGATTTTCTTTCTTGGCTGATCTTGACTCACTAGGTCCCACGGAGGTAGACGATGTTGGACAGGGGTCAATCATTTCATCTTCAAAATCGCGTGTATGAAGTTGTGCTAATACTTCTCTGGTTGTATTTGGCTACAAAGAACGTCGTAGTCGCTTGACTTCATTTTTTTCCTTGGAATGGTTTCATCTTTTCATGATGATTGTTGATTCCAGTATGATTTGACTAGGTTACCTCTCTTGATATATAGTCCCTCTCTACCTATGTTTGTGTATGTTATAATGATTTTGCCGTACTTAAAATATGCCGATGATTACGTGAAATAAAAACCTATGTGATATAAGTGTTGCCGTTTTTAAAACTCGAACCCAAAAAGGTTATAATCAATCTTTAACTTGGCGCAAATATTGTATCCAATGCGTCATAAGAGGTGACTTGACATAAGTTTGCCGTTTTCAAAAAAAGAAAACAAAACCACGAACTCACAACCTTCCAAGAAATTCTTAGCTTACGCTAAAATCTGACAATATGAACAAAAAAAAAAAAAAAAAAGTAAAGAAAAAAAAAGAAGAAAATATTAAATAAATGTTTTACTTTGCGATTTTTTTTCATATAATGTGTCAAAAAACCACAAACTCATAACTGTACATTAAATCTTAACTTCATTCAAAATTCTTGTTTAAGAATGTAAGCAAATATTGCTGCTCTCAAAAAGGTAATATTTTGCACTGCATGCCTTCAATCAACGGCACGATCTTTGGAGAAAAAAGATCGATCAATAACAATTGAGTCTGTCTCAGAAGAAATTGAGCAGTCGCTAGAGAGTCGTGAAAATTGTTCAGTCTGCACCTTGAGTAAGTTAACAGTCAGTCAGTTAACAAGAAAATAAAAATGGTAAATAATCAATATAGTAGTATAACGTAGATTTGTCCGAAATGGATAAATGAACATTGGACACTGGATTATTTTTGGGCCCAAAATAACTGAATGACAGTAACATAGAGGATTTTTTGTGAGAACATTTCATTGACGCAAGAAACTTGAAAGATTATAGTAAACACGCAATTTAATCATGTGCGATTTTACAAAGATCGGATTCCTCAAGAAGATACGGTTCCTTTGAATTTTGGACGACATATTGTGTGTGTGTTAGTGACTACATTTCTTGGATTTCGTTTACCGGCAGATTCCTGAACAAAAATTAAAAAAAAAAAAAAAAAAAAAAAAAAAAAATTATTCACGGGAAAGTATATGCAAAATGTCTACATATTGATTGTTTTTAGCATGAATAAGATATTCACACACAAACCCACACACATTTTATAATGTACCTATCTCTCTCTCTCTCTCTCGCTCACACACACAAACACACACACACACACACCAACACACCCCCGCGTCAATTATATTAAGATTAGCAAAAAAACAAAACAAAAAAAACAAAAAACAAACAAGAATATATCCAACGTGTTACAAGAAATGAATTGACATTGGATCTGTCGTTTTCAAAAACACAAACTCATAATTTTGCCAGAAAGAATCTTAACTTGTGTATGTGCAGGAATATTTGCACGGCGTGTCTTCAATCTAAAACATGATTTTTGGGGAACAAGGTTGGTTATTATATGCTATCAGACTGGTTATTTGTTCTTACAACTTTAAATGTGAATCTGCCTCAGATGTTATTAGACCGTCTCCAGAGAGAGGCTCTAAAAGGGTTTACTTAGATCCTTGAGTAGGTTCACAGTCAGTTTATAAAAAATAGCTACTGGCATATCGTAGAGCTGTAAGAAATTGATGAATGAAAATACAAATGGCTGCCAATAACATATGTAGCAATTTTTAAGTGTTAATCTTAAATTTAAGTTTAGGATAGCCAAAGTTTTAAAACTATGCTCTTGAACATCATGCAGGATTTATAAAGGATACACCTATGGACAATTCTAACCCTTGTCGCTGGGATCTCACAAAAATGACGACTTAAAGTTAATTTCCCTTTGTCTCTATCATCGCTCATTATGTGTAACCTATTGACACATTTTCAACATTGGAGTTCCCCTTGTCCACAGAATCACACAAAAATAGATGCCTAATGTTAACTTCTCCCTTGTCTCTATAAGCACTCATCATATTAAACATATGGACACCAGGAGTCCGATTGTCGCTTTTGATGGGTAATATCTCTCCTATTTGATGAGTAACTTATCTATCTATTGACCCACATACCTCTCTCTCTCTCTCTCTCTCTCTCTCTCTCTCTCTCTCTCTCCACTGTTATATTTCCAGCAAGCCAGACTCACCACACATTATGAACTTACGACGTAATATTCATTCAATTAGAGGTCAGACAAAATCCAACCGATTACATTTTCCGCCAAACAAATGCAACATACTACATTGTTATCATTTTCAGACAGACATACTCATCATGTGAAACCTATACCACATAACACATTACATCTTGTCCCTATACATTTCAACATGACGACTTAATGTTAAATTCAGTTTGTCTGTGTTAAACAGAATTAAAGTTTGGTTCTAAATCTCTCCATTATACTACTAATGATTCCCACTGTTCTCTTTGTTAAAATAAAAAGACTTATGTAAAAGAAAAATGAAAAACACTGAAAGCTGTTTTCTAAAGAACTGTTCCGCTTCGTATATTCTCTGTCGGTTTAAGAATGATGTGATTTAGGCATTTTCCTGTATTTTTGTTTATCGCGCGCACGTGTGTGAACGGGAGTGGGGGTGTGGGGTGTAGCTGTAGCCTTCTATGACAAATGACAAACAGAAAAGGTTTGTCATCCTAACCATTTCACTTGCACGCCCTTTACAATTAAAATTGCATACATACTGATATTTCTGTTGATTTTACTGATATTTCGTGGTTTTACACGTTAGCCTATCACATCTTAGTCGCTAACCATGTAAACCCATTTAAGTGCTAACCTTGTAGTGTTTGAGACTTGCTTTGTTCGTTATATCAGTAAATATGTATGTGATTTAAAGCACGTCATCACAATCATGGCTATATAATTCATATTAAGATTAATTTTCCAAAAATGTACTGGCAAAAATTGCAAAAACCCTCAAGGCGATAAACCTTTCGAAATGTCCGTAAACACGTAGACAAAGAGTAAAATGGTAACTGGTTTAAAAGGTATGGAACAGATAGAGGTAAAAAAGATAACATTCTTAAAATATAAGATTAACATCTGAATATAAACCTCATTCTTTTACAAAGTACAAGATTTTCCCTGGCAGTGCTTAATAAAAAAGCTTCTTAATGGAGTTCATTTTACCCACCCTCCACCCTCGCACCCCCCCCCCCCCCGAAAAAGAAAAAAAACACAGAAAGAAAACCAACTTTAGTCGCAAAGGATTCAAGTCGACACACTCCGTGGAAACGTGTTCCTCTGTCATTGAGCACTGGCAAGGTATTCAAAATATATACACTGTCGAGGTTCATCCTTTAAAAGGTGTGCGTGTTCAGGTATGTGCCCTATACCTGAGAGGAACAACACAATCTCATTTTTGTGATTCGTTCTATATGAGGGATGCTACTCTCCAATAATTTGTTCGGTGTTCCAAAGCTCTTTTGTGGATCTTTTATAACACATATTTGCCAATAATGTAGAACATGCCAATTTATATAATGCCTGGAGTCACTATATGGAATCTTTCAGTGAGAAATGGATGGCTACTGGACAGCTTTGTCTACTTTATCTGCCCTTTCATTGCTGTTAATACCAATGTGACTTGGCAGCAAAAAAACCCACATACTAATTTAAAAACGTTTTATGAGGAAATAAAGTTTATGTAAGATTAGGGTTATTAAAGGTTTGCCAAATTAAATTGTTGCAAAGCTTTCGTTAAAGAGCTAAATACTATGATTGTAAGATTTGGGATATTAACAGGGTGTCAAATTCAAAGTTTTGCAAGCTCTTGGTGTCAAAAAGGAATCCAAAAAGACCATCACTTTGTTTTTGGCAGGTTTTGATGCATTTCAAAGACTTGAGTGATGCTGTATTTTCTGCCATAAATTAGGAGGATTTACCAGGTAACCA
The DNA here is from genome assembly GCA_029931535.1 of Margaritifera margaritifera. Lineage (NCBI taxonomy): Eukaryota > Metazoa > Mollusca > Bivalvia > Unionida > Margaritiferidae > Margaritifera > Margaritifera margaritifera. The sequence goes on along the minus strand of JAQPZY010001652.1, from coordinate 6,195,715 downwards.
ATCTGAGATGGTTCAATGGGGTGTTGCAACGGCAGCTGCAACCTACTCTCCATCTTTTCCATGGAGAGACGTAAGACTGGGATAGGAGGCTTTGATTTAATTGAATTTACTCGTTAAATCAGTACAAATAATATCGAAATCATATATATAGTTCAGATAAAGATCTGGGTTCCGTATTTATATCGGTTTATTATCCCAACCGTCACTTTTCTGACCTTTCGAGAAACGAAGAATGCTCCTCTTACTAGTTAGCATGTTTGTTTTTTTGTGGGGTTTTTTAGAGGGGGGGGGGGGAGGAGGGGGGTCTTTTATGTTAGATAAGCGTTTTTCTTTTTTAAAATAAAAAACAATAACAACAACAATAACAACAATAATCCACCACCAGCACCACATCCACTACCACCACCACAATACATTAGTGATTGACAGCGGACTTTAAAATCTGTTGAAAATGTCATAAAATTTGGACAGGAAATGTTGAAGTTATAACTATTTAAACTGAGTATGTTTCGTAGAGGTATTCCACTGGGCCCAAGTACTGCTAGACGAATACAGGAACGTGGAACCCAGATAAGATTATGTAAACATTGACACCTTGTTGTAGGATGATATAGGTCAAAAGGCTATCTGAACGTCGGTTATGTGATGGTCGAAGGACAAATTTGCAGTTAGACCCTGTCCTGTTTAGAATGAGAGGACGGCGAACTCTCTCTGAAAGGGCACTTATTACATATTTTACTGTGTCATTTGCAGGCATACATATGTTATAATTTAGCAAAATTCTGATCGCTTATCATTCTTAGGCCGTCGTCACGAAGGGACAATTAGGCGCTAATTGCACGAATTCGTACGAATGTGGCCCGGGGCTCTGCTGTCGGGATGCCTCGGGAGAAATCTTGTCTGAAGACGTCGAGGGATGGCTACAATTACGTAAGTAACTGAATGACTCGTCATATACATGTCTTGTTTTTCTTTTTTCTCTTCTGAGAATTTATAACATGTCTTGCAAATGCCTGTATTTTTAATGTAAAGTTTTAATATGATTGCTAAGCGTTAATCTAATCAACATAGTAACCTATCCATTGATTATGGTGTAAATTAGGTCTTGCTACCTTTGAAGTTGTTTGCTTATTTTTTTGTCTAAGTTTCTTTATTTTATTTTATTTTTAACTTTTTTTATATGCCACTTATTTATATGGGCTTTTCGTATATCCTTATGTATGTTCATCTGCTTGTTTTGCTTCCGTGCGATAACTTTGGTTCTAAACCACGCACATTGACTAGGTTTTAAGAATAACTTGCTTTCAAAAGACAGGATCGCGATGTGTCAGGAAATTAAATGAATTGCCTTTATTCTCCCACTTACTGTAGCGGTGAACGTACCTTTCTTTATACAGACATATGATTGTGTTATTAATTGCCTAATTGTCTTGATAGGCAGGCAATGAACTCACACCTGTTTTAGTCACATCTGGCAGTTTAATAAACCCTGTCTTTAAGTAAAAGCCAAAAATGGATATTCAGCGGGAGTCAAACGATGTAACCTCAAACTCACAAGGACAAAAAGAAGCAAATTGGTTTTGAACGCTACGGTTAAATCTAGTGACACTCACCAAACTTTATGGATGGCTTGCACATATGACAAGAAATAAACAAAATTTATTTTGAGGTCATAAGGGCATTGATTTAAGTGACTGTGTTACAGACAAGTGAAATAAATTTGTGCAATTTGTTTACTTACAAGCCACTTACCTGCCCCATACTTTCCTGTTGGCATGGTGTTAGAACAAAACAATAAAAACAAAGAGATTAGAGTTATAAAGATCAAGTGTTAAGTTTATAGTATTTTAAAAAGAAAAACGTTTTCTACATCATTTTAGTTAAAATAAGGTGAATGTGATCCCCAAGCAACGTTGCATCAGCTCGAAACATCGTTTCTTTATATTGAAGCAGACGTTAAGGAACAACCTAAAATTATGATGGGGACACAATCCAGTTATATTAAACAACATATATAGCACTCTGGATGAAAACATAAAGGGGAAAATCTTTGCAATACTATCGAGTAACGAAATAAACCGACCCCTTGTTTGAGAGAAGTAAATGACTCAGAGGTAAGTAACAGAAGAATTGAAACAAGTTAAGGCAATTTTGGGAAAAAATTAATTGATATGAAGATAACAGTGAAACCGTGTAAAATACATGAGCAATTCAAGACGAACGAACCCGTAATCTTGTGAAATATACTATACGTAATTTCGAAGCACGAGAGTTACTGTAAATCATTGTCTCTCTTTTCTTTTAACTGGACAACCATAACCCAAGCAATCTAACAGGATCGTAGCGAATGGGCATCGGGGTGAGGTTGGGGTGGGGTAGGGTGGAGGAATGGTCGGAATTTCTGCTGAATGTGTGCGAATGTGTCTTCAGAGCGTATTTGTAACTTCCTTACCAATTTAATCCTTCAAGGGGAGTAGGTGGGAGTGGTTGCGAGTGCTTGCTTTCTAATGCGATTGGATACTTTTCAGTTGTCCTAGTTTCAGAGACCTAAATGTTATTGATATTATTTAACAACTTAGTTACCGCCTTTTGTTTGAAAAATGTATGCAAAGTGAGGTAGGCGCGTAGTGATCAGTTGAATACAATGTTTCCTTCAGACCTGGAATGTTACCTCCCCATGACAGGTAGGTGCTGCGTTCCTATGAAGTGTTACGATGCTGCTTACGTCCAGAAACAGAGAGAATACTGGGAAAACTGCCATTTCCCTGAATCCCACTTTCCTGTGTAACAAATCCAACCGCACTTGACCTTAAAGGACATATCAATCCATTTAAAGAAAGAACTAGGAGCATATAGTTACCTAGTTCCATTAATAGGAAAATAATTGCCTATGACAAAGAAAGATCATATATCTACTACTATTATTCTCTCACTATTGTTAACATATATTGCACACGAAGTCATTATTTATATTTAACTATTAAAATAGAAGCAAGAGCTAGACTTATTTTATGCTAAAAATAAGCATCCACATTTACAGAACAATTGCTGACCCGAATATTCATTGTATTACGCGAAGATTTATTAGAACACCCTGTGCATCTTCACTTTGAAAAAGGGCAAATATCCACATATATCTTTTTTGTTTATCTATCTAAAGTTTTTTTAAACTCTTTATCTTAACATTTGTTGAACTAAAGTTTTAATCGGCAATATAAAGCCAGTATTGTCTTTACGTGCCTTTAAATCTATACATAGATACATACACACACACACACACACATACATACATACATACATACATACATACATACATACATACATACATACATACATACATACATACATACATACATACATACATACATACATACTTACATACATACATATCAGTAGGATATAAGGCAAGAGTTTTGGCGTACCTGCTGTATTATTTTGTTATTTCAGTTTACATACAACAGCTGTTCTGCTTCACCGAGCAGATGCTACTTCATATCATTGTTAATAAAAAAAAAGATAAAAACAAATTACCAAAACCATCACACCCGATGCGCCAGAAAGTCACCATATATACTACAGATATCAATGCAAACAATCTACACTACGTAAACAAAATAAATCAGTACTAAAATAAATTATTAATACATAATTCCAACACAAGTTTTTGCTTGGAAACTACCAGGACCAAAGTAAGAGAAATAATGAGATTATGTTGTCCTCCTCTCTACCACAGTGACTAAGATGGTGAAACTATTGAAGTCTGAAATAAGTGTTACAGTTCAAGGGTGCTAAAAGTGACCAGGTTCCAACTAAATCTTTAACACAGAAGACAATAACTATGAATACTCCAGATGCAGATGTGCTTTATTAAATCAACCAACATTATATATATATATATATATATATATATATATATATATATATATATATATATATGCATGCATACATATACAAACAGACTTGAAATTATTCTACTACATACTGAAACTTAATTAAGGCTTATAAACTTCTTATTTTCCTAGAATTTCTGTCTTCAAAATACCGTGTAATATTATGCAAATGAGCAAATAACTAACTGAAAAGTAGCCAACATATAATTTATATGTATTAGCAGACCAATTATTTCTGCAAAATACTCAAATCATTTTGCATGAATTCAAATAAATACAAAATTTCGAATGTTAGACCATGAATGCCGAACATAGAGGTTTGTAACTTTCAAAGTTTGAAGAATTTATTTCCGAAAATTATTATCATAGAGCATGAAGTTGGCAGGCAAATATTTTATAAGAACGAATCCGATATTATAATTGCAAGTAATAAAGCCAAATGTAATAAAGACTAAATATCTATCGTTACTACACTTTACTAATTACTATATATAAATTTATCGAAAAGACAACAATCAATCACAGGAGGCCATACATAGTACTGATAGAGCTGGAGAGGAACCTGATCTACATCATAGACGTATCAGTATTAGGGAACTCTCACGTCACACACAAAGTATAAGAAATTTTTTTTTAGCAAAGTGCAGTGACCTGGAGAAATCCTTGTGTGTATGTGATTGTACATATCTAGCACATACTTCTGTAAATATAAATTATGTAATTAACGGGAATACATTCTTGTGTAAATATAAATTATGTAATTAACGGGAATACATTCTTGTGTAAATATTATTTTTAAGTATGAGTACCCTATTGACAACACATTAACCTTATCTGAAAACAGTGGATCATCAGATCTGTGTATCCTATACAAATTCCTGAATCGCATCATATCTCTACAAACACTCTTAGGTATTCATTCACATTCCCTCTCCATTTCATTTGGCGTCAAAATAAAAGTCATTTGCGCGCATCTATAAGCACCAACACCATCACCGTTATATCATATAGTTTTAAATTTCCATCAGAAATGGTGTAGAAGGATTTCAACAAATGACATCCCCTCAGTCTGACGTACTGAAAAACGGACGGACGTTATAAATCAGTGCCCTACTTTACTACAGATACGTTTTGCACAAACATGTAAATTACATGTACTTTTCGATGTCATGTGTGTAACCTTATATGTTGTTTTCTCAGTAGACAATATATTAAATTTAGCTGTGAACGAAAATCTATTTAAATTGAGAACGACTAATGGCTATTATACAAATTATTGTGCAGACTTAGAATAATCTATATACAGGCTGACATAGGCTTAATTGAAGATTGATCGGTTAAGTCCACAACGTGCATTCAAGAATGCATGCAAGTTAGTTCTTCTTTGAGTAGATGCATGAAGCGCATGATTTAATAATGAACATCTGCTGAACATTGCTACTTGTATAAAGATCTTTGACGACAATGTTATTATGGCCCACGGTAACAGCACAGACGAGTTTATGACAATACGGATAGGATATGAAGGTTGGATTGGATGAACTTACTAGACGTTCCATGCGTCAAATTCAACAAACTTGAGCGTTCTATATCATTTTCAATGTAATATTTCGTTCAAGATACTTTTTGGTGCTATTCCACACAGAAAGGGCTATGACAGGTGGATAATATGACGTCCCTGAACCCTAAATTCATAGTGTACAAGACCAATATCTGTTGTACCAGATGTGCCACAATATCGATATATAACATGCAGTATCTATGCAGTATCGAATGTGTAATATCCATTTTACCTTTACATGAGGGTGGCACGCACTTCGTTATATACATTTATAACCAACGTTCTGCAGAAATGTTGCTAGTGATAATAACCTTATTGCTTGTGGTAAGTGTTTGAACTATTTAATTTGCAGAAAAGATTGATCTTTAATTTTTTTCTCATGATGAAACTGATCTTAGATAGTTGCGAAAATGAGTTTCAGAAGTATATGGTAGTTAAAAAGATGCAATTGTACGTATATCGGATCAATGTGAGTTAACTGTTAACTGCTTATCTTTCTGAGCTAATTGTCTATCACATATTATAAACTATCCGAGTTTATGTATCAGATGCTAGATTTTTATTTTGCAAAAGATTACTTGTAGTCCTCAATCTACAATTGGTAGTCTACCTGGATAATTAATCGCGTCCTTCACTAAAAGATAGAAAGATATCTGAGAGAATATAATAATATGACAATACTACTTAAGATAGAAAGCAAGTATGAAAGCGTGTGATATACTGCTAATGCAATTAAATTACAACAAAAAGAAGGAGTGCGTATTCAAACTGTATTGGCGTTTAAATGACGTTGCCTGAAAGTTACTTTGAGAATAGCGATTACAGAAAGACTTTTCACTCAGAAATATACAACAATGACACAATTCAACAACTCAGGACAAGTTAATGTATGTAATATAATTCATTCAATGCATGAAAATATAAACAAACATTTGACAAATATATTATAAACATACTTGAAATCACTCAGGCCTCCAAGCCGAAGGCCCGCCATGCTGTCATATATGTACATAGATAAAGAAAGCTATGAATAGTTGGTACACACACTAACTCACATAGACATAAGTAGTCAAAAAGTATCCCGGTAGATCTAGATCTTCTACTAAACGATCGAGTTCAATAACCAGTCCATATATGTTGACCGTTCAGCAACTCAGTGATCAATTCTCCGCCTGAACGTTGCTAAACAATAGTGGAGAATTTGTCCGGCAGTTGCTGAATCCACTGAAATGTAAAGAACTAACAAAGTATCATGTGAACAAATTATATTTTTGAATCTAGTAAAAGTTACAGATGTACGATGACACGAATGAAAAAATACTTAAGACGAGCTGTTCCCTCTAAATTTAAATGAAGACCTCCATCTATATTGGCAAACAATTCCCACTTGATTTTATCTTTATAAAAAAGGGTTTGTACGACGCTATAACTTAGCCTTAAAATCAGGGCATACCTTATTTTTCAAAAACCTATTCATTTCGAACATTTTTCTACCAAATAAGTGATCATCCTTTGGTCTCAGAAGAATAAACAATAAAATGACTCTTGTGTTTGAAGCAATTTTCCTTGATGTAGCTATTAAGTTGGTAAATTTTGAATAAATTTCACCAGTTTGTTGACTTTCTGTATTATTTGTCCCGACATGGAAGATAACATAATCAAACTATTTGATACTCGCCTTGCCTGACTGTACAACATTTGTAATACATCTGATAGTGGCCCCAGAAAAGGGCTGAACTGTGCAACTCTTGATATCGGTTACATATTTCGGGATTGAATCTGACACAATGGTGACAGATTTATCTACTGCAAATGAAAAGAGAAACGGAGGTCATTCATGAAAATTGCGAAGTATGGATTGCTTCATTTTTTCAGACACTAGTAATTTATCACTTCAATTGAATTTAAGATCTTGTTCGTATGCGTTGCTTACCCAATCACATTGTAACTGACTCAATTCAGAAGGAACTTTAGCATGAAAGGCATGACTTGCATCCCTCGTCTGAAATTATGAGTTGAATACTGTGACAGGTCTAAAGAAAAATAGAGAAATTAAAGCACGGAGCTTATTTTGAAACATATTGTATATTAAAATTTTGCATTTGGGCAAAGTGAAAAGGGGTGATTTGGGATTTACTGGAACAAGTTTGCACATGTGTTTAAAGGCTGAAACTGGACATAACATATAATTCATTATCTGAATCAATGCTATTTCTAAAGTTCTTTGTCCAATCTGAATAGTTTTTGTCTCTGTTAGACGAAGAAGTAAATATTTGTCAAGGCACTGTACATTATCTCTTAACGGCACTTTATTAAAATTGAAACTTAATTTACTAATAGGTATTAAATTGGACTTTCTCGCTAATGAGAAAAAGGCAAATAAAAATAGGAAACAGTATGTAGAATCTTTATGACTAGGAAAGTCTAATATTGTTGAAATTGTATTAACCAATCCGGTGTTATGGGTTATGCTTCTTTAGGTGAATCGGAATTTAGTCTGCTTATTCCTTTAAAACATACAATTAGTTCAAACTTATTGAGATGAACATAATCCAGATTCAAAATATAATGCATAGTCTTTAACAGGCTAAGATAATTCCTAACTGATGCAATATTATAAAGGATCTGCTCAAAAGCTGTGCAAAAGAAACAGAATTCTTGTGGAAGTGGGAATTGCCTTCAGATTAAAATAAGTACAAAAGAAAAGACATGCTTTGGATTCTGAGATTTTTAGATGTCCATTATGCATTTGCTGACTTAGCAGATATATTCATGTCTACCATGAGTTCTTGAAATTCTCTTTCTGCAACAATATGTATGTAAAACATTTTATATACATTAAAAGCGTATATATATATATATATATATATATATATATATATATATAGATAGATAGATAGATAGATAGATATTGGCCAAATAACATTTAACCAAACATGACTGAAATGGAACAGGTCATCACTGATATATACTTCATACAATGAATATTGGCTGGCAAAATGATAATAGTTCTTTCTATGAATAGTATTCAAATGCCAGCGAGATAGATCATCAGCCAACCTGTTATTAACACCTTGAATATAAACAGCCTTAATTTCAAATTCGTGAATTGCAGCTAAATAGCAAATTTCTCTCAAACAATCCTGCAAAAAGGTACATTTAGACTTCCCTGGATTTATAAAAATTACTGCTGTTTTATTGTCGCAATTAACAATTATTCGTTACCAGAAAATGTTTGACCCCTTAACTTAAACTGACTATTATAGATAACATTTCAAGGTAATTTATGTTTAACTTGTTCTCTTGGATAAAATGAAGATACTTCGCATGAAAATAGAAGCCATTAAAGAAACCACCACAACCTGATAAACAGCCGTGCAACCTTTCCCTTTGCTTTTGATTATCTCTACAAAGTCATCTACTGTTGGATAAACAAGATTCACTAAATCACCTATATAATAATATTTAGCAATGAAATCGTTGACAGCGTGCAGCTTAGGAAATCTCAAATCTAAAATAACTCTTCTTTCCCCACTATCTTTCTTTGATACAGAGTTTAAAGGAGATAAAACCATTGGTGTATTGAAAAGATTATTCTTGAAAAGACCGAAAATGGCATTGTGTCTTGTTTCTTTTTGCAAATATTTCAAAATAGCATCTGTAGTTCCTTTGTGATTTTTTCTATGAACATTGGACAGAAACTCTTTTAAGAAAACATCGCTTTCCCCAAGACCAATAGGACTCCATAATTTTATAAATCACAAACTATATAATCTTTATAATCATACAGAAGAAAAAGAAACTGCAAGAATTCGAAATTAAGTTGCGTGTTAACAGGAATTCTGCACCCCTCGAAGCTATCTTTATTTGAATTTACTACCTGATCATGAACATACACGCTAAATTCTTATAAGTCTGTATTGACGGTACAATTATTACACATTTTACAAGTGTTATGTCTCTTAAAATTTACTCTGTGACTTTTAACTCGCTGTGCGCTATAAATGTCCACATTAGTTTGATTAGCATGATACACACATTTAGTGCTTTTTACAAATTCTGGAAGAAATAAATCTTCCAAAAACGTGTTATTACTGTTAGTACTTATACGCTTGTAAATGTGAACAGGCGGAGGAACATTCAGGATGTGTTGGTTTTTTACCCTCTTTATGCCAGCATGTGGCACAGATATGCTGTGCCCATCGAAGCTTATTCTAGGTTTTTGGCACTAAGCTTATTAAAAGAAGGTAAGAAAGGCTTGTTTTTCCTGAAATCTTTAGGTAACACAGCTTTAGCTAAGATTGTTGTCTCAATTTGTTTCCTAATTCAATTTGTTGAAGCCAGGATGCACACAAAGCTTTTAGTGACTTCCATTCGTAAGTTCTGGCACAATACACATTTTGTTTAGCAAATGGATTCTGCCGTTTCTTTCGACATTAGAAATTTCTGAGTCTGAAATGATCTCAGTCCTCTGCAACAAAGGTTTTCAAGTCGAGATCATCAAAAAACTTGGATTTATTTACAAATTCAAATTGTAAATGGGAATGTGGCCATTTTTGGGAAACTTGACCTTGTCAGAAGATTTAGCGTTGATTCCTGATTTGTTTTAATTTTTCTTTATTAGATTTTTCGCTTTAATATTCTCAAGACTCTCAATTGAATCAGACTTGGAATCAAAAGTTATCAAATATTTCTTCTTTATATCAGATTGGGATTTTTGGTCATCATAAAAATCAACAGATTCACCATCCGACTCTTCATGAGATAGATGAAAAACTGTTAGAATCAACGGAATGGACTAAACCTAATCTTGACATATTTGTACGGATCTTAGATTTAAAATTCTAATTTTTTCTTAAATCATTCAATTTGATTTTTATCAGAATTCTGAATAAATTCAGAAGATTTACTTTTCTTTGAACTTTCGAGGTCTTTTAATTCTCCTTTTGTTTTGTCTATCTGCCATTTTAATTTTTCTTTCTCTTTTTCCACCATAACTCTCTCTTTCTTCCTATCCACCCTTCTTAGCTCCTCCTTTAATGCTCGTAATTCATCGTCCTCGTCTTCTTCTGTTTTGTCTGTGAAGGAAGCAGATCCTGAAGTATATCGTTCCGCTGTAATCTAGATCGACCTGACTTCAAACACTGGCCTATCTTGGTCAGGCTTGGAACTACCAGACTTTGTGTTATCTGTCATCTCTGGCGCAAAATATGATTTGGTGAATATTGGAATGGCACAATACCATCTACGGCTCCTTCTTCCAAATCATCAGACAAATCACTGAAATTGGTCCCCTCATAAGTGACTCATAACTTTTGCTAGTTTCTGATCGAACAGACATTTTTTTCTGCATTTGCCATGCCAAATAATTATGAAAGAATATGTTGTAAAATGTAGCCACATAGAATCTGCAGCAACATGCATAAAATGTCTGGACCACATGAAATTCAAAATGCACAAATATGTAAATTGTCTGAATCACATGAAAATCAAAATATAGCCACAGCAAATCTGCTGCAATATGCGTACAATATCTGAATAACGTGAAAAGTCAAAATGGAGCTACAGCGAAAACTCCTGACAACTACCACAAACAAGAATAAAAAATATTAAAGAGTCAACATTTTCAAAATTACTCGATGAACTATCAGCCTTGACTGACCGTTTTGAACTGTGATAAGTGCACGTGTATATGATCTTATATATTAACCTTATATGCGATAGTTTTAACTAATCAAAACACTAGGTATTATTCACTGCTGATAAATTTCACGTGCTAAGCACTGATATAACACGAAGCGCGACTTAACCACTCGGGTCACTAATGATGCGTATATATATATATATATATATATATACGCATCATTAGTGACCCGAGTGGTTAAGTCGCGGTTATATATATATATATATATATATATATATATATATATATATATATATATATATATATATATATATATATATATATATATATATGCTTGAGCATCGGGACTTAATTATGTATTTTGATATCCAAAATTGATCAATTAGTAGTCTTGGTAGTATACCATTGATAATATATCAGATGTATCAGAGGTGATTAGTAACCTATCGCACCTAGAGGTCGTATTTACAAGATAATCTTCAAACATAAATAATTGGACCCTATCAGAGGTATCGGAGGTTATGTATAATCAGTCAAGCTTGAATTTTATATTATATCAAGGATTATTGATAGTCTTCGATATTAGTCTATCGAGGTCATTCATAGTCTTGGTAGTCTATAACAGATAAATGGCAGTCTGTTTCATCTGATTGGTATTCTATTAGATGTAATAGAAAGTAGTATATCACAGCTATTTTGTAGTCGGTCAGAGGTGATTCGTAGTCTGCTACATCTAATTGGAAGTCCCGCAGAGGTAAGTAATGTATGAGAATTTATTGGTTTACATCATGCAATTTTTATAGGCAACAGTCTTGCAGATATCCTAAAGATACGTTAATCTCAATAAATAAAATAAATTGTCATTTAATTCATAGCCTTGTTTGTACATCTCGAATATCTAGACTATATAAATAATTTACTGCATATTGTTTCAGCACAGTGTCGATTCAAAGGAAGATAGTGTAATATCTTATTTATACTGTGTGTATCTTCTTCAACAGGACGCGGGTTTTTCTTGTCGTTTGATTTTCCACCATTTTAAATTTTGAAATCAAATTAAAGCTAAATTTTTAAAATTGTACTATCAGATTTTACAGGGTTTTTTTTATACTGCAGATCCGAGCGATAGAAGGGGTAAGTAATTATCTTTCTTTTTCTAAAATATCATAATATGATCGATGACGAGGTAAGTTTTCAAGGATTTTTATACTTGTACGTAAAGGCTTAAAAACAGTTCTTCTTCATAATTAAGCTCTGTATCGTTTGACATAAATGTGTATACTGAATAATTTACGAGGGAAAATTACCTACCATTACATCTAATACACATTCACTGAAACATGTTTTAAAAAAGTCTTCAACAGAGAACTAGTTTAAAAACCAGGAAGTAAAGGTTCCTTTAGATTTAAATTTTCCAAAACTGTAGATTGCAATAAATAGTGCCCTCTTAGAGAATTAAAAGACTCACCGGATGGAGCCCACACATCTTTAGCACGACCAGATGATATCCACTGTCTTCTTCTAGAACACATTCCTAATACAGCTCTCAATACATCACTAAACATTTTCAATAAGATTAGGCCAGAAACAAGAGCGATATAATTAGCACTACATGAATAGGACAGAACCGACCCGTGCTAGTATCGTCCCATTGCACTAAGCTGTATTTGCAAAACCATGGAACGAATGATACATGACAAATCCTTTGGTATTTTTAGTCCAAAAATCTACTGTCAGACCCTTAATGTGGATTCTCGCGCCAGAGAAGTACACTTGACCATCTATTGAGAATTTAAACATTTATCAGAGAAGCTGTTGTAAAGAAAGTATATATAGTAGCCTCCCTAACTTGAAGCAAATGTAGGTCACCACACGCAAATATATAATAATGAAAGACTGTTTTATCCTAGGTGTAAGGGACCACCTAAATATCATTATGTCGGACATTTTAAGATAGACATTTCCGAGTGAAGGTATCTACTATATTTTCTGTAAGCTATGGGTGTGCATCAGGCCTGTAAATTATTGTCGCCTTTTAAAAATCAAAATGAACAACATATTCAAATACATTTAATCTAGGTAATGACTGCTCATTAAACATCGACGACGTTTTAATCTGCGTATTCGTTTAAAAGTATCAAACGTCAACAACAAATATGCTTAAAGAGAGTTCAAAAATGGTCGAAAGAAAACGGGTTCAAATTTTTGAAGTCTAATCCTGTCATTATGTACTTTTGACAACCACATAGAATTTATGATGACTCGAAACTATCTTGATTGCTCTTTCATTTATGTTGTGGAGGAGACCAATTTTTATGACTCACTCTGGACCGGAAGCTAACTTTCCATCTGCATATTAGACATACGAGTTGTCGCAAACACTGATTGAAAATCAGATCTGATCCTACTCCGGCTCTTTATGACTTTAATAAGATCTAAACTTGATTATGGCTCGATTGTCTACGAATCGGCCAGTAAATTTTATCAGCAAATATTTGATCATATTCTCAATCAGGGACATAGACTTTATATGTTTTTCTTTTAGTGTTTCCCCTACAGAAACCCTCTGTGCTGAAGCAAATGAACTAGTACAATATCTCTTTTGAACGAAATCTGCTCTTCAGCATTCTACCTAATATTCTCCAATATATTTAGTACCGCGTCATTAGACCGAAAAACCAAACCTTGTACAAAATTCATCTATCAATCCTCTTGTTTTTTCAGCTTAAAGTCAACACAATCAGAGCCTCCCATACGTCCCTGTGTACAAACGGTTCGAAAGATGGAGGCAAGATTACAGATGTCGTTGCGACACCCGGCGGCACAATTGCGAGTTGCTTACTGGATAAAACTCCCATTTTTACAGCAGATGTTATAGCCATACTCAAATCTTAGAACTATATCGAAACCCCTCAAAAAACTAATTTCATCTTCGGATTCCACTTTCACTCTGAAAGCCTTGCAAAACCTTAAATTTAACAACCCGTATATATTCCAGATCTTCCAGAAACATCATAAAATGTAGAAAAGTATTTTGGACTGTTTGCTGCCAATAGTCATATTTATATTAAAAGCAACGAGAGAACACTCAAAGCAACCAAATACGTCTTGCGGACACCCATTTCTGAATGGAAGTTTCCATATAGTAAGTTCAAGTTTTATATAAATCATCATGGTCTATCTACTCGGCAAAACATGTGCAATGCAAACTCAAGAGGCAAGCTTCGGTACATAAATCACATTATTGGAGAGTGACACTCCTCATATACAACAAATAACAACAAGAAGTGGCATTGTGCCGCATGCTTGTATAGTTGACCCATACATACCTTCAGAATGGTGATTCCTCGACAAAACTGGATAAGATTGCCATAGTGCTTTCTTGGTAATTTGCATATGACGTTTGCTGTTCATATGTCTGCCCTCTAGCTGCTAAAGAAAACTGGGGTCACAATTTGCCATGAAGTTTTGTCGTGTAGTCTAGGCAGTTGAACAGGCAACTAAAACCAGTTAAAAGAAGAAAAGGGAAGAAAAGAAAAATATTATTTCCAAATTAAGTCTTCAATTGTCCTTTTAAAAACGATCCGGCTACCACGACTACTGGGTTATACCATATTGAATCCTATTTGAAGATCGAGCCCAAATTATTCAGAACCAGGGGACAGAGTTTGCACTTGAACACCTTGTACTTTTCTCCTGAATCATTTATATTGCACTCATAATATATAGATAAGTAAACCAATGATTCATTTCTTATTTTTAGGCCTCGATCAAGAATATGCCACTACTTGGTGCTAATTGCACGACTTCGTACGAATGTGGCGAGAGGGCCTGCTGTCGAGATGCTTCTGGACAAGTCTTGACTGATGAATCCGAGGGGTTCCCGATCTATTGTAAGCAACTCAAGATTCACTATTTGTTTCCTACTGTAACGAAGTTAATAATATTTTTTAGCAGAGAACTTTTTTATTTTTAGCTTTACTGTGCAGATTACGTGTAAATATATCCAAATACTAGCATGCTCAGATTGACTGATTGAACATCTACTCAGATCTTGACACCTCTGATGTGTTTATCTATTTTAGTATCTCATTTTTATCATTCTTCTTGTCTTTGTCGAATTTGAAAATAAGAACAAAAGTGTTTGTAGTATAGATGGGTCCTGTAGAGCGTGCGTTTGTGTCTCCATATCCAACCAACCATACAATTAAACAATATTTCATCAACTTTAAATAAATACACACGAGAATGAAGGCACAGAGAAATTGGATTGTTTTTGTCATCTGCCTGTCTCTCTGTGCATCCATGGACAACTTTGTAAAGAGCTTTGTGTTTCCTTTACATTTTGATAACTTGTAATTCAGTACCCAAATATCTGATATACCTTATATCTCGATCACCTATTTGCCTTTCTGTCTGTATTTTATGTGCTGACGTAAAGTACCTCAAAGGCGCCATATTTCAAGAATCAGGACAGTTTTTTGAAACAGCCTTTTTTGTAACTGAAATTTAAATATCTCCTAATTAAAATTCACTTCATATTTGATGCAAAATATTATCATATACTTTCCTTTCTCCTCTTGTGCCATTTCTACCCCTTGGTCGATTTCACTAACTATGGGGTTTAGTGAAATCTCGAAATATTGAACCCGGTTGACTGGAACACCCAGGATTGTAGCGTCCTGGTGGAATCTCTGTAATTTATATGGAAAATAATGTTCAGGATTGCTTTCTGTCTGTCTGTCTGTCTCTGTCTGTGTCTCTCTCTGTTGAACTGAATCAGCGATCTCTTCATCTGATAATCAGCAAATGCTTTCAAAGCTGTCGTTACCTGGTCAGTTTACAGTACAAGTTTGTAGAGCCTTGGGCTACGAGTTACGTATGTCGAACACGCAACTATAAATCGTTCTCAAAAAAGCAAGATTTTATTAGCGCAAAGAACAAAGGCCAGCATGACGGCTCCTCATTAACGACACAACACACACACACACACACACACACACACACACACACACACGATATTACATTGTAGCTCTCTATTGTAATCGATTTGTTACTGTCATTATTGCCTTTCCGAAGTTCTGTCAAAATAATATTATACCAGACACCGGTCAGACCAGATAGAAATAACATATCTTGAAAATAAAACAAGCTTTCATTGTGCAAACTTTCTCTTTTAGGGGTTTGATAAATAATAGTGCATACGCGATCATGTAAGTAATACGTTAACGTTGTGGAAGCAATGACAAAGAAAGAGACAGAAAATGTTTATGGAACACTAAATAAAGCATGGAGATTAAAATAAATGTCAAAGGAGAGGTGCAGTTGCAGCTTTTAGCAAGTGAATTTGTCACATTGATTGGAGACGAAACTGGCGTCCTAAAATACGTAAAGTTCTAATGTCATTTAACATTTTAAGCCAAAGCCCAAAAGTGATTTAAGGATGGAAGTTGAGTTTAGTGTATATGACGATAATATTGCCAAATCATTACATGAATCAAAGGCTGCATAATCATAATTCCTATCTTCACTAGAGATTGCTTATAAATAAGTTTGTTTAATAATTTTAAGTGTAAAAATGCAAGACCATGACTGACGCTTTTCTTTCTAATTTTCCTTTACTTAGATCATTCTATCACTTTATAGGTGAGATTTATTTGTTCTAATTATATATAATATATACACACTGAGAATACTTGTACATGAATAAGTTGATACTCTTTGTATATATTGGTTCGCTACATTTTGGTGAAACTACTCTCATAGGTTTGGAAATATGTCCGTTTAAATATTAATTCCTTTTTTTGTTAAATTAATTACCCAGCCGATGATAAAGTCATTATTGGTACTTGCTCCAGTGAACTTAGTCGTGAAGGAGAACAGTGTGACTCTAATTGCGGATGCAAGTCAGGTAATGTTAATCTGTCTATCAATATATCTATCTAACTGTCTGTCTAATATAAATATTTTCAAATGGAACTATTTTATCACCTTACGTCATAATATGGTGTGTTGGATATTATCTGGATATTTTGGATACGACTTCCCTTAGGCCAATATTTCTCCGTTTCTTACTAAAAATAACTTATGCGATATTGGCGATAACTTTAAGGGTTGTTGTAAGTCTCCTTTGTAACACCGAGTCTTTTTTCCTGTATTGTTTCAATGCGTGTATAATAAATATTGTATACAAGCTATACTGTTTAATATTCAAACTGCAAGGCTAAAACATAAACAAAATGCATAGGTTCAGCCGAAACAACTTCGAAAAATTTACCATCTATCTGTCTATTCTCTCTATCCAAACAGAGAGAGAGAGATGATTCGCCTCTAGAAAGAAGGAATTATCTGCATTTCACTAGTCAAAATGTGCATTTCTACCAATGTAGTTTAATCGGTGTAATTACACCTGCCCTGATAACTTTCCTTTGTAAACATACATTTGGTACTCTGTTTTACACGTCCATCGTTTCTCTGTTCTGTGATCTTGAACCCTTTGCTTCTTTCCTTTTTATCTATGTCAATAAGTATATAATCTTTGTTTTCATCGAGCATTCGTTTGATATAAAGTCATGATGATTGCAAAGGATCATCGCCAGTTACGGATCACAACTGATGATTAAAACGCTGATGAATAACAGTCACATCATTTATTAAAGACGTAATACTTTAAATGTAAATAATCTGCAGTTAGTTAACACTAGTAAACAAAAGGTCAGTCATTGGAAAGATCCAGTCACAAATCAAGAATGTACTGCAAAGATTTAAGAAAGAATGGCAATATGTGAAAAGGAATATTTGTTATGTATTCTAAGAGTTTGAGGGGTTTTTTTTGTTGTTTCGTTTTTTCTTTTATTTTTTTAAAAATCAAGATTTTTACTATTGGTCTGACTCACATGCACGTTAGCTTCTATTCGGTACCAAGTCGAAGCCTTTGCGACACGCGTACTTGTAGTAGAATGGGTGTAGGTTTTTCAGTATCCACTGGGTGAATCTCATTGAAACTGAGATCTCCAATATAATGGAGATCTGAAGGACATCGATATGAGGTCATGTTCTGTTCATCTTTCGATTCACCTATCTAATTACAGCTTTCATGTTTATGAAGGTGAAAGCCTTAATTCCGAACATGCCATTTTTATCAATCACTTTCCCTAACACGAATGCAACTTAGTAACAAGAAGTGGACCGGGAATTTCAATGGTCAACATAATACGAACCTTTATAGGTGCCTGGCAGGTCTACTTATTATAAGGAGATCTCAATTTTCATCATATTGCATTTAGGTCCAAGATCACATTATACTACTAATGGTGTTACTGGGAGAGAGGAATCTTCCTATCATTCTCTTTTACTCTGTCGCTGGATGGCATGAGTGTGCAACGTGATTGCTCGACTGGTTCACAAGATTTCGTTAATTAGCAAAATTTCTGAAAATGGGAACCAAAAGGCTCAGTAGTTTCGTTGGTACCATGGCCTAAATTGGCAAACCAATATGCTAGGCAGTGACTAGTAAAATATCTGCATACCGATTGGTTAGTCGGTGACTTCACTCGCACAAAAGTGACGTAATTCCCACAACGGCTACTTTCGAATATCCCCTCTCTGCTGCAGTGATTGCTAGATATCGTAACATCGGCGCGGTGTATAATCGGTAAAAAGTACAATATATTTTTTACTTTGTTTGCAGATGGCAGTTGATTGTTATCGGGACTCAGTACACAATTATTTTCCTATATTTTCTCTACATTTGCTTTTCAGTGCTGAACTTTGCGATGTGTCCAAAGCCAAGTAAATCATACGTAATCAAACGTATCTTACTAGACAAGCATACAGTAAAGGTCTTGTCATAGATTATCAAACATTTTGGAGAGGCTGAACTGTAAACAACGCAACCTGGCATGTGTCACATAATTTGCTTCTGGGACGGCATCAATGCCTGATTACTCACTTTACACTGTAGCCAAAATCCGCATAGAGTAACAAATCATAATCCTAAAGAATAAACAATCTCCTTTCGATCAGTGCCAATAATGCCTAAATCTAAGACCAGAATTACCAGCATATAAAGAGAGAGGAAAAAGTACTTAAAAAATAGTTAAATAGATTGGGACTACATTGGTAGGCACTGACTCACAAGTAGTAATTGTGATCGGAGTCCATCTGCGGTCTTAAAGGCCACCGAAAGTATGTCGCAGTAGTCAGCAAAGTAGATGGTACGCATACGCCATCTGGAGAAGTAATGTGCGGGTGAGTTCTATTGATGAAACTAAAAATAAGGAACCTTTCACCAAAAAAAAAAAAAAAAAAAAGGAAATAGGTAAAAATAAGAGTGATCAATATTAATTAACAAATAAACATTGTTTATTTCAGGCCTTGAGTGTTACCGCCCTATGACTGGTATTTGTTGTACTCCTATGATTTGTTACAATGTCGCATACGTCCGGAAACAGAGAAAATACTGGGAAAATTGCTTTAACGATCCTAACTGTTTTTTTCCAGCGTAAGAGATCTAACTTCTATTGACCAAGAAGGACACATCAGTCTTTTTAAAGCAAGAAACATTCGTGAGCAATTATGATCCAGTTGCATTGTTAAATAGGAAAAGAAAAATTGAAGACAAATAAAGATTTAACATGTACTGTTTTAGTATCTTATCTTTTTTTTTTTCTGTTTTGTTTTTGTAACTTTTGATGTCCTCAATATTATGTTGCTTGGACTCGTTTTAGATTTTTCATATGCTCACTTATGAAATATTTCGTATGATGCCATATTAGGTTAGTGTATCTGATTAGATAAGTTTGAAACGCTAGTAGCTTTTGCTAGAATTTCGGCAAAAGATTTTCTTTCGAAAATAGTTTCTGTTAGTAATGTGAACTTAACATTCAGATATGAAAAATAACAAATAATGCCCGTGACTTTCTGCCTGATCAAAAATGACATATTTAGTTTGATGATAACGTAGTTGACTCACTCCGTCTGATCAAATATGGCCTGCATCTACATGTAATATATGAAAGAATGTTAGACGAGTATCACATATGACTGATAGTTAAGCTTTATTTAACAAAAAGAGTTGGACCAGGGTCACGGCAAATTAATTGGC
The DNA here is from genome assembly GCA_029931535.1 of Margaritifera margaritifera. Taxonomy (NCBI): domain Eukaryota; kingdom Metazoa; phylum Mollusca; class Bivalvia; order Unionida; family Margaritiferidae; genus Margaritifera; species Margaritifera margaritifera. The sequence goes on along the minus strand of JAQPZY010001652.1, from coordinate 6,175,514 downwards.
TTGAATACGACAGTGTCGTCAACCCACTGAAAAAAGGAAAAGGTTTCAAGAGCGAAATCCTACGTATGAGAAAAGCAATTTGTCTATATATCTATCTTAAAAACACCGGTTCGGTAAATGGCTTATTAAAAAATATATGTCTAAGAAATTTTAAAGAGAAGACAAGTTCGATTGACAATAAATTAAAAGATAAAGAAACGTGGAATAAACACTTTATCGACAACAGTTTGCATATTTGCAACCTCTCTACTTGCTCTCAGCACACATATACCTGATAAAAATACAGACATCTATGATCAGACAGAAGGGGACCACATACTTTATTTAATACTGTGTTTGATGCATGCCTTCCTATCTTTATCAGGGTGCATATCAGAATTGAAGGATGAAAGATGATAAATGTGATCTCAATCGGTCCTGAGGATAAATAAAACTAATGGATAGATTTGCATATTACCGTCAATCGGGAACTCACTCCTTTGTTTTTAATAGATGATTGTGATAGATGATAAACAAAGCTTCTCGATTAACTCACTTAGGTTTTTGCCGAGAGACGTTATCAGATCTCTGTGTGGGTCATCCTCCAGAAATGTGTTTCTGAGGTCAAGAATTTTCGGTAAAACATTAAAACTTTGGTAGCCTTATATTTGCACAAAGAAAATAATTCCACTTTGAAGATAATCAGATAGTTCCTGATGACACAAGAGAAGACGTTGTGGAGATCCTCTAACAAATAAACGATATACAACCTTCATGCAATTGGAATATCCCTCTAAATGGAGAATAATTAGTAACTAACAACATTTGCTTTAGATTAATGGAATCCATCATATGCATTGACGTGTATTTTGGAGTCCGAATTTATGGGCAGGATAGAGGCTTTGCAGTGTTCCTGCCCTAAAATTCTGATCCCGATGGTAGGATTTCGCTATCGCTCATCAACATATATGATATATTATTTTTCTCTCATTTGCTACTATGAAATAGCTTTGGGTACAAATGACGTATACTTGATATGGATGAAGCTTAATAAATAGAGTTTATTCACCCAAAAAATTACGTAATTAGAAAGAGCATGTATTTTTTTGCAACAATCAAAATTTTGTTGTAACGAATATTACTGTTTAAAGGCTGGCAAAATTTGTCTTTCCAACGTTATAAACGCAATAAATGGTGTATATGTTCATGACGTCATAAACATAATTACGTAATAGACAGTGTCAATGAACGTTTATCTCATTTAGGAGGCGCTCTACAGTTTCGTATTTGGATAGGGTTAGATTTTGAAACAAAAAGAATTACCCAGGTTTTCCTCGCTGGTTGTCCTGGCTATTTAAAAAAGATCTTGTATATCTTAGGTTTTGTTAAAAGAACTTTTAATTACCTTTATTTTGGTGTATGATTGATGGGTGCAATTTGGGTTATAGAGTATACAGCAGCTTGATCTTACTTAAGATATGCACCTCTAAAAAAATTGCTAGCTCCGCTTGGTCATTTTCACTTCCTGGACTTCAAAGGTAAATAAAAAAAGAGCCGATATCTTTATTAACTTTTTATATATTTTGTAATTCATTCATTGTACTTTCAGAAGCTGGTATTGCCTACTCTGGCAAAATTCGTTTCCCTATTTTAATAACTGCTGAAAATAGTGTACTTTTGACTAATTCAGGCTAATTTTTCGAGTGCTTTGGAGCGGCCATTTCTGTCTGCTGTGTGCTTAGATCATGCCCAATTTCCACAAGTACAATATGTACAGAAATTTCAGCGACACTAAATGAAAGTGGCATGGAGGTATGACAACATTCTCTCCACTGTGAATGTTGCAAATGCAAACAACTTCATCTTACAACCTGTCCATCTCTCAGAAGCACGTAATATCTGTAGAGCGCCCCCTTAGGCAATCTATATGACACATATATAAGAATGAGAGAAAAGGAAACCATTGATTTCTCCATCAAAAACACCAAATCTTGTATAAATGTAAAAAACAAAGATAATCAGTGTTTTAAATAGTCTGTTCATGCTTCACTTCATCAAATAGTGTTAACAGGTTGAGAAACTATAAAAGATATGTAAATGAATTTAATTTTGATGGAATTTCATTTCCAGTTAAATTAAAACAGGTAAACAAACGTGAGAAAGAAAATAATCTTAAAATTAATATGTTTGGTTGTAAAAATTATTTTTACCCATTACACATTAGTAACAGTGATAATAAATCTTTAAATTAGTCAATTTAATTTTAATTGGAGATATTTATAAATAATCAAAATCATCTAAATAACACTATGTTTTAATAAGAAGATAAATTATTATTTAAATTAAGTGGACACCAACACGAACAATATATATGTGTATATTGTTTAAACTTTTCTGAATAAAAAAGTCACTGCCGGATTATCAAGGTTTCTGTAAAGGTGTATGTAAATCAGGACAAAAAGCTACACTTATTTGCTTTTAAATTATAAAATCAAATGCCAGTTCAATTTGTTATGTACGTTGATTTTGAAACCTTTAATGAAAAAATAACAGAAATAAAGCATGTTAAGAATACTGAAAAATAACAAACCAGATTCTTTGCTCTTATGAATATTTCGTTGTTCATTATGATGAGCAAATAATTGATGATTTCTATTCATATAAAGGTTCAGATGTAATATATCATTTTATGATATCCTTGGATGAGACAACTGAAACAATAAATGAATCATTTTGTTAAAAATAAAGATACTATAATAATGACTAAACGAGATATAAAAAAATAACGAAGAAGCCAAATTATGCTAAATTTGTGAAAATAAATTCACTGACGATAACATAAAAGTCGTGTAATGTAAATGGGAAAATATAGACGAGCAGAACATAATAAATGTTATTTACTATTAAAATTACAAACGTGCGCAACAAAAATGAATTCCAGTAATATTTTATAACTTAAAAGGATATAGCTCACATTTAATCATCAATGAATTTTCAAAATCAACTCAAAAACGAATATTATGTGTACCAAAATAATTGGAGCAATATATAACATTTCAAATTGGTCAATTGAGGTTCGTTGATTCCTTTCAGTTTGCTCAATTTGGTTTAGATAAAATAAGTAAAAACATGAGTGATAATGGTTTTAAGATTGCCAAAAAGTATTGTGATGATAATAAAACTGATTTCATATTGATGAGAAAGAGCTATATATTTCTATATGACTATCAGGATAATCTTAAGAGATTTAATGGTTAAAGCTCACCACTGATAGAACAATTTTATTCTAAATTAAAATTAGAAAATATTAGTAATGACTATGATCATCATGCTAAAAATGTCTTTGAAAAATTTGGAAAAGCATTTGAAAATTATCACGATCTATACTGAACATGTGATGTTTTAATATTATCTGATATATTTCTAAAATTGAGATCAACTATGTTACTAAATTATAAATTGGATCCGTCAAATTATATCAGTTTACCATCGTTTTCATGGGATTGCAGACAGAAACATGACCAAATGCACTTAAAATTATTATCTGATTCAAACATGCATTTATTTCAAGAAAAAACGTTAGAGGTGGAATTTATAAGTTTGAAAGAATAAGATATTGCCGAAAAAAAACAAATATATGAAAAATGTTAATAAAAATAAAAAATTAAAATCTTTTTTCTGTGTTGTTGCAAATGGTTTGTATGCATCTTGAATGCCTATGTCATTTCCGTATGACTATTTCAAATGGATTCCAGGTGATACATTTAGTATCGAACAAATATTAGAAAAAGGTGATTTTCAAAAGAAAATATTTTCAGATAATAATTTTTTTAAAATTCTAATGCCAAAAATTAATTCAAACATAATTTGACAGCATCAATTATATTTTCCATTATAGATTATTTAAACTATACTTGCAACTTGGATTAAAAGCAACAAAACTTCATAAAAAATTATGATTTAAATAACGTCCCATGGTTAAAAAAATTATATTGAACATAATATTGATTTAGGACAGGAGGCAAAAGAACCTGGATCTGATTATGAGAGCGACCTATCCAAATTAACAAATATTACAGTCTATGGCAAAACTATAGAAACAGTTAGAAAACGATGTGATATACAGGTTTGCACTTCAGATCAGCAAGATAAAATTAAACTTCTATACGCCAAGCCAAATTATAAATCAAGAAAAATATTTCTAGAGGATTTAATTGGTATTGATATGGAGAAAACAAATATTTTATTTGATAAACCCATCTGTGTGGAAGCAGCTGTATTAGACTGATCAAAATTGATAATGTATCATTGTTACCACAATATTATGAAAAAATATGGTAATACAGTGATGTTATTGTATAGCGACTCTGATAGTTTAATTACAGAAATAATAACAGATGACTTACGAGATGATATGTTATAAAATTACGAGTTTTTGAACTGCATTGATACATCTGAATATGCAAAAGATCGTCCATTACATTCAATGAAAAAAGCAGGTAAGATGTTTAAGTTTAAAGATGAAACTATCATTGAATGTATTAGCTTAAAAAGAAAATGTTTTCACTCAAAATACTTGATGATCAAGAAACCATAAAAAACAAAAGGAATTAAAAACGCTGTCATACAATATCATTCAGCACATAAAAATTACAAGAAAATAGTGTTTTCCAATTCTCAAATATCAAGCAAAATGCATGTTATATGGTCACAACATTATGATATTGGTTTGTTCTGCTAGAATTAAAGAAGCTTGCCATCACTGGATGATCAAAATGTATATTTTAGATTGTATAAATCAAATATCGTACGGTCATTATAAAACTAATAAATACATTTTTTTGTAATATCGTTTTCCCCATTGTTTGCACCACTGTATTTGAATATTATGTGACAGATTGTTTTTCACATTTAATGATGGGCATCAATCTACTTTTATAACAATAATTTTTCAATATAGTTTTCCATTAAATCGATAAATATCTTATTACCCAACAAAACACAAAATATTCGCTATTTTTACCATTAAAACGCACCAAGATTTTTTTTACATTTAAATAACAATCCCCAAGCAATTAAAATGAACCTTTAAATTTCAAAGATACAGTTTTCATTTTACCATCCCTTATTACCCCGCGCCCAATGATTATAAAAATATACTATTTTATGTACCCTAAGCAAATATTTAAACAACGTTTTGACCATCAAAAACAACATTGTATTGCATTTTCATAAAAATCACCAGACAATCAAAATTAACTTTAAATATATAGTTTTCAAAAGAATTAACTTTAAAATTTTCAGGATATAGTTTAAAAATTCACTTTAAAATTTCAAATATATATACTTTTTAAAATTAACTTTAAAGTTATCGTTAAAATTTTCAAAATAAACAGTTGTAAATGTATAGTTTAAACAAAAAGAATTTTAAAATAACTTTACAATTAATTTAAATTTCCACATTTTGGAAAATACAAAAACTTAAGAAGCAAAATTTACCATAAAAGTTGCCAATAGCAATTTGGAAAAAAAAAAACTGACCATAACAATTGATCCTTAAACGGCCTTTAAAACTGCTATGCACACTACGTTTTCGTGCTAAAGAGAATAGATAACCAATATGTTCACAAAACCACATTTCTATCTTTTCCTCATTTTTAGAGAACTCACATCCAAAACAAGTCAGTAGATGTTTTAAGGGAAATTCAAGATTAAGTTGATGAAGAAAATATACACAATATTGTGCACACACAATCAAATTTGATTCATATAATTGCACATTATTGAATCGAGTAGACACAGCATCTATTCTCATAAAGTCTATCATGTAATCTTCCATAGGAGGTAATCCATAGGAATCAAAATATGAAACGCTGTGGTCGTTAGGAAAGTAAACGGCTACCCGATGGGTTCCTGTGCGATGAGTGTCGTCTGTGATGAAGACACAAGCTCGAACAGGTGTCGATTTTTAGCACACACCACTGGATTCCAAGAAGCTGTGTACGAACTGTAAGTCAGAAGGTAATGAAGTTTCCAGGTATTAATTTTCACAGGTAATGATCAGTCACGATTTCAGACGACGTTTTCCTTAAAAAGATCTGTCAATTAAGTCGACAGTCTCGGTACTCTGTTGCAATATAGGTTCGATGCGTTTAGTCTCCAGAGAAGTCAATGGAAGTAGAGAATGTTAATTATCGTATGACTCCAGGGTGCCATATAATACCACTGTCATCGATCCATTTCGTTTACATCGTCGTGGAACGACATTGATAGATAACCATTGGCTAGCGAAGACGGATCAAATGCATAATTGACAATATCTTCAGAAACACTTACCAACTTACCATCTCTCTCTCTCTCTCTCTCGCCTCAGATAAATGAGTGAGAAATTGAAGTAATCACAAAGTTATGGCTAATGAAATTTTATGCACGAGAGATATAGTGGCTTTTATTTTCTTTCATCGAAAAAAAATCTAATTAAATTCGAACATTTGATTGATTCTTTCTTACTTCCACATAACGGCAACACTTCTGAAATATATGATCATTAATGAAGTAAAACGTTTAAAAAAAGAATAATTTGTTTTCTCAAGAAATGTTTTAATCTGCTTGCAATATGCGCAATCGTCGGCCTGTGGAATGATTCCGAACATAATATTAACATGCTTAGTGTAGTTTATAGTGTTATTTGTGTACTGTTGACCTATCGGGTCAACAATTATTATTCTATTTGTTTGTGGGGGTTTTTTGTGAAGGGATAATATGGAGCTGTTTTCCATGTGATTTTCTGTTTTGAATACATGTTGTTTTACGTATGCCAAATATATTTTGCTAGTCTTTCATGTTTTGCAATGATATGATATATTAACTCCATCTGCATGTAATTCATCTGAAATAAATTGACCTTTTCTTTATTTAGTTATAAGTTTCATTTAAGAAGGTGGCCGTACATTTAGGATATTTTCTATATATTATCTATCTAAAATTTTTCAGATTTATATTTCATTTTTGATGATGGGCTACTACATTCCATTAAATGAGTTCTCTTCCATTATTTTGATTAGGGAGGACGATATTGTCTTCATTGTCTACGTCATCATCAGTCATTCATAGTTTCTGACACGGGAGATTGTACCATTTTCTAGCGAATATCTTTTTAGGTCAAGCATCAGTTTTTATGTCAACCGCACAAATTCTGACAACATTTATAAAAACGTCTTCTCAACGGCATATATGTTTCCGTTACGTGTTTCTTTTCTTAGATGGGACAAACGGAAAAAACAACAACTTTGGAAAGCCCCGACGTTGGATGGGAGGCAACTTACTAATGCACGTGCCGTTCACATGAAAATGTAAATACACAGTATAAATGTATGTCAATCTGTTGGTTGTAGACCTGATCTTCCTACCACTCTCAAAGTCTCTTATTATCCTGAAATTTACTAGTACCCCTTCTTCCTACCGGTGAAATAAAGTAGCTGCTAACAACATATCTGCTGAGAGAGAGAGAGAGAGAGAGAGAGAGAGAGAGAGAGAGAGAGAGAGCATGCATAAACCATTCTCAGTTATTAATTCCCTCTGCATCCATTCCGTTCCACTGAACCCACACCAGCACCACCACTGATAAGCTTCACACTCTACCCAACAGGGATGGCTGAAAAGCTATAAGACAGCAAACCTACAAACACACATTATCTTATTCCAGTGTGTGAAGTCTCTGTCCGAAACGGCCTCGGAGGATTTACACACGTGACAAACATATATTTACACCGACGTGCAAACCCATGGGCAGACGGTATTGCAAGGTCTCTAAATGTTTTACGAAAGTTTTAGGATAAATAACTTTTATTTTTCTAATGTCAGGGATGTATCCTGTTGTGATGTTTTCTTCATTACTGTAAAAGTAATTCACCTTTCCACGAAGATCAAATTACGTTCAATATGACTAATCGTTATTCGAAAATACTATTCCTTGTATAAAACAATTAATTAATTTGGAATCTGACAACAAAACACAGGTGAGATTTTTTACACAGGTACCTGATATAATACTAAAATGGTTAAAAATCACGAACATATTAAGTTGCACTTTCACACCTAGACTTCCATTTCTTAATGGTATTCGCATTTTTTGCTACACTTTTTTCAGTACTTTAAGTGTTATTTTTATTTTTTAGAAAGTTTCACTTTCAACGAGCTGTCACATTTCTTTATGAGCAAGACATCTGAGAAGTTAAGAAACAGAGAATGTCATATATCTTTATGAGCAAGACCTCTGATAAGTTAAGATACAGAGAATGTCAAAGTCAATGTTTTTGTGACTTTTCATCTGGTCAGACAATGTTACACTTGCTCATGTCACCGGTATTTTGCAGACTGGAATTTTGATACATTGTCCTGCCAAAGGGAAAACACCGGCAGATATTGTTGTAAGTACGTAATTACAGATACTTTTCACAGGAAAAATGTTGCCAACTTACATTAGTATTTTAAGGGTCTCATCTAATTCCCACCAACGTTTACATAATGCATGCTGTTGTAATCTATTTATAATGCAGATAATGTTGAAACAACAGCTGATTGGTCAAAATGTAATTGGGATCATGGCCTAGAAAAGTTCCAGATGTTTTGGCCAATCAACAATCTTCCCCTTTATGGCATCTGTGATTAGCTCTGGAACGTTGGTATAACCAAAATGGATAATTTAGTACGAAACTTGGTGGAAATTGAGACGGTTGGAATCCGTCTTTCAAATGCAAGTTGCCGACATTTTTCTTGTGAAAAATAATAACATACCTATATAAATATATCTAGCGTCTTTGCTTTGGCGTGACAATGTATTTTAAAAAGGTGCACAGTCTTGAAAATACCGCTAATCTGGGGCAAGCATACCAGTATCTGACCAGACCAAAAGCAAAACATTTTGCCATTTTTTGTTTCTTAACTTCTCCCGTGTCTAACGCATAAAGATGCGTGATAGCTCATTAAAAGGAACATTTATTGATATTAAAATGACTCATAGATTACTTAAAGGTATCACTGTAAACGCGAATACCATTAAACAGTCAAGGGCTATGTGTGCAACTTGAATTTCTCGAGTTACAAACATTGTCTCTTACTATACGTTTATCACAGGGGCCATGTATTAGAATATACAATATTCATAGTTTTGACCCATTTTGGTATAAAGCATGCATGGGGTACCTGCGGTTCTGTAAGAAAAGCGTAAGCAGTGTAATGGAGAAATGTACTGTGTTGAGTATAATGAGGACAGGGAGGAGTAACTATTGAAACTCACTCGTCTCAGGAACGAGTGCTTGCACAAAAATATCCCGAGCCCTGAACTTGTATTATTTATTTTACCTTATCTTGGGAGATATTTGTTTATTATGAAAACCTACTTTTTATGTTGCTACATTTCAAACGTTGTACATCAATTCTTTGAAACATATACGATCTAAACTAATACTAAGCCTTTCGTGTCAATCTATGTAAGTAATCCCGATCGTGATCAAAACTTTAGGGTATTGTTCTGAAATGACCTAGGATAAATTGGAACACTCTTACACAAACAAAAAGAGACTCTATTGCCTGATCTAAATTTTAAAGAAAAATAAATGGTTAAAATAAAAGTGAATTACAACGAAACTTCCATAAACCAATCCCTTGTTAATCCCGCCTCCTCTGATGACTGACCACATATTATTGTCCCAACAAGACTGTGCTAATGTAAATCAAACCTCTTTATACTCGTCACCTCTATTAAATGACCAAAAGTTTTGGTCGTAACAGTGTCACATGTGGGATGCTTTACATTGCATGCACTTCTCTGATGTCAGATGTCATGTACTTATTTTTACGTAAATTTGTTTTCTTACTTATCATTATTTCTCCTTTCCACGAAAGCCTATTTATGCTAAAAATGACAAATCGCTGTTACAGGTGTGACATCCTTTCCGTAAAGAAATATTCATTTGCAGTCAAACCACAAAGTATATGCGGGGTTAAGGTACTTCCCATCATGTGACCTTTGTGGCAGTCAAGTAAGTAGATCAAGTTTATGACTGAGCATGTTTGAGTCCGTCTATAAATTAGGGAAATAAGCAGTACTTAGTCATACACAACAGAGTGGAAAAATGATGTTGGCGATAATTTTAATTTTACTTGTGGTAAGTATGTGACATTTTTTTTAATTATTAGAATAGACAGGCGTTTAAAACGTATATGATACTAATGTGAAAAAATTCGTATCCACTGTAGTATCAATATAAAAAGGTATGGTGATATATCAGGGCTAATTGGTGGCCGCTATCAGGAGTTATTGGTACTCTATTAGAGATTATGTTAATCTGTTGGAGGTTGCAATTTATCCGGGTTTGTATGTATACTCTATCTGAAGTTAAATTTAATAATATATTACAAGTGATTGGAAATTATTCTGAGGTAACAGTTAGTCTGTCATGGACAATTTGTAGATACTACAGAATAAAGGACGTAATTGATAGTATATCGCAGCTAATATTGGCAGCATATTGGAGATGATTAGTAGTTTATCATATGTTGTGAGTTTGATATAGGTAATACTTTGTATAGTCAACGAGAGGGTAAGGCTGTTGGTCATTCAGACGTTGTTATTAGTTTTAAAAGATATATATATATATATATATATATATATATATATATATATATATATATATATACATAGTATTTTTGGGGCAATTTGTAGAATTTTGTTGTCTATCAGATGTAACTTGCAGTCTATCAGAAGTAATGTGTAGTCTATCAGAGGTTGTTTGTAGTCTATCAGAGGTAATGTGTAGTTTATCAGAGGTAATGTGTAGTTTATCAGAGGTAATGTGTATTCTATCAGAGATTGTTTGTAGTCTATCAGAGGTAATGTGTAGTTTATCAGAGGTAATGTGTATTCTATCAGAGGTAATGTGTAGTCTATCAGAGGTTGTTTGTAGTCTATCAGAGGTAATGTGTAGTTTATCAGAGGTAATGTGTATTCTATCAGAGGTAATGTGTAGTCTATCAGAGGTAGTTTGTAGTCTATCAGAGGTAATGTGTAGTTTATTAGAGGTAATGTGTATTCTATCAGAGGTAATGTGTAGTCTATCAGAGGTAGTTTGTAGTCTATAAGAGGTAACTTGTAGTTTACCGGAATTTATTGCAGGGCCGTCGCAAGTTCACGTTGGAAGAAACGGTGCCACGGGCGAGCGTCGCCTTAGGCGCCCCCCCCCCTCCTTGGGAAAAATACCGCAAACTCCGCAAAATGGCGCACCCCCCCCCCAAGGCTTGGCGCCTCTGGCTATCGCCCTTTTCGCCCGCCCCTAACGACGGCCCTGAGATATTTGCTTATTAATTAAGTGCGCACAGTTAAGTTGAATGGCAAATATTGTACAACTGAGATTCATGTCTTAATTAGTATTTCTAATAATTGGATTAAGAAAAATCATTCAATCAATAAATCAGATAATGAATGAATCAAATTTAGGTTATCAATCTTACTTTGTTTCTTGACCGTATCATATTGTGAAAAGCGTTCAGCATATTATCAGCTCCAGGAAATAATAGTATGAAAACTAAGACTGTGTAAAATTCTTTGCATGTAGAGTTTGCATTTTGTCACTGCAACCGGACAATTTAATCATTGGAAACAGACTGAAACTAATTTTCTAATTGATTTTACTCTCTTATAATTGCAGATTCCATTGTCACAAGGGGTAAGTAATCATGGATTTCTCAAAACATATTTCGTTAGTTCCGATGATGACGATTGGATAAGATTTGAGTTATAAATTACAAGAAGAACTGTATATCTAGGTTAACAAACAATTCTTTGAAATAAATGCGCCTTTTATATTTCAACTTACGTGATTTACAATGTTAACCATGATATTAATATTTTTCAACGATATGTTACATTAGCACCCAACTATTAAAAAAGATATAAAAAAATCCTTTTCTAAATAATATATATGTATATATGCATGTTTGTCTTTGAAAATTAAATTATAAATCATTTAAAAATGTTAACCATGATATTAAGACTAGTATCAAACTTATCAAATTGCACTCTGTATGTGTTTGTGTCTGTGTGTATGTGTGTCTCTCTGTGTGTATGTGCACCACTTATTGTTACTTGGATAATTCTAGTTTATATCTATGCAAACATTCTCTGAGCTCGAGTTTAGTTCCGTTGTTTATATGATAATCGGTTTTATGGGTGAAAACTTTGTAAAAGATCGGACCAATGATGACCCACAGTTCTCTTAGTTAAAATAATGGGACTGATGTGCAAGAAATAAAAGACTGTTTCTGAAGATATTTTCTGCTTCGCAGGTTGGCTGCGGCATGGTGAGGTGGGGTTTAGGCATTTTCCTGTATTGTTTCGCGCGAGTGTGTGTGTGTGAAGGACCAGAACACTTGGGGTGGCTGTCTATGACAATTCACAACCAGAAAAATCTGTCATGCTAATCCATCCACTTGCACGTCCTTTACAATTAAAACTACAAACATATTGATGTTTCTATGGATTATTCTAACAGCTCGCAGTTTCGTGCATTAGACTGTAACCTCCATGTCTTCAACGGTGTAAACACTAATAAGTGCTATCGTTGTAATGTTTGAGAGTTACTTTATTCGCCTAATCAGTATGTAATTATGTATACATGTATGCACACATGTATGTATGCATATCTGTATGTACGTAGTTTAAAAGTACGTCACCAGAATCATGGCTATATAATACATATCACATTTAATTTGTAAAATTGGTAAAAATTACAAAAATCTTTAGGAACATAAACCTTTCCAAATAGACGTTAATATGTAGACCAATAAGATAAATGATAAAAGGTAAATATATTAAAATTATTTAAAAGGTATGTACAAGATAGTGGTAAGAAATGTACAATCATTAAAATATAGGATCTAATTGTTTTAAAAACCCATTCTTTTACAAAGTCTAAGATTTTCACTGGTTGTAATTAATGAAAAATCTTCTTAATTTAGTTCACCTAAAACAATCTGTCTCAGCGGGTTGAAGTCGATACACTCAACTGGAATGTGTTCCTTTGTCAGTTGACACTGGCAAGATATGCACTCTGGTTGAGGTTCACCCTTTAGAAGGCATGCATGTGTCAGGTACGTGTTTTCTATACGAGCGGCACAATTCCACCTCATCTCTGAGGATTTGTTCTATATGAGGTATGCCACTCTCCAATAATGGGTTTGATGTTCCGAAGATCGCTTGTGGAGATTTCGTTCCACATATTTTGCCAAGCTTGTAGAACATGCTGATTTTTCTGGAGCCACTTTATTGGTTACTGCAAGGCAGCTTGTGGAAAGAAAACTTCACTATGGCCCATTTTGAATTCAGCATGCCATTGACATAGCCAAATTTAGTGCATGTGTAGACACGAAGAGAGCATTTGTTGCATCTAAATTGAGTACTAGGTTAGAATTCGATTATTTAGATAGATGATGTCAGATGTGCATAATGTTAGAGTAGGACCGAATTCATTACCATAGACATAAACCTTGTAAACAAATATGTCATTTCATACATGTGCCTTGACTAATTCTACTGGGTCTATCCTCGTGGCAGTATGCATATAGAAGGCTCTGATTCATTGAATTGACTCGTTAAATCAGTACAAAGAAATAATACTTTCAGTTCAGATACAGATCTGGCTTCCGTAGTTTTGATCTTTCGGCAAAACGGATAATTCTCCGTGTAATAATTATCATTAACATATCTTTAAAATTGTCGTTTTTCTTTTCCCAAAAAATAAAAGTACTGAAGTTATGAAAATTTGAAACTGTATATGTTTCATAGTGCTATCCCCACATGTGCCACACTGGGCCCCAGTCCGACTGCTTGACCATCACAGACAACTGGAGCCCAAATACGATCAGGTAAACATTCACACCTACTTGTATGATGATAATGGTCAACAGGTTATCTAAATGCCATAATCAAAAGACAAATTTGAAGCTAGAACCTAGGTTTTTTAAAATGAGAGGACGGAAAGCTCTCAATGGAAGGGCGCTGATTAACGATTCTAGTGTGTCATTTGCAGGCATACTTTTGTGATAATTTAGAAATATTGTAATCGCTTGTCATCCTTAGGACTATCTCACAAAGAGACGATTAGGCGTTAATTGCACGACTTCGAACGATTGTGGCTCGGGATTCTGCTGTCGGGATGCTTCAGGACAAATCTTGGCTGGCGACATCGAGACATTGGGGCCACTACGTATGTAACTGAACGATTTGTCATATTTAGGTCTCGTTGTTTTACTGAGAATTGATAGCATTCTTTGCAAATGCGTATATTTTTTAACAGGAAGCTTTACTATGAAAGCTACGTGTGAGCCCAACTAACAAATTAACCTGTCCAAAATGGTTCCTTATGGTGAAAAGTAGGTCTCGCCACCTTTAAAACTGTTTATTTATTTATTTATTTTGTCTCACTGTCTTTTGATCTTTTGCTTTTACTTTCTTATACGCCACCATGAGTTGGGGCTTTCCCCATGTCCTTACGTATGTTTGTCTGCTTGTTTTGCTTCCTCACGATACTTTTGGTTTTAAACCACGCACATTGACCAGATTTTAAGAATAGCTTGCTTTTGAAGACTGGATTGGGATGCATAAAGATATACAATGAGCTGACTTCATTCTCTAACTCTTAATGTGACATGCCGTGTGTTCTAGGCACACCAGCCGGTTTCTAATCCCTGTATGTAAGTTGAACAAACAAATGATACTCAGTGGGGTCAAATGGCAGAACATCAAACTTACAGTGATTTCAAGAAACAAAATGATAAGTTAGTTCTAGTCAAAATACGCTCACCAAACCTCTCTGATGGCTTGCACTTAAGTCGAGAAAGAAAAACAAATTCATTTTTAATTCAAATGGCAATTATAATTATCTACAGCCAAAATGCTTCCGCAATAAATGTTGCCAAACTTTACTAATTCTGGGTGAATGAGAACGAAAATGATGCTTAAAACTGTTGATTGGCTCTAGTTTTAAAGATATTATACTGGGTCAGTATATACGACCCTTGACTTGGGAATGGCGGACGATAAGTGAGTTATAAAGGGAAGGGATCTCAATTTAAATCAGAAATGACTAAAATACATCTTTGACTGGATCTATGAATAAATCTATGACTGGGTTGGGACAGTACTTGCTTTTTAGGCAAAACAATGAATGATGCAATCTGAAGCTGGTATTGCGTCATCCATGATATGAATTGCATCATGTTATTCCTAGAAGTCATGGATGATGCAATCATAACTAAGCTTACATCACTCTGCTGAAGAAATTGACCTATATCAGCTCTACAAACCATACAGTGTCGTGCTCTCTCATTTGTCAGTGTTTGAATTTGCAAAGGGACACATTTCTGTTTAGCCAAAGTGAGCAGAGATGCCTCGTACTTGTGTGAACAATGCAGATAACTTCTGCTATGTTTGTGGTGAAGTGACTTTTGCATCACAAAAGTGCAGTATAACCACCATGGATAAGAAAGCCTATCACCTTTTTGTTTTGGCTGCAAAATTGGAGATCAGGACAGATGTGGCCCCCCTCCCCCCCCCCACACACACATGCTGCAACACTTGTGCAACAAATCTTCGCCAGTGGTTGAACAGGAAAAGGAAATCTATGCCTTTTGCAGTGCTAATGATTTGGAGAGAGCCAGCAGATCATATTAGCAATTGTTACTTCTGCATGGTACCTCCAGTTGGGAAAGGTGTCTCAAAGAAGAAAAAGTGGACTGTGCATTATCCAAACATTCCGTCAGCTTTACGCCCAGCACCCACGGAGAAGGACTGCCGGTTCCTGATGCACCAGAATCATTCTCACTTGTGTCAGACGAGGAAGAGGATGAAACTTCTAGTCCTGAACCATCAATGTCACATGACCCATATTTTCTCCCATCCTCCTTCTCTGAACCACACCTCATAACGCAAGGTGAACTGAATGACCTTGTCAGGGATTTGGAACTACCCAAGAATAAGGCAGAGCTGTTTGGCTCCAGACTACAGCAGTGGAATCTCCTGGCAGGTGATGTTAGAGTTTCCATGTTCCGTGACCGTCAAAAGGATCTTGTCTTATTCTTTTTCATGGAAGGTGATCTTGTAGCCTGCAACAAAATCGATGGTGTGATGGCAGCCCTCAACATCGTTCATGATCCAAATGAGTGCAGACTGTTCATTGTTTCATAGAAGACGAGCCTTAAAGCTGTTTTGCTGCATACTGGCAGTGTTTTGCCATCAATTCCAGTTGGTCATGCAGTCCATATGAAGGAAACCTATGAAAATGAAACAACTTTTGAGGTGCATAAACTATGACCAACATCAGTGGCAGCTTTGTGGCGATTTCAAGGTTCTTGCTCTCTTGCTTGGTCTGCAGACTGGATACACAAAGTACTACTGTTTTCTCTGCAAATATCCCAGTCGTGCGAGAGATTCCAACTACATCAAGAGAGATTGGCCACTCCGACAGTCATTGGAGCCTGGGATGAAAAGTGTTCAGCATCCACCACTTGTTGAATCAAGGAAGATTGTGCTACCACCCTTGCACATCAAGCTGGGTCTAATGAAGAACTTTGTCAAGGCCATGGACAAAACACAAGCAGCTTTCAAGTACCTCCATGGAAAATTTCCAAGGTTAAGTGAAGCTAAGATAAAGGAAGGTGTCTTTGTTGGTCCCCAGATTCGTGAACTTCTTCGAGAAGATGCATTTCACCGTGCACTGCGTGGCAAGGAAAAGACGGCATGGAAAGCCTTCCAGTTAGTGGCAACAAATTTTCTCGGAAACAGCAAGGCAGACAACCACAGGGAGTTGGTGGAAAACCTCCTCCAGGCATACAAAAGCCTTGGTTGTAACATGTCACTAAAGATACATTGTTTGCACTCTTATGAAGATTTTGTTCCACCTCACTGCGGAGCAGTGAGCGACGAGCACGGCGAGCGATTTCACCAGGACATCGCAACAATGGAGAAACGCTATCAGGGCAAATGGAGCCCATCAATGCTTGCAGACTATTGCTGGACAGTGGCAATAGATGCTCCATTTAATGAATACAACAGACAAGCCAAGAAGCGCCGAGTAGACACTGAATAAGGACTAAACTATGTACTTACATATACATAATAGTTTTTTGACAATTTTTGAATTTATATTCAAAATTTATTTATATATCCCTTTTGCTGTTTTTTAAAGTGTTACATAAACAGGACAGGTGAAATATTATCATGCAAAGCAACCATAAACACATGAAAAGACCTGGGTTTACAATTTATGATGAAAACTCTACTATGTACACAATATACATAGACGTAAAATGTAAAAACTTAAATATCTTGGAAACAGTAGCCAATCAGTTGTTTTATTTGTCATATTTGAATTCAGCACATCAAAATCCCTAATAAATAGCATATTTTATCTCTGAAGCAGACGACTTCAAAAATATTTTAGACCAGTGTTATCTAAGTATAAATGAAATAATTTTGTACAATATGTGTAATTACAAACTATATACACGCCACATGCTTTCGTGTTGGCTTGATGTTGGCAGAAAACAATAAAAGCAATGATGTTAGAGTTTAAAACGATCAAAGGTGAATTTGGCAGTCTTTTAAAGAAGAAAGACGGCTTTGACATCATTTAAGTTAAAATTAAGCTGACTGCAATCCGGCAACACGGTTTGATCAGATGGAAACCTCGATTCCTTATATCGAAGAAGGCCTTCAAAAAGAACCTAAAGGTATGATGGGAACACTATCCAGTTCCATCAACAACATATATAAAACAGTTGATGAAAAAATAAGAGTGAAAATTGTTTCCCAATAAGTAGAAAACAACACCATTCTGGAGAAGCATACGAGACAAACCAAAAAAGCACAAATGCAATACAGAGTGGCTGGACGAAGTGAATGACAAGCTATGGAAATTTGATTAATAACAGGATATTTTAATGACACTAACATCTTCGTGGAATCAGTTACTAAAATTGCCAACTGGAAAATCCCTGGCACAGACCAGGTTTATAGCTACTGGCCCAAACATTCACTAGAATCCAGGATAGCTTAGCAGCTCAGTTACACGATTGCATGAACGATGGCAGCGCCCCATTATGGATGACACGAAATCGCACTCGTCTGATGAAAGACAAAGATAAAGACCCAGCAGTGAGCACAGACAGCCCAATAACATGCATGACTCAATAGAATGATTGCAGATATTTTGTACAACCACCTACACAGCAAACGACTATTTGGAGCAGAACAGAAGGGCTACATATGAAGATCGAGAGGGGCAAAAGACAAGCTACTAAGATGGTGCTTTGAAACTACTGAAGGGGGGTGGGGTGGCGTGGAAAGTCCTGTGTATAATTGTGATTGACTACAAGAAGGACTATGACACAATATCCCACTTGTGGATTCTGAATTGTCTGGAGCTTGTTGGCATGGCGAGAAGTATACATAGAATCATATATGCAGTGTGGTGTCTCGGTAAATGCAACTCACGCTTCAGAAAAATAAACTGCGAGATCAAAAGGCGTATCGTACAAGAAGACTCACTGTCACCTTTAGTGTTCGTGATTGCATTCATTCCTCTAACACGAGTGTATAAGGCAGGATACCAAATAAGGAGGAATTCAACAAACAGTTCTATTGCAGAAAATAGTCTGAAATAGACACTCTGGTCCAGATGGTAAGGGTTGACACATCTAACATCTCAATGGATTTTCGAATCAGCAAGAGCGCGACACTAAGCATCAAGCGTAGCAACTAGAAAACAAGACAGGAGACATAAAGCTCGATAACCCAGAGACTAAAGCAATTTGTAGGAGGATAAGGACTGCAAATACTGGGGTTCTTGAGGCATACAGCATAAAACATGAAAAGACGACGATTTAAATTAGAAAATAAAAAATAGCACGTTCGGGGATGGAGAGAGAGAGTGTGTGTACTATGCTCGAAGATATATGGACGTAACAAAGTTGCAGCCATCAATTTCGGGGAAGTCGCCATCATCAGGTTCGCAGCTGACATTGTGGATTGGACCAAAGACACGTCTCACCGTTGTGAAAAATATTCAGAAGTAAGGACGAGACAATCCATCACTAATGACAGTCTATCAAATTAGCCCAGCGTGAGTACAAAAACGGGCACGACAAACTAAGCCGAGACGTCCAAATGGAGTTGTCGAAGAAGTATAAGATGGAGCATAACCACAAGTAGTATGATCATAATGCATAGAGAATGGTTCAGAGCAGTAGGGCAAAAATCAGGTGGGATTTCAACACCCAGACGAATCCAGGACACAGCACAGGAGGTCAGACATAGTACAGATTACTTGGAGAGCAACATGTCATACCTCAAAAACATAGCGGTACCCGGCGACGCTCACGTCAAGCCCAAGGAATAAGAAAAAAAGTAACTAAGCACAGTAACATGTCTAGAGAAATTAGAAAGGTTTGGAAAATGCAGACATAAGTCGTACCAACTGTGGCGGGAACACTAGGATTAAACCCCACAAGTTAGGAAATACTAGAAACAGCGCTAAAACCAGATTCACTACCGAAAGCGGCACTCCCAGCAAGAAAACTGTAGGTGGTCCTTAGCCAACGGAGTGGATCGATCCTAGGAGAAATGACAAGCCAGAAAAATCTTCAAAAAGACTGCTAAAGAGAGGAATAAAAATGATAATATTAATAACAATAATAATAATTCGCAAGATGAAAGTTACACTTAGAATAGTCGTTTAACATATGCTGAATTATTTCTTAAAGAAGTAATATCGAAAAGAAAATGAATAAGTTTGCCATTTAAAGATCAGGAAATAATACATATTATGGTTTCAGGTCTTATATTTTCATAAGATGTATCAATTCAAGACTACTTTTAATTGGTTTTATTTTAACCTTGTTTTATATTGCTATTTAATGAGCAATATTTTTTTTTTAAAACGATAAAATTGATGCACATAAATATGTGCATTTGTATATTGGTAATTTTAGGGGAAAGCTCCTCTCGTTCATATAAATATTAAAGTAATTAATCTTAAACTTTTTATGTTCTATTCTGAAATTTATTAGCTGGTGGTGAAAACAAAACTGGCACGTGCTCTCAGCAAATTGGACGTGAGGGAGAAGTTTGTGACTGTGGATGTCGGCGAGGTAATTTGAATCTATCTATCTATCTATCTATCTATCTATCTATCTATCTATCTATCTATCTATCTATCTATCTATCTTTCGTCTATTAGTTTGAGAAAGAAGAAAAGATACGAAGAGGAAATTAAATTAATATCGGAAAATACATGTATATTGTAGTCATATGTAAATTGAAGCGTGCAAAATTACTGTCAGTCAATTTTTCTCTTTTCATGTAAATGGGCAATCATAACTCAAACTGCTTACTAAAGTCTCAGCGAATAAAATATCTCGAGATGTGTGCATGTGGGGAGTGTAGTGTAGGGATTTCTTTTGTAGAATTTGAAGAACGGTAGGGATCTCTACTGGACGTCTGCGAATGTATCTGCAGAGGGTATTTGTATCTTCCTCATCGATTCAGTCTTTAGAGGGTAGTAGGTCGGAATGAGTTGTGAGTCCTTGCTTTGTACAGTGAGTGGATACTCTTCAGTTGCCCAAGTTTTAGAGACACAAGTGTTATCAATATTTGTTTAAAATTGGGTTGCCAACATTCTTGTTTATTTGTTTTCTTGCAAAATATATGCATAGTCATGTCTACATTTAATGTTACATTAAATAGAATGTTTGCTCCAGGTCTGGAATGTTATCGCCCCTTGACCGGCATGTGCTGTGCTCCTTTGAGGTGTACCGATGCTGCTTACGTCCGGAAACAGAGAGAAAACTGGGAAAAATGCTTGAGTGATCCTAACTGTCCCATGCCGGTGTAAGAGATCCATACGCACTTGACCTTGAAGGACACGTCAATAAGTTTAATGCAGGAACTAGGAGCATTTAGTTACCTAGTTCCACTGATAGGAATGAAAGTGACTAAGACAAATAAAGATGATACCACTACTTTTCTTCTCTCACTCTTTTTCATAATTATTACATATGAATTATTACTTTTATTTCAACATTAAACTACAAGCAAAGCGATATTTATGCTAAGATAAGTATACACCGTTACGTACACTCAATGAGCCGAATATTAATCTTCCTAAGCATAAATTTACTACAACATCACGTGTATTTTCACTTTAAAAAGGGACATGTTTCCACGTATGTGATTAACTCTCTTTCTATCTGTACATTTTGTTGTTTTGGCTGCAATTTGCTATTTTTACATGCTTAGAACTTAACTTTTGGTCAGCACTATATAGTCATTAATGTCCCGCCGTGTCGATATACATACATACATATCAGTATTATATAAGGTGAGAGCTCTGGCGCACTAGCTATGTTTTGTTTGTTGTTTGAATTTACATACATCAGCTGCTACTTCGTTTCATTGCTAGTAAAAAAGATTACCACACCGTGCCACCCAATGCGCCAGAAACTCACTTTATGTACTACATATATCAATGCCCGCAATCTATTCTAAACTCACCTTATGTACTACATATAGCAATGCCCCCAATCTATGCTACATACATAAACAAAAACGATATCAGTACCAAAAAATAATCAATATACATGATTTGTAAAAATCTGTCTAGAAAAAGAAGTAATTTTAAGCATATACATTTTGTCATCTGTTTAATAGGGATTTGTTTTGTTCTATTTATTGCTTCATATGTCCTACTAAATTGCTGTGTAGTCTCGTTAGTTGCTTTAACTGATACTGCGATTATATTAAATGCTTCGTTTGCCTTTAAAACAACAAATTGATCGAATAATTAAATTCGTTCTATCTGTTGCCTGCATATTTCTAAATTGAAAAGGCTCCATTTTATTCACAGAATTTAGCAATGCTTCACCAAAAATTTCACATTCATGTTTATAGAATAAAGCTTGGTAGGCGATCAAATGATACGGTTTTGGCTGTACTACCTGTGTAGATGTAATGTATTTTGCACATTCTAGCCTTCTTCAAAATTTTCAGCAATTTTGCATCGTGTAGATATTTTACAATCTCACAGTTACTATTTAATTTCCCCTCATTGCTTTTTTAATCTCGATGTTTTATAAGTAGGATTTAAACCCTGGATAACCCATTATGATTTGCATAAACTCCGACGATGTGCTATGTGCAGTCTCCGAAGTTCTGGTTAATTAGGATATTTATAATGTCCGCTGGCCCACCACCTGCTGCTCATTTAACCTTTTCTTTTATTTCTTTTCTTTATCGTTGATTGTTTACCGTCTTCTACGGAGTCGAGTTATTTATCCGAAACAAGAACATAATTTTTATTTTGACGTTTTTACGCAATCTAAACGGGGATGGTATATCAAAGCTGATCATGAGTTTATAATATGTATTCCCATGGCACTCCAGCAGTTTTGTAAGGTCTACATATTTTCCTCTCCTTATCTAATTCGGAAAACAAAACATTCAAAATTAGTGATCGTTTAAAGTTCTCCGTTCTCCGTGACGTCCTAAGTATTTTTGATAGAATAGAGGTAATTCCTGTACAAGTACTCAAGTACTTGACAATAGAAATATTTATTTCCTATGTCATTTTTATTTATTGCTTCTGAATTTCAGTTATTAATTAAATGCCTCACTTTTTATATATATATATAAAGATGTGTGTTTACACGTAGTCAAGCAAAAAAGAATTAAAAACAAAAATAACCTCTTATCATTATGAGCTGACTAAGCTACTTTTCTCGTCTTGATGTTATCTTTAGGAATGTGTGTATAAATAATTACAAACTAGATCCTGCACATTATTACAGTGCATTGGAACTACGTCATGAAAATAAATAAAGTTGAATCAGAATAACTGACAGATTATTATATGATCTTGATGATAGAATTAGAAATTAAAGGAGGAATTAGCATGATACCTCATAGATACGCTAAAGTAATTTATGAATACTATGTCGATGATCAAAGTAAATTGAGATATGATTAAGAATACGATAAGTCAAGGTCAAGGTCAATCAAATATGTACCTATATCATGATAATTTGTAAGAATAGGCAATGAGCTAAGTCAAGCACTCTAACGGACAACCAAACAACAAATCAAAGTCATAAATACAATCTAATATATTGGACAACTAAAATCGTTAACGGTAGTTTAGAAGCAGATTTAGAGATATCGACATATCTAAACGACATTTCAAACATTACCCGTTAGCGCCTGAAAAATTAATCCCAGAAGAATGTGATTTATCACCATCGCAGAAGAACTTAATAGAGAAGAAAAGAAACGATCAAGCATTAGTACCAAAGTCATTGAGCACGTTCAAGACCAAGGGGAGATACGCCATCCATGATCATTTTTTGAAGTTGGATGTTCAGTTAGGTTTGAGAAAAAAGAAGATACAGGGGTTTGTGTTAGTCGACCAAGAAGCATGCTTGAAATCTTAGATAGAATTAAATACCAATCTAAGACTAAAATAAAATGTTGTCTTTGAAAAGGACTTGTTATACTCATGAATAATTTATGTTTGATAAACAGATTGAAAATCTACGCAAGAGAACAAAGGTTAAAATATGTGCAGATAAAATAAAATTTCACAGATACCAGCAAAATTTAGCATTTGGAAAGAGAACGATCATAGATAAAGCCTTGGTGTTAGTTTAAAGCACAAAATAATTAGCCAAAATCCATCTACAGTGTCAGACCTAAGCAACTGGTTAAAATGTTAAATTTACTACAGGAAGCTAAAGCCAGTATATGGTGATAAAAAGAGTTTGCTAATGACAGTTACAAATTCGTTATGTATTAATATATAGACTGATACATTATACAACGGCATATAAAGGATTACATTCAGTTTTACGAAACATGTGATTACAAGAAAGATGCTATATTTAGTATCCCTCGAAGGTACCAGTTCTTTCCAAATATGAATTATGTGGTGTGCCTATACAAGAATTTGCAAGATATATTCTTTGAGGACTGACAAAGAAGAAGCGAATATATCTACAAGGATAAAGAAATACGTGATCACAAAGATTCTCAAATTTAACATGTACATAGATTAACTTTGTAACAACACTGAAAACTACCAAGAGATGTATATAATAAGATGGGACCATTATAAGTTCTACAATATTACGGTAAATAAGGCTGTACGAAGTTTCCATAGTGACACACATTATTTAGTGAATAACATAAACACACTTCTTCATAGTTACGATACCACCTTGTAATCCTAGGATAATCAAGACGCATTAAACATTTATTCTTCTGTTTTATTTAACTTTTCAACTCTCTCTTCTCTCAGAGCTTAGGTATTACATTGTTTTCCGCAAAGAAATGTTTCATTTGCTTCTTATCTTGCAGTACAAGACCATTAAAAACCTAACATTCTCATGCAGGTCCATTATACCAGAATTGTATCTCTGCACTATGACCCACGCCTATTTGTAAGCCCTTTATGTTATTGCTATCTTTTAGCGTTTAAGAAATGTAGTCGAAGGTAACATCTGACCCTATTATGTTATCCCTTTGATTGTATCTGCAATGTCCTACATTATTGACCTCAAGGATTGTTTGGATAACAGACAACTCATTAAAGTTATCAGGTGGATCAATTTGTTGTTGACTTGTGGTGTTTTGGAGATGTCTTTTACCTTTCTTCTTTCTTAGAGTTATGTACTTATTCCAAAGCCACATATCACACATGCTATTGTAGCTTCTTACTCAACAACTCCATTCATGTTACATGTCTCACACTCTCTAAAAATATCACTATCTAAAATATCAAAATGTAATATATCCATTTCATTGAACTTGCATCCTTTATAACGCTAAAGATTTGATTTTGTTGCTCTGAATGTTTACTTGAGTACCAAACACAAAGTAGATGTACATTATGTGAGCGTCTACATTATTTTTCCTTGTAATCTCTGTGTGCATGCTTTCTTGAGCATTAGGTAAATTATGACTACTACCATGTAATCAATTATCCTGTGTAATTCTCCAATTCAAGCCAGATGAAATGGTGAGCCGTATAAAAATTATTTACGCTTAGATTATTGAGTTACATGTATTCATTGAAGTTCTTTGTTGCTTTTGTAAACTATTGTCTTAATTTACACCCTTGAGAATTAAACTTGTCTTGTATAATTTCCACAGTCGCCATTTACTTTCCTATCGCTAAATCGGAAAATGTTTCCGGATCTGTTTCTTTGTCTTTCCTAAACATTATTACGACTCCTTTTAAAATCATTCGTGTTGAATCAAGGATGGAATCTGTTAAGTTGTATTAGCTGCCACATCAATAATTCTATTTCTTTGGAAATAGTCGTAGACCAAAGTAATTACGTCCCTATACGTATTGATCCATTCAGTCTGAACTAATCGTATCGTATTGTAGACAAATATTTTCTGATTTTTAATCCTAGTTACCACCTTCTATTTACTTTAGAGGTTTTTGCTACTTTGCATATCAGTCACAATACATTCTTGTTTTTTGTTTGTTTCAACTGTATCAGGTAACCGCAAATCTTTGTTCGTCAAGAAAATGTTGTAATCTGTAATCATGCAGCTTAAAGGCTTCTAACTACCATAAGTACTGGTTATGTCTTTAACATGCATTATACCTAACTTGTTTACCAATGAGTTGTTAGTACCTCCTAACCTTTACATCAAATGATATGAAAATTATCCATGCAAAATAATAACATTGGGCTCTAACTTAGGTATTGCCACTTGTAAAATTTGTTCTGGTTTAATACAACTTGGCGTGTGTGTAATACAATAATGTGTCAAATTAATATGCTTAGTAACATGTGTAGTTTTCTCTAGTTTGTGAGAAGTTTTGTATTTTCCTTACGTTGTCATTCTTGCTCTTTAATAGAGACAAAATCTAGAACAGTTTGAAGCAAATTTATAACCAAAACGAACACTAACACCCATCACAAGGGCAACACATACATACTAATATTTTATCTGCTCATCAGAAAGCAGATTAAAGCGCCAAACTTATGTTCCATAGGTTTTTCTACAATAACACTAGGATGAGTAAAACAATAGCGAACAAAAGCATCATCCAAATTATTCAGCAACTGAGTGAGTGACAAAGTTTGTTTTCTCAATCTTTCAGTAAAGTAGTTGAGTGCCTTTGCACTTGAAATCTGCAGTTCTTCCATAATTTTATGGTGTCTAAGTCTCTCTTAATTTTCAGCATTTGGATCAAATAGTTGAAACAGATAATTGTCTCCTACGCATACAAGATCGTTAGCTATTGCACCGCTAATGATAACTGCCACAGTTTGTGTGCGAACGCTATTTATTGGTGACAAATGTAAATACTGTTTTTAAATAGTATCCTGAAATCAAATTGAAAAGGTCATTTCAATTTCAATCCAAAAATAAATTCTTATAGATAGTATGTACGTGATTCATTTAAGGTATAAATACTGTTTTCTTTTTGAAGTCTACTGCGAAAGCAACACCTTGATTATTAGCCCGAGATCCAATTAATCAGTTATCTAAACATTTAGATTGATAAAAATCGTGTGTAAACCTGATTTTTCTATTATAATGGCACATTCCTGTATATTATCTATTGTGTGTAACTTGTAATCAGCAAAAGTTGATGAACCATAGTTAAATCCGTGATTTCGATAAATTTCAGGCTTACAAATAACCGTAACACTTGTTTTTCTATACAATCAACATTTCTATTATACTTATTTCTTTCTTTAACATTAACTAACCTGTTTGAACGATTAATTATTTTAATTCCATCTTGATATTCTTGACTTAGTGCAATGCAAACATCGTAAAGTAATGTACAACCATGTATTATTATGGTTTTGTCATCCGACTTCTTTTCTGCTTTGATAAATTGCATTTATTAGTGTTCTAATTTTCCCAAACAAAAGCGCAATAGTTACCCTAATTTTGGTGTTCAATTAAGTTTTGAATGTCTCTATTTTGTTCGTTTATTTCGGTTTTAACAGTGTCAATTCTATCACCTAATGCAAAAGTATTGTTATCTATTTCAGTTTCAAATGCGTCTGTTTTCACTGTAAAGTTTTGTTCTAAATCATTTAAATCTTGTCTCAATCGTTTCACACTGCTGTATGTTTTGTCAGTACTACTTTGTACCACACCAATATTGTTAAATAGTTCTAAATAACCATATTATTTTTTTTCTGTTTAAGATTGTTCTAATTCCGCAGGATGCTAATTATTTATGAGTTGATAAAGTCTAGTCATTTAACAGTGTTATTTTCTCGTTTGGCTACTTTTATATAATACTAAGTTGTTTCCATATTTCCGAATATACTTTTATTCACATTTATTTTGTTTTGTTGTCTTCCATCTGTTGTGTTATTTCAGTTAAATCATGCATCTTTTACAACTGTGGAAGCCTATTATTGTTAGTATTTATTTTGTTTTTTAAGTCTATACCACATGTACCAACATCTTTGGTAAGTCTGTATATCTTAATAGTTTTGCTGGATTACAGCATACAAATTCTTATATAACTTTTCCATTTGAGCCTGTATAGTGCCATAATCTTCCAGATATTTCTTTATTTGGTCCCTGTCATTCTCTGATGCATCTATGTCTGAGTTTATCCTCCGTTCAGTGGTTTTAATGTGGAATGTTCGGTACTTCTACACGTCTTGTGTAGCATTATATAGAGTATTAAATTTCTTTTTATACAAAACTTGTGCATATCAATTTTTTTTAGTTGTCCTCAATCTGCTTTTGCTACTCTTGAATTTTGTTTGTTCTTTAACTACCACTCTGTTAAATAGCTGTTAATTTATTGTTTACTCGTTCTCTCCAAGCTTTCATCTCTTTCGAAACATTATCATCCAAAGTCTTACGTATTGAAGGATCAACATGTTTTTGTACAAGCTGTCCAGTAGCTGCATCAGCGGTGAAGTCCTTGCGTATTGATCGACATAGTGTTGAATTTTGTCCAGGCTTTGTAGACACATCTGTTCCTCCTTTTTTGTGTTTTTTTTTCCTACTGATTTAAAAATAAAATTACTAGGCCTCTTAAAAATATTTCTCCCATTTACATTACTTGCTAAACATATATTACAGACATACTGTGGAAATCTATTAAATTTATGTCCTCATCGTTAGTGCCAAAGCTAAACCTGTTTGTGATATCTCCATGTACATGCTTGTAATGGGTGTTAAACAGTGTAAGAAAGAAAGTCACCATGAACAATTTCAAACGAGTAGATACTCTATCAAACACAAATAAAACCCTAAAAAAATGTATAAATGTTTAGGTTTAAAAATCCACAAACTGTATTAGATTCAGTAGACGCCGTTATAGTTATATGATAAAGAAATCCTGACAATTTAGAGTTGTAGTTGGTTATGTACACCGTGAAACTATTACACAAAATAATTAGAACCTTAGAGTTATGTTTCGAGAATTATATATCAATACTTTTTCATTTCTTCCTCATCACCATTTGCAAATATTCCTTCTTTGACTTTATTTACACACATCTTGAGGTTGTAAAAACGAAAAGAA
This sequence comes from Margaritifera margaritifera, assembly GCA_029931535.1. Lineage (NCBI taxonomy): Eukaryota > Metazoa > Mollusca > Bivalvia > Unionida > Margaritiferidae > Margaritifera > Margaritifera margaritifera. Next base: position 6,146,901 of record JAQPZY010001652.1, on the reverse strand, counting down.
ATTTAAACAAGTTTTTATTTTTTCTTGTTGTTGATGTAATACAATATGTATTGTTTAATTTTGTATAAAACATTGTAATGTCTAGCAACAAAATCCATTCTCTGCAATGAAATGTATAGCTTAACATTCTGTTATCAATTGGATTGGTAAAATTTATTTCTTTCTCAGCTGATTCTCCTATCGTATTAGAACTTGCTATTTAAATAGCATACAGGAAAACAGCTAAGATTTACAGATTTCCATTTACTTCTATTATCACAATATACTTCTGGTTGTTGTAAGTTTATTACTTAATTAATTTTACTCCTCTAAAATGTCTTTCTCAGTTTTCAGTGTTCTAAATCTCTGTTATTTATTTTCTTCCCGATTGCATTCTTGTTATATTTGTTACCAGTCAACTTAAGCTTCATGTGATTAATCTTATTATCACTTATTGAATTTCTGATCATGTCATCAATACTGTTTAGCTAACTAATGCATAAATCATTAGTTCATCGTGCTTATAACTTTGCTGTAGATCAACATTTCCTTGAAAGCTTTTGCAACAAACCCCAGAAAAGTTGCACCAAACCCTCAAAACGCCAGAGGGATAATAATTCATGTTGCTATTCATATAGCTTCTACACCAGCAGCTGCTACACCAATCCCACCCGAACGGTAGGCATGCTAATTTATAGCCGTTTACAGCAAACTTGTTCTTAATTTCGTTCATCTTTTGCAACGTGAAAATAATGCAATTGTCTTATATCATTTCTTTGATCTGTTCTTGTTTCCATTTATTTATAACAAAGTTTTACATGAACGCAAACGTGATTTGTAAGTCATTTACACATTAATCAACACCGTATTTCAACTAGCTTTACATCGACTTGAACTCATCTTACAATTATGTTGAAATGGTAAAAAAAAATACTGTTACAGTAGTAACATTTTAGTAGTGAAACATTTTTTTAATATAAAATAGTAAAACACCATTGATGGGTACTATTACAAGTTCAAAATGCAAAATAAAATAATAGGTTAATAAAGATAATGATTTCTGCAAACCCTGTATGAAGCAGTAAGAGTGATCAAATTAAGGATTGCTTCAAAAACTGGACAGAAGAAACTGGAATGAATACTATAAAAAGTATACTAAAGTAAAATTTGTATGGTGTTTTCCGGCACAACAACACAAGCAGGTTATTTAGGGTCAAGACAATTGGAATAAAGTGCCTTTCCCAAGGACACCACTGTCGTCGATCTGGGCTGGTCCGACGGTAGCATTCGAACCCACACCCTCTCGGTCGCGAGGCCGGCACGCTAACCACTGAGGAATCGAGGCTCCTTTACTAAAGAAAGATATCGCAATGATTAAAATTTTATGCTAATTCACTTGGCATGAGTTAGAATTTTAAATGCATTAAATCAAAACATCCAATCTGATACAACGTTGAAAATATTTGGTGGTTCTTGTATTTATTTTCTACCGTAGATGGTTAAAATGCTTCAGCTGGTCAAACACTAAAGTCAGTGAAAACAGATCAACAAATGTCAAAATTCCACACAGAAGAGAGATACGGAATTACTTTGGAATAGTGAAGGCATGCAAAACTACCACATTTATCATTGATGTGATTTTGAATCACGTGTTTTAGTCGGTTTGTTCTCTTTTTGGTCCCTTAGTTCTCTTTTTGGTCCCTTACACACACACACACACACACACACACACACACACACACACACACACACACACACACACACATATATATATATATATATATATATATATATATATATATATATATATAAAATTTCATAATAGACATACACTCCAGTAATAACATAATAACAACAGTTGTTACAATTTTGGTTAAAGGGAAAATGTAGGACAAACAAAAGAAGATGTTAGCTACAAGAAATCGTGGAAGTAACATCTTAAAGTTGCTAGGCTAATGTAAAAAGAACAAAAATTGATATCGCCAGATAACAAAGCTGTAGGAGGACCTTTAGAACATCCGTTAGAATACACCCTTAAACAAAGACAGCAAAGAAGAGTTATTGAGGAAATGGAGATACAACCAACTGACATATTTGGTGTTTTGTTCCATGTTTACCATCTTTTAGTTTCTTCTGTCTTCTGCAGCTGGCACATGTTACAGAGTATCCATTTATTTGCCAGAGGATATGTACAATAGCTGAAGTAGCAGAAATGGAATTTAGCAAAATTGTTGATGATTTTATGTCACATTCTGTTGACATTCTTTCTAAGTTCGAGGTTAAAACCTTCGTTATAAAGCACTCGTTATAAAGAAGTCTTTCGAAGATGAAAGTGGTTGGGTGTAAAATCTTCAGTAGATGAAAGTGGTTCGTTAGGAATCATTATCCGTCTCAATACAAAGCTTAAACTTAATTTTCTTTATTCTGAAAGCTATCAGCCTCTGGAAAAATCATCGGTACTCGCTCCCGGCAACAACTTGGACGTGAGAGTGAACTTCTTGACAATAAGTGACTCTTGCCTGCTATATAAAGTTTACCGTGAAGATAGGTTTGCCTTAGTTTGGTATGTGTTTTCGCGGCAAAACAATACAATGGAGATTATTCAGTGCCGATACAATCCGAATAAAGTGCCCAGGGGCACGCTAGAGTGACCAATCCTAGCCGATCTCATAATAGGACTCGAACACGCACACCTATGGTCGCGAGTCCTGCACACTAACCACTGATCCAACGCGGCCCGTACCATTCGTTAGGATTACCACATTTGTAACTTCTTTGTAACTTGTGAACGCTCAAAAATTATTTTTGTGAAGTGACATTTTTAGATTATCACAATAAGCTAGGTTTTATAAAATTCTAATAAAGCCCAAAATATATTGTGCCCGAAACCAGACATAAAGATACATGGTTCAAACAATGGTAGAATAAACATAGCAATTCTAAGAAGTGCTAGTTCATAGGTCAGATGTAGATTACCGTATTGTTCATTTATCCTAAAAATTATAATCAAAAACTCGGAAATGTTTTTTTTTATTATTATTCAGCAGCGCTTTTGACCGGACCGAAATTTACTGCTGGTAAGGCATAAAATGTTTAACTCAAAAAATAATTGGAAAATCAGAAACATTGACAATCGCAATGAAAATAGCAATGCTGATAATTTTATTCTGTAATTCAAGACCACCAACTCATAATATAATATAATCTAGAAAAAAACAAAACAAAATAAAAGACAAGAAAAACTTTAGTGTTGCACATATCCCCGTGCTCCCTCCCTTTGCCCTCCTCGCATCTCCCCACCCCACTACCCCCACCCTTCCTCGCAAAGAAGTATGTGCCAAAAGGATCGAGTCTCAGAATGGTAAGAAATGACTCATTGGCCAATTTTAGTTACATAACTGAACTTGTCTTTTCATGTAGAGTATCTATGGTTATGGGTGCGGATCTTTAAAGTTTTCAAGTTATGACTTAAGTACCTAAGTCCCTGGTCGCAGGAAAGGACACCGAGTTGTGGGGAGGGCGTGTATCGGTTTTATTCCTTTTCGGTCTAGAACCTGCCCCCGTTAAGTACACACACACACACACACACACACACACACACACACACACACACACGCACACACACACGCACACACACACACGTGCAAATGTGAAGAACTGAGCATCCCAAGCGCGAAGTGCGGACCGCAATTATTACTCCAAAGGCATTAGTTATAAAATTGGTCCAAAAGCGTTAGTTATACAATTGTTCGCTAAGGCTTATATTTAAAAGTATAATTTAAAAATAAAATGTCATTCTGTATTTTCGCCACGCTGGATTGACTACAGCGGAGCTGCACCAACCAATACTTCAGCGTAAGACTGTAGAGCAAATTAAATCAAGTAAATGACTATGCAAGTGAAAAGAATAATAATGTGAAACAGGTATCGTTATACCTCGTAATCAGTTTTAGATTAATATTGATTTGTTTAACAAGCAGTTTCAATTAGGCAAGAAATCATCATCTAAATTAAAGTATTTTTTTTTTTTTTTTTGGGTGGGGGTGGGGGTGGTCTTTTGTAGAAATAACAGTTTTATTTAACCTAATGTGATCTGACATAATATGATATAATGAAATATATTTAATAATAGTATCACTATGTCGCTAGAAATAACATTAAATGTACCCGATTTTATTACTTTATTTTTGCTGAAAAAATTCAGTGCTGAAACAGACAATGAAGTTCATGAGATATTTGCATAATTGAATATTCTTTATATGTGGTGAGGGAGGAAATTCTTTGATCACACCCTCCCCTCACCGATGGTTATCTAATCGAGAATTACAATAGGATACCTCTATATGAACAAAAAAACAAAAAAAAAAAGATTTTCGGAATATCTTCTCTCCAAGAGATGTTTTTAGCTTAAATATGTAGAAACTGATCCTTTATTCAGACACCGTCCTTTAAAATCCACTTTGGCTTGTTTCATATTTATCATCTGAGTCCATGTTTATTTTGTTAAAGTTTTCATCACTTTCTGATGATTCAAATTTAAGTATGTTTACCTATGTTGTCCTCAATGATGACCCTATCTGAAAGAATTTTCGGATAAGGCATAATGATTAACATAAGCAACTATATACAAATGTCTACCTGAAGACAATACATAAGCAAGTATATACAAATGTCTACCTGAAGACAATATATAAGCAACTATATACAAATGTCTACCTGAAGACAATATATAAGCAACTATATACAAATGTCTACCTGAAGACAATATATAAGCAAGTATATACAAATGTCTACCTGAAGACAATATATAAGCAAGTATATACAAATGTCTACCTGAAGACAATACATAAGCAACTATATACAAATGTCTACCTGAAGACAATATATAAGCAAGTATATACAAATGTCTACCTGAAGACAATAAATAAGCAACTATATACAAATGTCTACCTGAAGACAATATATAAGCAAGTATATACAAATGTCTACCTGAAGACAATACATAAGCAACTATATACAAATGTCTACCTGAAGACAATATATAAGCAACTATATACAAATGTCTACCTGAAGACAATACATAAGCAACTATATACAAATGTCTATTTGAAGACAATACATAAGCAAGTATATACAAATGTCTACCTGAAGACAATACATAAGCAAGTATATACAAATGTCTACCTGAAGACAATACATAAGCAAGTATATGCAAATGTCTACCTGAAGACAATACATAAGCAAGTATATGCAAATGTCTACCTGAAGACAATACATAAGCAAGTATATGCAAATGTCTACCTGAAGACAATACATAAGGAAGTATATGCAAATGTCTACCTGAAGACAATACATAAGCAAGTATATGCAAATGTCTACCTGAAGACAATACATAAGCAACTATATACAAATGTCTACCTGAAGACAATACATAAGCAACTATATACAAATGTCTACCTGAAGACAATAGATAAGCAACTATATACAAATGTCTACCTGAAGACAATACATAAGCAACTATATACAAATGTCTACCTGAAGACAATACATAAGCAAGTATATACAAATGTCTACCTGAAGACAATACATAAGCAAGTATATACAAATGTCTACCTGAAGACAATACATAAGCAAGTATATACAAATGTCTACCTGAAGACAATACATTTAAAGGAGTGCTCTAAGTCAATTGCCTTAATTACACGTACCAAAGATATGATATCAGCTACAATTTCATTGTGCCTTCTGGTAAGTGTCCTATTGCGCGAGAAAATTCTTTTACAGCTTTCAGTGTCAGTCAATTTTTCATTTAATTTAATTCTTGTCAGAAAAAAGTTTACGTTTATAGTGATTTTAAGAGGTTGATGTCCATAATGTCTATCCTGACAATTTCAACAATATTGGTGACATTAAACTGACTCCCATACCGTATGTGTGTTATGAACATATTAAGCATAAATATCAATTGTACCAAAGGGACAAGCAATTGAAGCATTCTTATTTTGAACGAGAAGACAATGTTTCGCAATACTTTTCTAAAGTCCAAAATTACACTTCCTAAGGATATTGTTTTTAATAATTATAATATTTGAAATATATATATATATATATATATATATATATCATGTAAGAAAAGGAAGAGATACATTGAACTCGAACTACATGTAAGTAACGGAAGATACAAATTGAACTCTTGGCCAGATGAAGCACACTCACCTACATGTTCGACTTATTAGCCAAGTAATGTGTTTACGCACAGACCCATCATTATTTGTTTCCGTTTCGGGGGCACCAGCATTAATGCCATTGTCTTCGCCTGGAGAGGCAACGCACCAATATTGAAAGATCTCCCGAAGAGTCCTACTACCTTATTCTTGCTGAGCTACCCTGCAATATCATACACATACTGGGTAAGAATTCTTCCCGCATCACCTGGCCTCCAAGTGTCTCTGACCTCGGCAATGCGGACAGTGCCAACTGCTAGCCAACCCTATGTGGTTCAGTCCCTATTGTTAACTACCAAACCCGAGATTTCCTCTACACAGACTGAGATATGTTCACACTTGCCCCGCACTGATGTGTCCTAAGGTCCGACGGCGGCAACTCTACAGGAATCAACCCTCAGCCGCCCTCGACCACAGTATCTTTGACAGTAATAGGGATTTCTAATTTTGTGTTATGTTACGGAATTATTTATCTTTTTTAATTTTAAATAATGGTATAATTTTATGATCTCTGCATAATAGTCTAACAGCTGTCGTCTTGCAGAAAGTACATATACGGTACATGTGACCCAATACATTGACCACTGGAAAAATAATATTTCGCTTGAAGCATTAGTCATGTCACGTGATCCAGCGCGTGAAGGTTTGAACTTTTTCACTTTTGACCTGAATTCCATGTTCAATAGGAAGTCAATACGTTGTTGACTTGTAATAACGTCAGTGCACAGGTACTTTAGCGGTGTCACGTATAACCTTGTTTCTGATTGGTTCGGAGAAGGTTGCTTTCGAAAAAGATTGAATTGTTTTTAAGTCGCAATACAGGGAATGATTCATTTTGTTGACCAGAAGTTAGAATAAGATCGTAGTAACTAGATGTTGATTTGAGACGTAGAATAATTGGGTTTGTATTTGATTTGCGCAGTCAGAGACTACGAATAAGATATAATTGCAGCGTTCGTCATTCTTCTATAGTACATTAAGCCTGAGAGGTCATAAATTAGATTGGTTTATTTTGTGTGCGATATTCTGCTTCAGTGATATTATTATACAGTACATTTTGGATTTAGTACTGCCACTTAAACTTTAAGAATTATACAGCTCCGTTGGAATTATCGGAAACATCTCTAGAACTTGTGTGATATTCTACGTTCACAAGGATTATTTGGAATTAATAACACTTGAATATAACTGATTCTTGTTAGTACATAAGCACTTCAGTGGCGTTTTCATTCGGAATATTCTTCATTCGGAATAAGTTGGATTAACGTCCGGATCATTGATCTTTAACATTTTGATTTCCCGATTAAGAAATAAATAGAGAAACGAACAGGCTTTCATCGTGACATCCAAAGTAGAGAGTTTCATAGCTGATCCTACCCAGGAGAAATTTGAGTCCTTGAAGAAGGACGAGTTACTTCAAATTGCCAAACATTATAGTCTGACAGAAGCAAAGGCTTCCTTGTTGAAACAAGAGATTAGGAGTATTTTGATACACTATTTGGTACAAACAGGTGTTTTTGAAGAGGGTGTTTTGAGTGTAAAGAAGAAATCTCCGTCTAGTTTAAGAAGGAAATTACAAATAGCTAAGGACATTGAGTTAGAAAAGCTCAGACTACAATGGGAACAAATGCAGATGCAAGAAAGAAGGGAGGAAAGGGAAAGAGATAGAGAAATACAGAATGAATTAAGAGATAGGGAAAGGGAAATACAGAGGGAGGAAAGGAAAATGCAGGATAAAGTAAGAGATAGAGATAGGGTAATACAGATGGGGGAAGGGGAAATGCAGGATAACGTAAGAGATAGAGATAGGGAAATACTGAGGGAAATAAGAGAAAGGGATAGGGAAGAAAGAAAAGAAGATAAAGAACGGGAATTTAGATTAAGGGAATTAGAATTGATCAGTAAAGGACACTCTCCTGTCAATACGGGTTTATACTTTGATCTAGCCAAACATATCAGACAGGTCCCCACTTTTAAAGAAAAGGAGGTAGACAAATATTTTCTCAGTTTTGAGAAAATTGCTGAGATTTTGAAGTGGCCAAAAGATTATTGGACCTCATTACCGCAAAGTATGTTTACTGGCAAAGCTAGTGATGTTTATACTGCACTTCCATTTGAACAATCTACTGATTATGAAGTGGTCAAAGAAAATGACTTGAGGGCTTATGAGATGGTACCTGAAACTTATCGTCAAAATTTTAGAAATAATAGAAAGGAAACTACCCAGACTCATTTAGAATTTGCATGGGAAAAACAGCGTTCGTTTACGAGATGGTGTGCGTCTAAGAAGGTTGATAAGGATTATGATAATCTTAAGCAACTGGTATTGATTGATGAATTCAAGAATTGTGTCAGTAGTGACTTTAGAATATACCTTGATGAGAAAGGGGTTGAAACTTTAGATAAAGCAGCTAGTACAGCTGATGAATACTCTCTGATTCACAAGGTTCCATAGATCTTCCTCTCAACAAGCTTATGTTAAGAAACCATTTCAGACTCATTTGAGTAATTACAGACCTCAGGCTGGTGTAACTATGAGGAATCAAATTTCTGATAAGGAGTATCAGAAAAACTTATCTATTCCCACGTGTTTCTATTGCAAGATGAAAGGACACGTTATTTCTGATTGCTTTAGGTTGGAAAATAAGCAACGGAATTCTACTAGAGCAGTTCCAAATGCTCTAGTTTATAAGAAGTCAAGGTCAGGGTCATGTATCAAGGAAGATACTTGTGTGGAGGCTTGCATACCTCAGTCTGATTTTGTAATGAAGAAATACGAACCATTCATGTCGAAGGGTTCTGTGTCACTTGTTGGTGACTTGGATAAGACTACCCTATTAAGATATTAAGAGACAAAGGAGCTTCTCAGAGGCTATTGTTAGATAGTACTTTGCCTTTTTCTGAGAAAACTTCTACTAGTGAAAGTGTACTAATACGGGGGTAGAATGTGGATATGTTAATGTCCCTCTTCATTTTGTTAATTTGTCCTCAGACTTAGTTTCGGGACCTGTGACCATAGGAACTGTGACTTCTTTGCCTATAAAGGGCATTCATTTATTACTAGGTAATGACCTAGTGGGAGATAAGGTCGTGGTTACTACCTAGTGCAATGATGGCATTTCGTATGAGTCCGCTCTTTATATTTTATTTGGAAAAGAAATTACCTTACTCCTATATTTGTCTCTCATACCCCGTGAGACTGTCAATCAATCTACCAAGATTATGTTGATTAAATGATAATGAAATTGAAACTAGTTCATGAAATAGCCAGATCAAATACCCAATGAAGCCCATCGAAAGAGTAAACAAAGATTTGATTATGTACACCTCCAAATTTCACGTATACCTGCTGGTTTATCTAAAGTTCTCTATCCACGATGGGATGGTCTGTTCTTCATTACTCGACTAGGCCCTAATAATGCTTATAAGACGCTTTGCTGTTCCAATATAGTACAATAAAATTCTCATGCTGCCAAGCAGATTAAACCTTATAAGATGCTTTGCCGTTCCAATATGGTACAATAAAATACTCATGCTGTCAAGCAGATTAAAGCGCTATAAAGACTCTAAGGATTATCGGCTCACGATCCAGGTCAACCCTACAATGTCCCGTTGCCCAATGGAGCACTGGACATCGTAAGTGAGGATGGTCACTCACATACTGATAAAAATCACGACGACTGGTACTCAGTCGACAAACTCTTGAAATCCAAATGGATTTCTGAAAAAACGCATTACTTGGTAAAAAGGTCTGATGGATTAATTTCATGGCAGCTAACAGAGAATATTGCTCCTGCATTAAGAAAAGCATTTCACACAAATCAAATAAATGTATCAAACTCAAGGGTTTCCATTCTTGTATGGAAGAGATAAGTTATAGTCCCATGCTCCATTCATATTCCATTCATCCATCACTTGTTTCTTTTTTTTTTTTGTTCGTTTATTTGTTTGTTTCATTTTTCTTCTTCTTATTCTCCTACCGAATCCGTGAAAACCTCTTAGACATCTTTCTCTTTTATTTGGGTAGATTTTTGGATTTGGGTAGTAGGACTTCGTTGACTCCGAGTGCGGGTCCATAGCAGATGAGCAAAGACTGAACTATGGTGTTATCCTCATATCTCTCCCACCTGTGTATTGTTCAGCCGATAAGTGGATTCACACTTTCAACAGAACATTTTATTTGAACATATTTAATAATGTCATAAAAATTTAACATCCTACAAACGAAACGGTCTCATTTTACAGCCAAATGCAGAACGCACTTTAATGCACACGCAGTCCAAAAGATTGCTCACACTAACCCGTGAGCTAGTCACAGAAAGCTTGTTTATTTTCGGCCTTTAACTTTTCCAAAAGGAGCATATCTGACCTTCGTTGGTGAAATAGCGCAGACGACATCAGGTGATATCGCATTATTGTGCTGACTCAGTCGAATAATATAATAATTTGTGCGCTCGCACGATAAAGAGGCGATTTCTCTTCCTGGTTATATCAAATTCATCATGAGTTTAATAATATACTAGATGTTATCGGCCAATATTCTAAAGTGATTCTACGTCTAGAGAAAATATTGGCTGAAACGGTTGAAAACACAGGTGATCGTCATCAAAAAGCGTAAAATAACAGCGTCTGGGTTAGGAACAGGAAAAATGCGTACATACTAGTTTCAGCCCACATTTTAGCAGAATCTATCAATCAGATTAAGACTATAGTATCGAAAGAATATCCTCTTTACTACTATAAGTTTGGTTAACTTATTTCGACGCGTAAAATCGGCGACCTATATATAGCTCTACAGATTCCTATTTTGTCACGACAGAGACCTTTCGACTTGTTCTGAATTCATTCCTTTCTCATTCCAATCAACTCCTTTTTTACTCACGGTACTACCAGAATAACCTAATATTATGTTAGTATCTTAGGACTACGAATCTTATACAACACTATCGTTATCAAAGTAACGGAAAGGACGGCTTACGTTGTTATATTCGTCCTAAACTTAAATCTATGTCTCAACCCAAATGTACCAATAACCTCTATCTCGATAATAAATATGCTATTCGCCTAACTTGCAACTTTAGTTTTTTGAAGAAACGCGTGCTACCAAACATTCTCAACATTGTCCTAAATCAAATACCAGCTTATTAAATATATAAAATTATATTGGAATGTTACAACTAAAGATGCGTAATAAAGGGTTGTAGCTTATGTATCATGAACGTGCCTTGCCACTGAGCAGTTCTGAGGACTTCCATGAGATACGATGAACACATCGCTACCTGTTCTGACAATTTCACTAAAGTTACAATGCTTTACCCTATTAACCTAATACTCTTACAACCGTGCTTTCATACCATTTGGCAGCCATCCTAAGTAATTCGTCCTTTGACATACTTTTAACAGTTTCTCTGCTTGAGTTCATATTATATGAGCACAACATATCCCAAATTTAGTCAATAGACAAAGACGCTAATCTAAGTTTTGAAGAGAGTGTCCGCCAGGGCAAAAAAAAAGGATCGACTTATCTTTACATCTCTTACATAAATTAGGTTAAGTGTGATGTTGATATGGACAGCGACTGACGATTGGATCTGCATCATATTAGTAATCTTGTTATTTAGTAGATCTATTCTAAATACCTTAGCGATTTACAGTTTTATCTACAGTATTGTTGCTCTCTCACACGACAAAAGGCGCTTCCGCAGTACATTTTCAGTTCACTGTCGCATCCGAAATATATTCTCCTACTGGTTCGACGGTATTTCTGATGTTATTGCATATGATCATATGATTTTTACTGTTTCTTTTGTGACCTTCCTGGTTGCTTTTGTTTAAGGTCCATATTATGTTGGCACGGTACCATATCACGTTTTCCCAAGACCCGAATCGCAATGTTCGCGAATTAGTTTTCTCTCTCTCTCTCTCTCTCTCTCTATAAACCATGAAAACAAAATTGATTAAAAAAACTCCCATTGCCTATTTTGACTTATCGCATTCTGCTGATGACGTTGCTATGGGCCTTACAAGAAACTCTTCTCTCTTTTCCCTGTTTGAATCTTGCAAATCAAATTTGCGAGGGGATGGTTGGAATTGACATAGCTTTAATACCTATTGAGATACACAGCTAAACGTTAGAACAGAAACAAATAATTGAATGTTCTACAACTCTCAGGATAGGTTTGAGTAATCTTTAGAATAGATCTTTTTCACATAGTCATATTTACTGGAAAATTGTTTAGAGTGTCAACGTTTTATTTTGCATACATTTACTCTGTAAGCTGGGGTGCCGACTATAGTGGGTGATTAAGTCAGGACACGAGAACGCTTAGTCATGTCGCCATTTTAAAATTTGATTATGATAGAGTTTCTTACTATTAAAGAAATATAGTCTATGTTGGATTTATGACCTTGTTGGAACCAGTGTCCTCTCACATTTTCCATATCACAAATTTTACCATAGTTAACAAATTTGAACCCAATAACTATGAGATTTTTACACTTTAGCTGCCATTTGCGTTATCCCTTAAAAATATACTCGTAGCATCCGGTGTATAGCAAACACTATTGTTTGTCATATTTGCGATTTACTTATATTTGCTTCTAAAGAAGACATTGATTCCATTATTCCATTAATTGGTAATTGCATAAATAATTTTTTCTTTTCTTTTCTCTCTCTTATTTGCAGGTCTCAGGGACACTAGGGGTAATATGTTTCTTCATTTCGTATCACTATACCCCCTCCCCACCGCCATTGCCCCAAAATCAAAAGAAAAAAGAAAAAGAAATGATATTGATTCAATCAAGCAAATAAGATAATGTATGTAGAAAAACATATTTATTTTAGTTATTGTTTTGGAAATTTCAATCGGTAACATTGGATGAACAAATACAATCCATAGAGTTGTAAAAAGGTTATATAACGGCTATATATATAGTTGTTGAATATGATCGCGAGGTTTCTCATGCCCGAATCAAACAATACATACATGCATACATACATAGGTACAAACATACAAACATACGTCCATTGAGGATGATAGTAATATTTATCATCAATAATCTCTCCATGACGATATCAATAATAATAATAATAATAATAATCGTCATCATCATTATCATCAGCCCATACATTTGTTTGTTTGATACACACAGAACAAACACATTTTCTCAAACTTCTTGAATGTAGATTGATACATATTGCATTATTTTTGTTCTTTGACATTTTCTTTATTTACAGGATGTGACGACTGACAACCCAATTGGCACCAACTGCACGAGTTCGTACGAATGTGGCATCTGGATCTGTTGTCGAGATGCTTTCGGACAAATGGTGGATGGCAGTCATGATTTTCAAAGACCACTTGGTATATGATTCAAGATAGTGTTTACCTTTGAGATAGGAGCTTCATGTCTTGTATCCAGTATCTGCAACCCAACAGCACGGTCATGGAAGGTTAGATACTCCCGCCTGCCTACATCCTCCCTGAAACCTCGGGAATCTGGTATCGGATCAATCTTTAAGACAGTTCCGAGTATTTATGAACCACCCCAAACTATTTTCCAAAGTTCATATTTCTTATTTTAAAAAGTGTAGAAGTAGATGTACGGACGGACGAAATCACAATGTACTCCACTTTTTTTCGAACACAGAAACGACCAATAATTGTCTTTTCAGACACAGCAATATGCATTTTCTCAATACGTGAACAAAAGCTTCGATCATGATCTACCTAAAAAACAAATGTTATGACTGGACGTCTATGTGAATGATTGGTGCTGTCCTATAAACCGACAGGGCTAAACGCTTTCCATTTTGTTTTTGATTTTTCATCTACCTATGTTACACACGGATGCCATATTTGGCTTTGTTATATGGAGTAAACGACTATACATTTTGCCAATTAGTTAAGCTATGGGCACATCGGACATTGCTCATTATGTATTTGTTTTACAGTTATGTGTATTGTCCCATACAAGACTAAATTATGCAATGCTAAAACGTACATTAAGGAAACGTTAACGCAGTGGAAGTGTTCACTCTCTATGTCTATAGACATGTGACGTTGACTGCATCTAGGTACCGTCCCTGGAACATTAAACAAAACAGGACAATCTGTATGCAATGTATTTAGGGTTCAACGGCATGTCAGCACAATTCTGGCTACATAGTGCCTATTAAAAGTTAAGTTCCAAAAATATAAAGTTAAAATTTCCAAAACGATTTTAGGAAGATAAACCTTCCGAATAAACGTAAACAAACTTAAACATATAGTCCTATAAGATACATGGTAATTCTTAAGAGGTATATAAAATAAAACTTAAAGGTTAACAAGTTAAATCTTATAAATATAGGAGCATTTTTTTAAAATATAAAACGCATTCGTTAACAAGTCGAATATTTTCTCTGGTGGTTCATCATTTAAAAAAATATAAAATAAAATGGCATACTACTCTAAAGAAATCAACAAAGGAAAGGGATAATTTTGGACTTGTAACTGAGACAAATATGCACAAAATTAATAGGAAGGAAAAACTAGAGACTGGCTGGATATGACGTAAGTCTTTTAAAGAGGACGTGTGCTATTATTGGACGTTACACTATAATAAGTTTATTCATGATATCACAATACAAATAAGAGTGTATTTTGACATATAATGGTATAGGGAAATATTTGTGTCGAGTGTATCAGTGCTTTCACGCTGTTTGCTTTGGAAAACCTTTCATTGCGCATGTCAGCATCTATTTCATTATACGTCTTTCCCTGTGATTTTAAATCAAACTAATTGGCAACCCTTGAAAAGCCGAATTTTGTATCAATGTCGCGCAAGGGTCAAGGACACGTAAAAAATGAAACGTTGGTTTAGTCTCTGCTTTGAATGAATGTTACTTTACATTTGTCAAACATTTTCATCAAAGTTTGAATTTAAAAAAACAGAAAGCTGTCCTCTCAATCGGTTTATTATTTGGTCTGCATAAGTCGAAGTCAGTATTTAGACTATATCAGTGCATTAGCTCTTCCTTGTATAGGGAGCTGAAGACGACGACTTTACTCTGCGTAAGTTGAAGTCAACTTTTAGGCAGATTCATGAACTATATCAGTGCATTAGCGTTTTTTTATATGGGGAGCTGAAGAAGACGACTGTACACTGCATATGTCAAAGTCAACTTTTAGGCAGAGTCATAAAATATATCTGTGCGTTATCTCTTCATTATATATGGAGCTGAAGAAAACGACCATACTTTTTGATGACTACAATATGCAAGAAAATAAATTTGTGCATACTATGTATTTATGTGAACCAATCTATAATAGAGACTTTGCGTTTTTCTCCAATGATAATTCAGTGAGCTATTCGTGAGTATTTCAGTCACCTACTTTGAGATTTGTTACATTGATCACTTGAAACTTTCCATCCCAACTTGTTTCCATCGTTTTTATTTAACATGTCATCATATATAGTTATCTATCTAATTGATAGCTTGCAATTAAATGATGCGTTGATTTGTATTAAGTGATTCATTGAATCTTTTATATTTAAATGCTCACGTTTTCCAACATTGTAACTAAACTTGGCAACTATTAAAATTGTTTAAATTGTATTTCTTTCTTTCTATATTTTCTTTTTTCTTCCTATAATTGTACGTCTTTTGTCTTTTCTCAGTTGGGTCTCTGTGTTTAGAATGTTACTTCAATTTGTCCCCTTTTGAGACTCAGAGAGCTTTGTTTGTATTACCATTGAAAGGCTATCAATCATTTACAATAATCTATACTAATTGAGAATTATCAAAGATTTGACAATAAAACAAATTTTCAAGTCAGACCCTTACAGCTGACTATAGCAACAGCTATATTGTGTTTTTTTTTTGAATAAATCATTAAAGACTCTAAAATCGTTTACAATAAGAGACCTTGCAAATGGTGGGCACATTTTAAGATTGGGAATATGCTCTAGCCGGCTTGGACAGGCGGGTGAAGTTTGTGGCTTTAATTGCGGATGTGACCAAGGTAATATAAATTCTCTATCTATCTATTTATCCCATCATGGGAAAAACATTTCATTCATAGTACCATAATAAAAGGAAATGAAAATTACAGAAGGCACACAGACAAAGATGAAAATGTTTATCTTAAAGCATTCATGTTTGATTGACCTCGAATATTTATTACATTTTATATCCCAAAATTCTAATTTAAATTCATTTTTGTTTTCAGGTCTAGAATGTTATCGCCCTGTGACCGGCGAGTGTTGTCCTCCTATGCGGTGTTATGACGCTGCTTACGTCCAGAAACAACGAGAATATTGGAATCACTGTCTATCCAATCCCCTCTGTGCAGTTCCGCCATAATTTATGCAACAATAACTTACCCTGATGGTCATTTGATCATTGAATATATTCAAAATCATGACTTTTCACTAGCTATCATTACCTCTATATACACCTCAGGATAAACGATATATCATAAGATGGAATAAAAAAGATATTTCGTGTCTGCTTTTATTCCATGCATACTTCCCTTAACCCACTGCTCTCTTCCTAATTATTGTAATCCGATACATGGTTGACTATTTTAACTCACCTGAGTGAAAACGAAATATTTTCACTGATGCATCACCGACGGGAATAAGGTAGTATCTTAATTATGTTCAGTTTTAGTCATTGCATTCATTGGAACACATACAAGCACTCATTACCTTAGACGTCTGATATACCAGCTATAACCCACTTGATCACGTAGTAAAATCATTTACCTCAATGTGTTTATATATCAAACTTAGGTAATCTATAGGTAGTATAAATGTTGAGTGTCCAGGCAAACCTAATTTTCTTCTGATTTTTTTTCGTCATTGTTCAATTTTCACAGCACAGCAGCTGCTTAATTTCATTATTATTACATAAATTTAACAAATTTTAACACCCAGTACTCCAGAAACTCTCACTTTCTACAATGCAAATTGCAATTCATGCAATCTATGTTACATAAATTAATATAAATAATGTATTAGTCCTAAAAATACATTATTAACACATACATTCTTGTATGAAAATAATACATGTACAATAGTATACTAAAATAGCAACAAAGAATACAAGTGTACCTAAATAATATTTAGTCAATGACACGGTTAGATAACTTTCACGAAGTAATTTATGTTAGCTAAACAAATGTGGACAAAATTGCCATTGTTTCAGGCAGAGATATGGCGACATCATACATACTCAAATCCGCGAGAGAACATAATTCATACATCGGTGGAATGCAGAAGAAATTGCAACATATTATTTACTTTTTGCAACTCATTAAACGTTGTAATTATTGAGGAAAAGGGTATAAAACCAAAAACAAAAGGCACTGTAACAAAAGACAAGAATACATGTCTGGGAAACTATTCCACCCTTAAATAGTCTATTGTTATATCGGCTACATCAATTAGTATGAGTAATTTTTAGAATCTCCTTTATAGACTTTTTTGGCGGACTTGTAACTGCACAATTTTAAGGCAACGTGCTATTACTATCAAATAGGTCTGCTTCTAACGATGTTCGGTAGGTTGCATTTACGATGTTCTTGACAAGGACATTTTTTAAACACAAACGATAACATTTCAGAGATGAAATAGTTTTTGTTATGCTATTAGGTTTCTTAGCATGCAATAAGCTCTACAGTTGTGCTTTGCAACGTCTTCGCCGCTTTACGTTCTTACTTAGATAATGTATCCACCTTATAAATTATGTAAACGATACCGATAAGCAACATGAAATTTGATAGATAAAGCGTCCATACAAAACCTATCCTTCTCCCTTCTATTAGATCTTCTTTCATCTCATCCTCCATTTGTTTGAGATCGGGCTCCATACTCGTGCATTCTGCATATTCATTTTCCTGGCTTAGCTCCTTCTCTATTTGTTGGAGTCCTTCTTCCAGTCCATCTATTTCTTTATCCTCAGTTTCATCCATTATAATCTGTTGAAACCTTCTTCTACCTTCCCTAGCTTGTTGAACAGATTGCTTTATAATTTTATATGTATGTTTATCTCTTTTGACGGTAGATTGAAAGCATCTTCTGTTGTAAATTTGTCTACTTTATCAGACTTTTTTCTCTTTCCTCTGCCTGCGTAATTGCAAGCGTAGACTTTGCTATTTTAGTTCGATGAATTCATTTATATCGTTAGAATGTTTGAATTTAACATGTTGTGAAAGATTCCACATATCCCTTGATGAGTTAGGACAATAAAGGCACTGTTTATGCATCCAACCTATATAAGAATTACATAAGTTAATAACTGAAAGTAGCTAACTAATAGTGACTGAAAGTTACTAATAGGCCCTAGCTAAAAGTCATTGAAAGTCACTAAGTTTAGTTATAAAAGTCATATTCTGAACAATTTCAGCCAATATAAATATATCTGTACAATGGTTGTTGATACAAAGATTATTATAGACGATGACGAGTCATTGTGTAAAAAACCAAATTGGCTTGTAGAAAGCTCAATGAACAAAAATATACAGATGAATTTTAGAAAGGAAGATGGATAAATGATATGCACAACTTGTCTGCGGAAACAAAACGAAGAAGAGGAAAAGATGGTTATAATGCCAAGATTTAAAAAATGCCCAGTGCAAATGTGGAAGAAATATAAAAGTTTATTCAATGAAAATTCACTTAAAATACAAATATTACATGAACTAAAGATTGAGATAATGAATAACTGCAATGAAAACATAAATATATTTTATATATATATATATATACAGCTAGACTTCATAATTCTTGCAGCATTATATAGCATTCTTAAGGCAGTTGCTAATGTTCATGAAATTTAACTCATGAGTACTTTTTTCAATAATTAATCAATTTCAGTATATAAGTCTAAGAAGTGTTAACCAATGGATAATAAGGCTCGAGGTTTAAAGATATTTTTCGTGCCAATATTGAAGAAATGTTTCCTACAGAAATCATAGGATCTTTAACCAATGGGCAGTTAGAATAAAGGCTCAAACTGTTTTTCGTGTCAATAACTTCAAATAATTTATACACACCTGATAATACTATGTACATAGAAAAAATGATGGGCGACGTAGATTGACAGTGGATAAACTTATTCATGGAGCATCGTTAGAAGCAACTCAGGTCCTCGCATCAGGAGATACCACTGTAATTATCAACTTACAACGAAGGACAACACCTATATCATTATTCGCATGTTGTATTAAAAATATACGTAAGTGTGATTATTTTACAGAAAGGACGACAGAGCAGGATACAAAAGCAAAGATTTGAACGTCTTAGATCCCAAAGCAGGACTCAAAAGAAAAAGCGATCCCAAAGGAGAGCACAACAGCAAAGACTGCAAAGGCTAGAGGAATTCCAACGTCAAAGACGGCTTAGCAGCCTCATTGAAGTTGAACTTGAATAGCAAAGCATGTGAAAGCCAGAGACATCGACTCAAAAGACAACGTCATAAGCAGCACAAGATAGAAGGAAGTCCATGTAAAATTGAACGGACATCATCATTTAGGAACAAAATTAGCGAATATAAATTTTCTGCTAGCAATCTTCAGGTTTTGGAAGTGCTTTTTTTTATTTTTTTTTAAATATTTTTTTTAATTTGTTTAAATTTTATTTGGATGGAAGTTGCACGTGAAGCAAAATAGTCGTCCGAAAACTCCAATAATTTGATTCTGTATTAGAACAACTGACAATAGCAGTCAGACTAAGACGATTCCCTTCATTAGAAGAGAGCAACGACAGCAAAGAGCAACGACAGCAAAGAGCAACGACAGGAAACAAAGAGCTTTTATCATTTAACAAATTTTAACGAAACATTTAATCACAGAAAATTGCAATGAAACGACGAGATGGTTTCAATATTTGCAATATAAAAACCTGAGGTAAGTCATTTATCCCTATGAATACATGGATAGCTTTTTAAATATTTAATGAAGCATCTATACCGAAGGTAAAAATTTCTACTCATTTTGAAACAACTCAAACATATACAAAGATAAAATTAAACAGCATGGTGAATATGAGAAGTATAAAGTCCTTCATCATGTGCCTAACGCCAACAAGGTATATGTATACGATATGTGGAACGCAGCATTAAGCTTAAAGAGAAAATACAAATATTTAATGAACTCAGTATTTCACCTTTTACAGAGGATGACAAAGCAAACATGTGTGATTCGACCGGTCCCTGAAAGGTCATTTGCAAAAAAAAAATAAGTCCCGTCATGTCATTCAAATAAAACTATTTCCAAAAAATGCAACATAACCTTGGCTGATTTTTGTATAGGTTTTATCAGGTTAGTGTCATGCATAAGTATGATAGTCTTAGTGCATATGAACTTTTAACTACTGCACTTAATTTCCTAAAACATTTAGAAAAATGAAGGCAATATATAAGAAATCAAATTAGTTTTATCATAGCCTGATTAACAGCAAAGTGGGACATCCATGGTGAACACATTGTTTTGATTAGTAAGCATCATTGATGCATTCATAGCTAATTACTTCATGCTTGTACATGAAATTAGTAAATAAATCGGTTATTTGGGTACCTATTTGAATAAAGCAGTGTTGATTAGTTTTATTTTAAAGTGTAGGAAGCATCAGATTTATAGTTCCAAATGCATCTACTATGCACATTAATTTGTCACATGGATGGATAGCTTTGAATTTACTTGAAACTAGATTTAGATGCAAACATAACTTGGTAACATAGTTGTTATTTAAAGTGTTTGCCTCACCTCAGGGATACTGCTGCTGTGCAAATAGGACACACGGGTGCTTTGGTTCTCCCAGCTTGATGGGAAAATGGTGATTTCTTCTGGCACTGACACTGTAACTGGAGACATATTTAGTCTGTCTTAATATGAATTAGGAGCACAGGTGACAAATATTTTAGTATTCCACTATGAGAAAACCAGCCAACACTTCGACCGATAGTGTTAGATCTGATCTCAGAAGGACCAGGAATAGTTCAACCAGCGACTCGAAGGAGAAAACTCGTCCGGGACAGGGAAATGGCCAAGATTTGTCATCATTGAATACATTTATGGGAACCAAAAACTAATCAAGCAATCACATTTTGTGATCGCAAAAGTACTTTAGGGCTTGACATGAGAGCCAAAAAGTTGTCAAAACCTTAGTTCAGGCTAATTACTTGTAGAGTGTAGACGCAAAGCTCATTCTGACAATCTACTTCGCTCAAGTCGGTTTGTGGAGATACTCATTAAGGTATTTCCTCACAAGTCTCTCAACTCGTCAAGAGGTGTTGTTCGATCTAAAGATGTGGATGGCTGCAGTGAGGCTGAGATGCTCGAAAATATCAGGTCCCAGAACATCTCACAAGTGAAACGAATCGACATTCACCGTAACTGAATCCAACAAACAAAGAACTGAAGCACCCGTGTGTTCAACAAAGCTGGGTTCTTGAACATTCATGTCTACCCTTTCATTCCTAATCCTTTGCGGTGTTTCAACTGCCAGAAATATGGCCACCACAGAGATGGCTACAAGAGGAAACCAGTCTGTCCAATATGTGGACAGGAGGGTCATGATGAATTGATGAATTGTCCTGGTCAGAGACAAAATCTTGTGCACATTGCCAGGCAGTGCATCTCATAATCTAGAGACTGCCTTTTGTGGAAACTCGAGAAGGAGATCCAGCACGTGAAACAGGAGAATGGCTTGAGCTTTTCTGAGGCCAGGAAATCTGTTGAAGCCACTGCCCTACTTAACATAGCTGGCAAATCCCACGCCAGTGCAGCTAAAGTGGGGAAGACACCTTAAACAAATACTATCTGTACCCAGACAGACATTACATTGCCACAAGGTCAAACCAAATTCACAGTCTTGAAGCCACCAAAACCCGTGCTAGCAGATACCCAGACCGACAGCGAAGTAGATGATTCAAATAATCAGTGTGACAATGTAGCACAATTAAGACACCTAATGCTACAAAAAAAAAAAAAAAAAAAAAGAAAACAAAAAACCCAGCCTACGAAAAGATCAGAAGACCACTGGCCCCATTGGACATAGAATCAGTGTACCACAGAATATCACCAACTGTCCTATAGAGAAACCGGTTAAATCTAGTCCACCAATAAAGCTGCAGACTGCTGGTTCTAGTGGTATTGCATACACTAAACCAAATAAAGAGAGGATTAAAGAACATGTTAGATTCTCCAAAGGATATGGTGATTCTGTCAGTCTCTTTAACAAGTTTGGGAGTCTAGACAGCATGGACACTGGAGAGTTCCCTGATATTGCACCAGGGAAAGTTCTCAGTAGTCCATATTTCCACCCCTTTCATAAATATGTCTGAAACCATACCAAAATGAAATTGTCGAGGTTTAAAGGCACATATTGATGAAATTAATCTTCTGCTTAAAGAGCATGATCCAAAGCTGTCTGCGTTCAAAAGAAGTTTTTGAAGGAAAACGATAAAGGTAATCTTATAAGCGTCACACGTACATTATGTTTTCAAGAAATACTGATATGGCTGCTGGAGGAGTGTCCATTATCATAAATAACAAAACTCCCCACAGCCAAATCGATCTTAATACTACACTGCAGGCTGTTGCCGTTCGTGTATCCTTACAAAAAACTCTTTCTCTTTGCTCAACATATCTCCCTCCGAGCACTCCAATCAATCAACTGATCTTGACGATCTTATTAAACAGTTACCAACACCTTTTGTCTTACTTGGTGCCACCATGCACGTTGGGGCTAGACAAGATATCAACTATAGAGCGAACAAGACAGAAGACTTTGTTTCAAAACGCAGTCCTTGCCTTTTTAATGATAAGTTATTTACCTACCTGCATCCTGCCACACAACATCCTACTGGTCCTTAGAGCTGACCATCTATAATCCATCTCTTTTACTTGACTTCTCTTGGAAAGATGGTGACGACCTATATGGTAGCGACCTGGCCATTTCCCGCAATCTTGGCGAGAAGCAAAGGTGATAGTAGTACCCAAACCTAGAAATGACCAAACCGACCGTTCCAACTTTTGTCCCTTATCATTAACAAGCTGTGTTTGCTAAACCATGGAACGGATGATACATGATAGATTACACAGCATCTCTAGTCCAGCAAACTACTTTCAGACGTTAAATGTGGATTCAGACGCCAAAGCAGCACAATAGCTCATCTTGTCATACTTGAAGCATTTATTAAAGACGTTTTCATATAGAATGAACATATAGTTACGGTCCTTTTCGACTTTGGAGAAAGCTTATGACACAACATGCAAATACTGCATAATAAATGGTCCGCCTACCTAACTTTATCTATAGTCTTTTAGAGTGATGCTAGGTAACACCCTTTCTGAAAGCTATTCTCGGGAGATCTGCGTACCTCAGGGCAGCATATTCAGCATAACAATTGACAGCATAGTGAAATGCCTTAATCCAGGAACTGACTGCTCAATATATGTTGCCAACTTTTTGATCTGCTGCACAACAAAGAGTATGCATCTTTTTGAGCGTCAACTACAGATAAGGTTAAACAGAGTTCAGAAGTGAGCAGAAGCTAATGAGTTCAAATGTTCGAAATCTAAAACTGTTTACATGCACTTCTGCCGATTACATCGTATTCATGATGACACAAAGCTCTATTTCTGCTGTTGTCTTATTCCAATATTTTAGGGCTTATTTTCGACCGTAAGATAACTTTCCACATATCAGATACCTCAAGTACAAATGTAAAAAACTCTGGATTTAATACGAATCGTGGCAAACACAGATTGGGGAGCAGATCGGAAGGTATTACTCCGGTTATACAGCTCTTTATTTAGATGGAAACTTGAGTATTGCTTGATTGTGTTGATCAGCTTGTAAATCTCTTTGTAAATGTTTGATTCGATACACAATCAGATACTTATATGTTCTCTGGGTGCATTTAGAACTTCAACTTCAGAAAACGTCTATGTTGAGGCCAAGGAACAATCACTTTATCTTAGATGAGCGAAACTGACTCTTCAGTATAGTACCAAACTATCTTCAAATTCATCTTACCCCCATATAATATCATCTTTAGGTCCAAATACCTAACCCTATACAATCAGAACCAAATTTGATTACACCTTTTGGCATACGAATTCGTCCTCACCAGGAAGCAGCAAAAATCAGTGTTGCAGATATTAAAAAATTCCGTGATCCTAAATCACCACCGTTGTACAAATCCTCTTCTTTTTGGAGTAAATTAAATTAAATCAGAGCCGTCTTCCGTAGCCATACGTCCTTTTATACAGACGATTCGAAACATGGAGACAAAGTTGGAACTGCAAATGCAACATCCGATGGCATCATCTGTATAAAGCCTCTATTTTTACTGCAGAAGCTACATCCATAATAAAAGCTTTGAATTACGTTTGAAACCTCTCCAAACAAACATTTATTCATCTTTTTAGATTCCATTTCTATATTAAAAGCCTTGCAAAACCTTAAATCTGATAACCGGTTAATATCTCAGATATTACAGAAATATGATGTGCTCGTATAATCTGGGAAAAATTATTCTGTACCATGTTGGTTGCCTAGTCATATTGGTATAGGGATAGCCTAAGGACATGTAAAGCAGCGAAAGCCGCCCTGCAGTCACATGTTTCCGAATGGAAGATTCCATATTCTTATTTGAAATGTTGTATTAATTAGCATGCTCGTCATAATTGACAAAATATATAGAATGAAAACTCCACAAACAAACTTCAGAACATCAAACTTGAGAGTGGCATTTCTCGTATTGAACAAACTCAAGAGATGAGTTGGCATTCTGCTGATTGTGTATCGGACACACATACCTGACTGGTGCATACCTGCTGAAGGGTAAACTTCGACCAGAGTGCATACCATGCCAGTGTCCACTAACAGTGGAACACATTCTTGTCGAGTGTATTAATTTCCACCATGTAATGCAGAAGTATTTTGATGTAAACTGCATGAAGAGGCAATATGATAATCTACCACAGGAGAAGAAAATCTTTGACGTTTGGAGGAATTGCTGTTTATATAACACATTTTGACTGTATGTGGTAAGGATTTTATGTTTATGTTTCATATTTGATCTTATTTTACTTATATTTACATTTATTTGGAAGTGTTTATTTTCCACATTTTCTGTGCAATTATGTTTGACATTTTTCGAACTTTACCTTTAGTTGGCTCCACATAGTCAAGAACGACGCTCAATCTACAGTGGCTTTCGAGGCGCCTGATTCAAGTTATTATCTGAGTTAGTAATTTTATCCTCTCCATATTAAGCGACAGTTAAGTCTTATCCATCATCCGATTACTGTCACGCATATTACAGATCATGAAGGTGGTATCTAAATTGTGATTCTCCTAACAACCAAATTTACCGGTTTCTTTCCTGGTCTAAACAATATGTAAATTCTAGTAATATCAAAACAATTGATAAAATATGTTTTCCACGATCTAATTAATATTTGTTGTTTCGCTAATTTTCAAGGGACAGATCTGATTAAGTTCATCACTCCCTTCCTATCAGCTGCGATAATTAATTCTCTATTTGAGCTGTACCATCAACATTTCATTAAAACTGATATTTGGAGATACACATTTAAAGCAAAACGAACTTGTGAATAGCCGATTTTATTCAATGTACAATGTGGAGAAAATTAGAATTTACTGAAGTTTTGCTTTTGAGCACTTTTTGACGAGGACTTTCCGTATATCGCCATAAACATAAGCTCTTCACCCATGAAAGCAGTAATTGTTTGCACCATTCACGTTGTTTAGTCCACTCCAGCTATGCAGCAACATGAAAGTCGGTTGAAAGTGACTCTAGTATTTACATTCCCCCCCCCCCCCAGATGATGAATTAAAATGATATGCAGAGATGATTAATCCTTTTAATGTACATTTTCAAGTTCGAATCCTGTTACGTAGATAATTCAACGTCCAAGTTCCGCTTCACTGCCACACCCATAAAAATGCAATCTTCAAAGCTTCCCCTGAAATAATAATTTCATTAACCTACCGGCTATCTTTATCCGAAGTCAAACCGGAATGAAACAATTACATAAATGTTGTAGGATTCTACCCCGTATTTTATTAAGAAAAACAATGGATGTACAATATTCTACCATTCGATTAAGTCATGTCAATTATACCACTAATTGATTTTCTAAACTTCTATCTAGTGTAATATTGTGTTTGTCTCTATATGGTTTGCTATCGCTAACATATTTAAGTAAGAAAAGTGAAAATCAATCAAAACGTACATGAGATACAAGTAACTGGAAAATGTTAAATTTATATACCTTTCAAAAGTTTCATCTCCACTACGTTTTCTTGCTTAAAATTCCTTGCAACCTTCTTATTTATCAAAGACTAAGCCATGGAGTAATTTAGAAAACATTTTTTCAGTAACATTTTTTTATATATCTGACATCCTGCTACGCTAATGATGCTAGACAGGTAGCATATTTATAAACGTTCTATCATTGCACACACTGCCCATGTCAACAATTAATTGGCATGGTCGTGAAAGGAACTCTTAATTTTTAGGTAAAGCAAAGCATATAATCAGCGACTTAACATTAAAGAAACATGATAAATACATTGATAAATAGATAATTATCTATATAGATATATGAATATGAGTATGTCTGTAATGAGATAAAGAGGTTGACACCTAGCTATATAGATGTCCAGCCAACTAGCTGTCTAATACATACATACATACATATATAGTGATATAATGTCTATTAAATCAGGATGATTAATTGTTTCCACATCTTAACTGTTGTTTCAAATGACACACCCAATGTAGCAAAATAGCGGACAAGGATAAGGCTTGATAATGACTAAGCGATGATAAATAATTTTACCTGTTGATAAGGAAGTAGTAAACATTAAGTCAGTCATATCCGTTTAGCATATACTGAAGACATGAATCTCACAACAATTTTATTATTCCTTCTGGTAAGTTTGCTTTTAAAACTTCTTTACGCAAATTTATTTTTGAACAGATTTTAGATTACTTGCTGCTGTAATTGAATTGTCCCCAGATTGTTTTTTGTATTGATACATTTCCAAGAAAAAAATTAATGTCATATGTTCTTCAAATATGTCATACGTATGGAAGGTGTTAATATCACCTAGGCACAATACTAACGCTATGTTGATGAGTGGCCATATATATATTTATATGGGATAATGCAATGATAAGTCATTGCGGTACATGCAGTTGTGTTTATATTCATTTCACGACATGAACATCGCAGAGGAGAGGTTGCCGATTACCTGGTATCTGATTTCATGTTGTGTGTGATAGCGTATAATGCATTTACCTTTTTGCCCTAACATCACAGTATGGTTATAGAAAGAATATAATCATCTTGACAATCCTTACGCTGAGTAAATTTGTGATTGTATAAATATAATTAATTTTCTATGTATTTCAGTTGTCAGTGTCACAAGGGGTAAGTTGTCTTCTTTTCTAACACAGGTCATAATTATCAAATGCAACTGTTAAATATTAGTATTTAATATAAGCAGCAATTTTTCGTCCTTCGTCTTTATATATTTTATACAGCATATGCTGATTCAACAAGCTAGGAAACTGTAGTATAAAATGCATATTTATGTAAACAAAAAAAAAAAACAAAAAAAAACAAAAAACAAACGTTATACACATAATACGATAAGGCGACTGCTTTCAATAATTTCGAATAGGTGTGCCTGCACAATATACCAGTTTTATGGAAACTTGGCCCGACAAGAGTCTATGTCCGGAGACTTTTTTGTTACTTCTTAAATCAATGTAAAATATACAATGACAAAGACTTATTCGGGTGCACATAGTACATCTCATAAATAACACAGTATTTCAGTTGTGATGTTTTATACTGTACCAAACATGAATATTTCTCTCTCACTCTCTCTCTCTCTCTCTCTCTCTCTCTCTCTCTCTCTCTCTCTATATATATATATATATATATATATATATATATTTTATATATATATATATATATATATATATATATATATATATATATATATATATATATATATAAATGTAATACTTAGGCTGTGCTGATCAACAAACAACTCGGCGACAACTGTACGAATTCGTATGAGTGTGGCACCGGTCGCTGTTGTCGAGATGCGTCAAGGACTACTCGTAGATGGGTGCCACAATCCAGAAGGACCATTTGGTATGTGTTGTAAATATTAACTGCATTAAACTTAATCTCAAGGTATGATTCTATATTTTTTTTACAAATTGACCATGTACAATATCGCCGAATACATTTATCTTTTTTACTATGAAGGCGATTTTCTGAAGAAGTTGAAGAAATTCATCTTCGATTCAGAAAAGTATTGTCCGACTTGAAATGAAAGAAACGTAATTGTATTATTTGTTAGCAGGCATAGTATCCACTTTACTGCTCACATGACAACCAATATTAACCAAGTGAAACTAAACATGAACGTATTTTTTGTTTGCTTGCTTACATATATATATATATATATATATATATATATATATATATATATATATATATATATATATCCCTTTTTGGCAGATCTTAAAGTCAAATAGCCTTCTGTTTTTGTTTTCTTTGCCCTTTTTTCCCCTGTGAAATGTACAAGGTTTTAATCGCATCTAGGTCTTCCTTCGACAGGATCAATACAAACTTTTCAAGGTCAGGGGTCGAGAACTGTGCACTCCAAAATGACCTTGTTAACTTTATGTCGTAGTTATACATTCGGTCACGTGTCATATTCCAAAGTTAATAAAGTATTAAATTGGGGTTTTTTTTGTTTGTTTGATGTGCATAACATCTACGTCAAATGACTATTTGAAAAAATAATTTCTCAGTTCCTTTCTCTTATACTGTAAATCTCTGTATACCTTGTTTGTTGGTTACTAGAAATCTAATCATCTTTGCTGAATATTCATTCATCTTGCCAGTTCTGACATCGCTATTTGAACTTATAAACATTTTTGTTTTATGTAATCTTAACTTCCTTAGTATTTATTATACGGTACTTTTGCATATGGTATTCTTCTTGGTGTAAGAATCCAGACGCGCGGGTTAGGACCACGGAAATTGTATGTCCGACACATGGAGTAGCCCCTGACTGTGCCTGAGACAGATTAGAAGGAATCCTTGATTACAGTGATACAAGGAAGTGTGTTACCGCTACGGTATCCGGGACCGAGATTTTTAACATATTTAACATCTTTCACACAGGAAGCATTGGTAATGAAGATATTTCGAGATATGGGATTTGTTCCAGCCGGCGTGGACTGAAAGGTGAAGTTTGTGACTCAAACTGTGGATGTGATAAAGGTAATGTGATATATTTATATATCACCATGGCACCATCTATCTATCTATATATCTGTCTGTCTGTATATAAGTTTCCATATACATATATGTGCATTTTATATAGAAGAATAAAAGACTGAGAGGAAAGGGGAAAGCAAAGGTCAACTATTCCTATCAGATAATTTACCCTAAATAAAAAAAGAAGTAAATGACATGAAATTTAAACAGTCGTTAAAAAAGCAATAGAAAAAGGCACATGATTAAATCGACCTTTATAATAGTGTACAGAAAACTGTCATAAGGTTTCGCCGCGACAGGGAATATAGATTTTGAGTCCTGTGCACATCTTATAATTCCACAAGCGGTTTATTTTTTGTTTATTTTTACCCTGTTCAATTGTCTTAATAGGTTTTGCCTTATGCATATTCTTGACAACGCAGTTTTGTTTCATAAGAACGTGTTATAATTTCAGGTCTGGAGTGCTACCGCCCTGTGACCGGATTTTGTTGTCCTCCTATGACGTGTTATGACGCTGCTTATGTCAAGAAACAGAGAGAATACTGGAGAAAGTGCTTCTCCAACCCACAATGCCAACTTCCGCCATAAGAGGTCGAGAAACATCTTAAGCGAAAATGGGGGAGATATAAAGTGTACATTAAACGCATTCTTAAAACTGTTGTTCCAAAATTATGAAAAAAACATAAATGTCGAGAAATATTTCCGAGCAAGGAATAAAACACTGCATGTTTGCTTTTCGTTTGTTTTCCCTGTAGTAAATAAGCTCGAGCCGAATTATTAGTATTCATTTAGAGTTTACTACAATATACTACAATAATGTTAAAATCACTATAATGCCGATAACTGCCAGTATCTGTATGCATCGATGTATTGATACTTGTAAAAATCCCAGTCCATCGCTTACCCCACTTCCCCCGACCAGTCAAAAGTTGAACGGTTGGTCCGTAATGTTGCAATGTCTTTTATGTGCGATGTGCTCTCTCTCTCTCTCTCTCTCTCTCTCTCTCTCTCTCTCTCTCTCTCTCTCTCTCTCTCTCTCTCTATATATATATATATATATATATATATATATATATATATATATATATATATACAGTTTCTGTTTTAAAAACGACTAACATGATCATTGTACTGTTTTAGTTGCTTATTTGTCAGAATAACAGTTATTTGTTATTGTTCAAATTATCAACCGTAAAATAGAGTTTCTTATATTTTGTGCAAGTCCCCCTTCCTACCTCTTATATATATATATATATATATATATATATATATATATATATATATATATATATATATATACACACACGGGCCATGGTAAAGAGGTAATCCAAGTCACCGACGGGAAGCAGACGGAAAATAAACATTGATGAATGTGTCCGACAGGAAGAAAATTAAGGTTTGGCAGGGTAAAATCTACCCGATATGTATATCACATTTTATTACATCTGATACAATTCAAGAATTTGCAAAACAAAATATCTTAGATCATTATGCCAACAAGAAAAATGGCCCATGTCACTGAAATACCAATAAATGTTCCAGTCGGCATACCGATCAGAAGTCTGCCAATTATTGACATATTTATTTTTTCGACCCTTTCTTATTTTATATCAAATGGTTCTGCAGAATGACGGGAAGCAAAACAGAATTAAAACAGTAGACATATTAATACAAATCCATTTTATCCAGTGAGCACTTCCCATCATTCATCCACTATTTTATCGACGTCATTACTGTACTTAAAAAATTAGAAGTCATGATTTTATCGTTTTTAAAGAATACAGGGCATTTATCCCTAAAGTTCCTCTATATTGATTGGTCAATATAATCATCAAATGGTGCTAGACTTTGGTTTGGGAGAGATTATTGCCGTATTTGATACATTTATTTCCACGATTTTCTTAATTTTATATTCATTTCGTTAATTTTATATTTAATGTATAGGTAATTTAAGTTGATCCATTATGAATATTAATATATACACCTTAGTCATTTCTCTTCTTCAAAAAAAGTCAAGGCCATCCCCCTCTCCAACCCTCCGCCCATCCTCCCCTCCCCCACAAAACAATTGAATTGTTGGTCCCTAATGCTGCAATGTCTCTTATGTGCGATGTTCTGTCGCATATATATATATATATATATATATATATATATATATATATATATATATATATATATATATATATATATATAATAAGAACTAAAACAGTGCAATGAACAGGGTAGTGATTTTAAAAACAGAAACTGCATATATATATATATATATATATATATATATATATATATATATATATATATATGCAGTTTCTGTTTTTAAAATGACTAACCTGTTCATTGTACTGCTTTAGTTGCCTGTTTGTTATAATAACAGTTATTTTTAACAGTTAATAACAGAAACTGCATCTCTCTCTCTCTCTCTCTCTCTCTCTCTCTCTATATATATATATATATATATATATATATATATATATATATATATATATATATATATATATAGATATGCAGTTTCTGTTTCTAAAATGACTAACCTGTTCATTGTACTGCTTTCGTTGCCTGTTTGTTATAATAACAGTTATGTTTAACAGTTCATAACAGAAACTGCATCTCTCTCTCTCTCTCTCTCTCTCTCTCTCTCTCTCTCTCTCTCTATATATATATATATATATATATATATATATATATATATATATATATATATATATATATATGCAGTTTCTGTTTTTAAAATGACTAACCTGTTCATTGTACTGCTTTAGTTGCCTGTTTGTTATAATAACAGTTATTTTTAACAGTTAATAACAGAAACTGCATCTCTCTCTCTCTCTCTCTCTCTCTCTCTCTCTCTCTCTCTCTCTCTCTATATATATATATATATATATATATATATATATATATATATATATATGCAGTTTCTGTTTCTAAAATGACTAACCTGTTCATTGCACTGTTTTAGTTGCCTGTTTGTCATAATAACAGTTATTTTAACAGTTAATAACAGAAACTGCATATATATATATACATATATATATATATATATATATATATATATATATATATATATATATAATAGATATGCAGTTTCTGTTTCTAAAATGACTAAACTGTTCATTGCACTATTATAGTTGCCTGTGTGTCATAATAATAGTTATTTTTTATTGTTAAAATTATAAAACTTAAAATAGAGTTTCTTATATTTAGTGCAAGCCTCTCCCCCCCCCCCCCCCCCTTCTCACACACATACAAACACACAACATGGTACAGAGGTATTCCAAGTCATCGACGAGAACCGTCGGGAAGCAGACGGAAAATAAATATTGCTAAAATTGGACAATTAAGGTTCGGCAAGTTCAAATCTACCCGAATATATCACATTTTGCTACATCTGATACGATTCATGAATGTGCTAAACGAAATATCTTAGATCGGTATGCCAACGAGAAAAATGGCCCCTGCCATTATTCCCACGTCACTGAAATACTTAAAAGTTTTCTTGTGGGCATACCGATCTAAGATATTTTGTTTAGTATATTCTCAAGTCGTATCAGATGTTTGAAAAAGAAATATGATATATTCCGGTAGTTTAGACCCTGCTAAACAGGGTTCCCGTGGGTCATGGAATCCTGGAAAAGTTTTGGAATTTAAAAAATAAATTTCCAGGGCCTTGAAAAGTAATGGAATTTGTCAAAACCTTGTAAAGTTTTGGAAAAGTCATGGAATTTCTGACAATGGAGTTAAAGAAATTGATTTCTTCAAATTTCATAGAGCACCAAGCACCGATTAAATTAAACACGATAAAATTACGATAGATAAATGGTTTCATTTCATATAACAAGAGTAAGTTCCCCTAACAGTAGATATCACGTGATTTCCGGTGTAGTTCGATTGGAAAATTTGCCGCTTTGAGCAATTACCACTTGACTATCAGTCAAAATGAAGTTAATTTCTTCCGAAAAAGTCTGTTATTTCTTCGATCTAATGTACAAGGTGAAGTGCTAATTCGGTTATGTTTATATTTCTCTCTTCATTTCGTATAACAAGAGTAAGTTCCCCTAACAGTAGATCTCACGTGATTTCCGGTGTAGATCGATTGAAAAATTCAAATGGTCAGCCGCGCCGCTTTGAGTAATTACCACTTGACAATCTGTCAAAACGAAGTTAATTTCTTCCTAAAGTCTGTTATTTCTTCGATATAACATACAAGGTAAGTACTAATTTGGTTTCGTTTATATTTCTCTCTTGTTTTTTTGGTCTGTCGTAACATCTCATGCGGCATAGTCAGTCATTCCTTTATTATGTCGGATGGTACGACAAGATTATAATCATTATTGTCGATTTGATATTCTTGTTTTGGGCTGTTACTTTAGTTCTAGTTTCAGAATATTGAAAATTGTAGTTTTCTTTCGGAAGCCGTTTTTAGATAACCTGACAACCCATCTGAAAAAAAATTTCAGAGAATCATTTTAATATTAGACCCGTCTACTTCTCCCAATGGAATTCTCCCGATTTTGCAAAATCCCCAATAAAAATAAATAATAAATACTGTAATAGATCGTGTATTAGAGCAAGAAAACTATTCGAATTCAGAATTCAAAAATCTGCAAGAAGGCTTCAGTAAATTCCTGTAATATTACAGTGTGGGAATTTTGACTTCCATTTTTCAAGAGGGTTGTCAGGTTAGGATGAAACGTGTTTACTGCCAATATAGTTTAACTTTAATCAAACATTTTTCTGTATCTGGTAAACTTTGACGACTTTTTTAGTGTTGCTGTTAATAGTATATTTAATGAATTTTTTTTTTTAAAGTTAAAGAAAAGAATTGTCATTGTTTGATGAAATTGCATTTTAATTTTAAATCTCCAAGACTCTATGTAAAATGATAATGAATAAATCTTAGATTTTAAGTCTGATCAGGCAATAGGTGATGAAAATATATCACTTAATGAACACTGGGCTGTTAGAAAATTCTGAACACATAATAAAATACACAATATCCCATGATGATAGTTAAGTCTTAAAATCTTTCATTTTATATTGCTTGAGGTTTAGTCCAACATGCCTGGTATGTACACGTTCAATAACAGTTGGCTGACTAACCCAAACTATGAAAAATGGGTGGAGAAGAATGCTTCAGACCCAAGGACTGCTAAATGCAGAGCTTGTAGCAAAATTATAGATATTGCAAATATGGGAGAAGCTGCCCTCAAAAGTCATTCCACCAGCAAGAAGCATGTGCAGAATTGTAAAATAATGAAATCTGCTCAGAACAACACAATCTCTGGTTTTATTTCAAATTCAGCCTCACCATCACCTAAAGTTATGCCAAAGCCTGCCCCAACATTAACTTCATATACATCATCAAATGATGTATTAAAGGCAGAAATTTTGTGGACACTGAGGACAGTGAATACCCACAGCTCCTTTAATTCCAATGAGGAAATTTCACGAGTCTTTTCACTGATGTTTCCGGACAGTGCAATTGCACACAAATTCACTTGCGGTGAGGACAAAACATGTTTTATTGCTATTCATGGCCTAGCTCCATACTTTGCATCAACCTTAAAAGAGAGCATACGCAAGTGTAATGGATATGTTTTGCAGTTCGATGAAAGTTTGAACAAACAATTGCGTCAAAAGCAGTGTGACATTCATGTCAGGTTTTGGGAACAGGGTGCAGAAAGAGTGCAAACAAGATTTTTGACATCAGAGTTTTTGGGACACGCCACGGCAGAAGATCTGTTTGGCAAGTTGTGTCCAATCATCCAAGATCTTGGCACCAGGAACCTCCTACAAATTTCAATGGATGGACCTAATGTTAACTGGAAAA
The DNA here is from genome assembly GCA_029931535.1 of Margaritifera margaritifera. NCBI lineage: Eukaryota > Metazoa > Mollusca > Bivalvia > Unionida > Margaritiferidae > Margaritifera > Margaritifera margaritifera. The sequence continues at coordinate 6,111,538 of JAQPZY010001652.1, read as the reverse complement.
CGTTTGACATGTTGAATGCAGAGATTAATCGTTCACACCCTGGAAAGTCGTTGTTGCCAACAGGATCTTGCAGCCTACATATAATTCATAATGCGTTCAGGGATGGTTGCGCTGCAACAGAGTGGAATCTGGAGGAGACACTTAGCAACCTCTATTACTTCTTTAAAGATTCTCCAGCCAGAATAGAGGACTATCAAAAGGCATCTGGTATCAAGGAGCTGCCACCAAAATTCTGTAAGCACAGGTGGCTTGAGAACATCACAGTTGTAGAGAAAGTCCTGGCCCTCCTTCCATATCTAGGAACATATATTGATTCACTTAAAAAGCATCCAAAATTAAAATCATTTGAGAGTCTCAAGGAAGTGGTTAAGTCTCGTCTCTTTGTTCCTCAAGCACAGTTTTTCCTTTCAGTGGCTAGAGAGATTGAGCCATTTTTACAGGAATTTCAAGGAGAAGCTCCATTGCTGCCTTTCCTTGCAGAAGACATTTTCAAAATGATCAGGGGTCTTATGGAGCGATTTGTAGCTCAAGATCATCTGGACTGTATCACAGAGGCATCAAAGCTCATTAAATTTGATTTAACAAACTGCAAACACCTTAAAGACTCTGCAAGTATTGAAATTGGCCTTGTGACAAAGACTGTGATTGCTGACTTAAAAAAATCAGGGAAATTGACAGATAGGGACATCTTGGCTTTCCATCTTGATTGCAGGAAATTCCTCCAAGTTGTTGTCACAAAATTGCTGACAAAGTCACCAGTGACTTTTGCCCTTGTAAAAAATATGACATGCTTGAACCCAGAGAAGATGATGAAGGATATAAAGACCAGCATTCAGTCATTCCAATCAATGGTCAAAATTCTAGTCAACAATGGAAGAATAGATCTAAACCAATGTGATGCCCTGGTTAAAAACTACAAAGTCTTTTTGGAAAATTTTTTGAAATCGGAAGACTCTGTGAAATTTGCTCAGTTCTCCAGACAGAAAGACCGCTTCGATTCGTTTTTTCATTCCTTGATGGCAAACAAAAAGGAATATGCTGTCTTGTGGCCAGTTGCAAAACACCTTCTAGCTCTGTCTCATGGCCAGGCAGATGTTGAACGAGGATTCTCCATTAACAAAGAAGCCATAAGAGATAACCAAAAGCAGCTGTCTCTCATTTCAAGAAGAATCATTATTGATAGTATTCGGAGCATAGGAGGCATTGAAAATGTAAATATTAGTAAAGAAATGTTAAGTTATGCTTCAAATGCTAGACACACATACAGACTATACTTGGATGAGGAGAAGAAAAAGATTGAGGAGTGTGAGAGGAGCAGAAAAAGAAAAGCAGATCTTGAGCTGGGTGACATGTTAAATAAGAGAATACGACTAATGGATGACATCCAGCAGTTGCTTAAATTGGCAGATGAAAATGCTGAAAAAGCCGAAAAGGACAATAGCCTAAGCCTGCTAACTGCGTCCAATTCTCTCAGAAAGACTGCAAAAGTGAAACAAGAGACTCTGAAGGACCTTAAAAAGGAGATAGAGCAGAAAAAGTTTGCTTCTCACTAAATACTAGAAAGCAACTGGAAAGCGATGTCTTTTTTTAGTATTGTAAATAGGAACACATACAAAGACTACATGGGATTGTTTCTTTTTTTTCTTTTGAATACAAAATACATTGAACATTGGATTATGACATGAATTACTACATAAAGTCAAGGTGTGCAAGCCCAGGTAAATTTAAAATGCACATATTAAAAATATTTGTCGTTAACTTATATGTTATTTTTCATTGATAGATGTCATTCTTTATATTAATTTACTTCACAATGCAAGATAGTGTGGTCCTTGAGTTTTATGAAATGGCCCTGGAAAAGTTTTGGAAATGTCATGGAATTTGTTTTTGTTAAATCTGCAGGAACCCTGGCTAAACCTAATTTTTCTTCCTGTCAGCCACGTTTGGGCATATTTATTTTTTGGATCCTTCCCGAAAGTGACTAGGAATACCTTGAACTTGTAAATGGACATTTAATTTTGCCTCAATATAAAGGCGAGAATACATATCAAGCTGTAAACAATTATACATTTTTAATTTAAAATCAAATTGATTTTCAAATTCCTTCTCATAATATGTCTAAATCGATTACGGAAGGACTAAGGTCTCTAAATCAGCCTAAAATCTACGAACTTTATACTCTTTAAGAAAAACAAAATTGATAAAAATTGTTAAAATAATTACAGAATTGCTCAGATACAAGAGTAATCTTGAATCTGTAGCAAAATTGTTAAAAAAATTTTAATAGGGGAGATTATACGTAGAGATTTTTAGGATCGAGTTTCCCTAAAAACAAACAAACCGATTACCGATTTGGTAACTTTTGAAACTTAATTTTTTTGAAGAATTTTTTTTCTGTACAGTAATGCACCAATCATTTGAGGTCGACCAGTTAAACTTAGTAGGCTTGCTTGTATGCATTTCTGTAAGGTACAATGTGATTATACAGGCTATAATAAAACTTTTTGAAACTTTTATTTGTTTTAGAACCTTGTGGACTAAGATTTGTGTGGGTTGAGAGTATACAGAGTTGCAAAGTTATTTTTGTAATGTTTAATTGTAGGTTTGGACTTATTTGACAGTAGAGGGGCATATGTGTTTCATAAGCACAAAGTAGCTTTCATTCTTCACTGTTTGCAATAGTTTTTGAGCGTTTCCATGAGGTTGTAGGAATGTTATATCATGATGTTACACAACAACCTAAAGGCAATATTGCAGCAAGTTCACAAAATTATGTTGCCACAACGCAAATAAGTCATAACCATGAAACAACATTGTTCCAACTTTATGTTGTTAGCTGGCGAAAACAAAAGGAAAATAATAATAATACTCTCGAACCAATGCTCTTACTTTCAGTTGTGACTAAATGGTAAACAGTCTTACTTTTACACATCGCGACTACATGTTTCAATGTTGACAATTTACTATATATAGATAATATGTGGCCTGGTGAGGTTCTTTAGGGTGGCAATAAATATATATAAAACACTGCAATTATGGGAGGGGTATATGGATGAACTAAAATATACATTTGCTTGCATTAAAAATAGACTCAAATTGTACAGTATAATCCCTTTCTTCAATAAATATTTCTTCGAAAACTGCTGTAATCAATTTTATTTGTTTGTAATATACAGTGACATAGTATATGTCAACGTGGTCATGTAGGCGCATTTACTCAAATTAAATAAAATAATTATTGTTGTTGTAAAATTTAATACCAAGATAGTTTAACCAGAGTCTATTCAATCCTGATTGTTGAATGCTCTACACCTTAAATGTTATCAAAAAACTTCCATACGAAAATTATTGATTGCTATGGACTTTTATAATGGTGGCCAGGTACTAAACTGGGTCAAGAAAAGAGGACGTCCGGTCTATCACAACAAATAACAGGGTAGTATTAATTTGTTGTAAACACGCGCTGCTTTCATTGCGATATCACAGCGTTCGACATTCAATCCGGTTTGTACTGGATCACACCTTTCGGTTGACCTAGTCCAAAAATGTCCACATAATTTAACATTGAGTTTGCCGTATGTATTTATCGGGGCGTGTAAATAATGACCTTCCAAAGGAATATGGATGCATGAGGATCCAAAGAAAGTGAATATTTGCTATTTAAAGGTATGTGCAATAAAATTCTACAAAATGACACCCATTACTGAAATAGTCTGTTCTGAATGCCTATATGACTTGTATTACTTTTACTATAGTCTACTACTTGGTAGACGTATAGATCTAGTCTACGACGATACTTTGAAGTTATGTATTAAAATAATTAATGAGATCAAAATAAATGAACAATAATGCAAACGAATGTTGCACCTTTACTGGATTCAGTGCAGATTTCATAACTTTAATGTATGGGTATGATTCACATTATTATTATTCATATTCTGACCCTGTTGGCCTGAGTTCCAATATATATATATATATATATATATATATATATATATATATATATATATATATATATATATATATATATATATAATCATAGAAGGGTAGAATATAGATAATAAATGCAACTTAAAATGATCAAAGTATTACAAAAATATACGAGGATTTTTACCATCATTCCTCTTTTTAGACCATTTTAGTCAAAAAAGGCATAATCGGCTGTTTATTGTTTTTGTTGTTGCTGTGGGCCTCATTCCTACATGCGCCTGTTCTATACTTACGACTGACTACGATTTGTGCTAAAGAATGCCACAAGACGCGACCAGCAACAGAAGAAAGGAATACAATCTCCCATACGAATTGCAATCGACATTTGAATGTCAGTTTTCTTTAAAGAAACATAAAATGCCATTTTGTGATACAGTGAAGTATAAGTCTATATGGTGACGGACATATAATGGGTGATCCAAAAAGAACGCAGTTGTCTTTATTTCTCTGTTCATTAGGAATGAGCGCAAACGAGAATATCAAACGTGTTCTCGACTTAGCTGCTAGTTTTTGAGGACTTCGAAGATGCGGAAATCAGACAAAATATAAATTTTGGATGGAACAGACGCCTATTTAGGAACAAAATTAAGTGCTAATTTCATACTATTTCAGTACGTCATGTGTACTTTTGTTGCAGTAGACAAATAGTGGATATGGCATAAATACTCTTACAGACACTTTAAGTTATCGCTAATTTGGAGGCCAAAATCCTCATCGAACCTTGTCCTTTCCACTGACCTGATTTTCCTATCGAAATATGTAATTGATTAGTTTCGTTAATTTGTTCCAAATAGTTAATTTAGTTAATAACCTATGTATTCAATGTAAAGTGTACACCTGAATCTATATCTTTTTTCTTGATGTTCTCAGTTTTGAGTCTTGTATCGTCAAAACATGTTGCTATTACGTTTAGAGATATGCACTACATTAAATTGTATCCACGTACAATCTATTGGTTTAGGTGTGAAATCTGTAGTTGAATGTAAAAGCAGTACATTATAGGATTAGCTAAATAACAAAACACAATTTTGATATATATATATATATATATATATATATATATATATATATATATATATATATACATATATACAGTAATGTCATTGTACATACATTAAGATGATTCAGTTCTTATCAGCGTTATTGTACTGATCTTTCATGACATTCCCATTTTTACTGAATAAAGGACGAGGATAAGTCATGATACTAACTACACGAATATATACATGGGGATAATTTTACATATTGATAAGGAAGGAGTGAATACTACGTCAGTAGTCACTCGTTAACTACGCATACCGAAGACATGATATTGAATACAATTTCATTTATCCTCCTGGTAAGTCTATTAGAATATTCTTTTCAGCTATTTTCTTTTCAAAATGAGTGTCAACCTAATCTCAAATAAATTTCAGAAAGGCAATTTGTGAAGCAGTCATTCATGCTTAAGACAATATTCAGTCTGCGTGAAAACTCTTATTACCTTTCTTATGTCTCTAACGTTTCAAAAGTAAAGTACCATTTCATGTTTCAACACACAGACACACACGCACATATATATATATATATATATATATATATATATATATATATATATACACACACATATATATATATATATATAGAGAGAGAGAGAGAGAAAGAGAGAGAGAGAGAGAGAAAGAGAGAGAGAGAGACTTTTGACTTCAGAAACTGATGATTTACTACAAGAATCACATTCGCGATAAAATCAATGCCAAACTCGCCAACCACTTCACCTCAAATGGATATTCAGCAGAGACCTTAAAGGAGCTACCGATTGAGTCTAGCCAGGGGTGGACGGACATGAAACACACGCATAGAACAGTATTTTAGTCTTCAATTGAGAACTCGTGGGAAATTTGGTTAAATGAAGAAAAAAAAATATGTCTAATGCAGTCTTATATTTAAGTCAGTTATTACAGTACACAAACCCTTGCGATAATTTTTACCCAGATAAATAATCCTTGACTCTTTACACGAAACTTATTACTGTTGTTGTTGATGATGTTGTTGCTATTATTATTATTATTATTATTACATTTTCAATATCCCGCGACAAAATTCTCATGAATCGTTTCCTTTAGTTTCTGATCTTATATGGTGTTGTTTTCTCGCTACGCATTGTTTTCGGCTTTGATTTTATCCTGGAATTAGGTGAAAGCAATTTAATTCTCCGTACAGACAACACGCATTTACATGGGTCAACACAGCTTTAAATATTTTTATGAACATTTGCTATTTTGACACCAAGACAAAATGGTCATGCAGTTTGCACATTTTGATATTGCTTTTCATCTGAATTTTGTTTTCCTTATTTAACTCTTTTTCTGTAGATTTCCTATATCATTGGAATATGTAAATAGTTTAGTTTTTCTCTCGGCTTTTCTGTTATGTGTTTGTTTTGTTTTGGAAGTTGTTTCTTCCCCTGACGAAGAGTCTGATTTGCTCGAACGTTGGAAAGCTGTTTTGTAATTGCATCGCTACCGATATTAGTTTTATAGATTAATAGATGCGTGTGATACGGATGCATTACGGGTAGATTAATAATACGTCATTAATAAGACGAATATCTTAAAATTGGCAAGCCTTATGGGAAGCAAGTGGTGTGTGTTTGTATGTTTGTGTGCTTCATCGATTGATCAACTGCTCATCATCAGATGCTGGCGTGATATCGTTGATAATGGGGAGGCAAATTAAGAAGCAAGAGAAGACCACCAACCTTAAATGGACCTTTGCATGCTATAAAGTGCAAAGAGTCCACATAACGACTGTGCTAATCAAGTTCCTATAATTAAACAAACACATATGCAATATGCCAAGATCTTTAATATTTCCAGGTGAAACATTTAGAAAATATTTCTTAAATCCAAATATTTCCATGTTGCAGTGCCATATCGAATTCAATAGGTGACAATATATACGCTTACATATGTATTATTCTTGTATCTTTGCTTAATAATATTAAAGACGACCAAAGTTGAGAATGTATAGATTGGAAGTATTTTTTAAATATTTTTTTGTTTGTTGCAGATCTCAGTGTCACAAGGGGTGAGTTGTCTTTAAATGTTCATAAGGTTATACAACATGATAAAGTATTTCGCAGCTTCCAATCATTTTTTGAAAGTTAAAACTTACCAATAGACCATAAATATATAAATAAAGGATATTACAATAGAGATTGCGAGTAAATAACCATTCGATCTATAGCAACTTTGGATACAGAAACTTGTTATGTTTCAAATATATGTGTTGAATAAAGGTAAATACAATGTATAGAAGATATGTACGAGATATTCAAAAATAACATGTACCGAAAACATTAAGCTATGATGAAAGCGCCTAACATGGTCATTTCCACATCAATATACAATTACATTGTAATTATTGAATTGTTCTGTCAATAACTGTTAAGTGTACAAACAGAATGATGCGAATTCTCTAACACATTTTAATTTTAAAGATTGATTTTTAAATAAGACACATGCACATATTTGTATGTACATATTTTGGGGTAAAATATCTTTCGATATGATTTTGTCCCCGCAAAAATGGTTTTCTATAGGAACCTCTGATATCAATGACCAACCATGACTTGACTTTGTCCCCAACGCGTTATTTTTTATGGATCTATTTAAAAAGAACATCACTTACTCTCAATTCTTAGTCTGTAATAGCCAACATCACTTACTCTCAATTCTTAGGCTGTAATAACCAAAATCACTTACTCTCAATTCTTAGGCTGTAATAACCAACATCACTTACTCTCAATTCTTAGGCTGTAATAACCAACATACCTCTTGGCACCAACTGCACGAGTTCCTACGAATGCGGAACCGGCGTCTGCTGTCGTGATGCTGCTGGACAACTCGTGAGTGGCAACCTAGATGGACGAGGACCGTTTGGTATGTGTTATAAATGATTATCTACGTTAATATTCCTCCTAAAACAATGGTTTCATTATATTGTTATTGGATTGGCATGATTTTTGTTAACTTGTTGATATTTACTGGTGGATAAAACGAAAAATACATCAAACAACACGTTTTGCAAAACGCGAGTAAGAAGAAGCAGAAGCGAGAAAACATGAAATAATCTTAAAAACAAGCAAAGAGTATGTCTTATACTTAATAATTCAATATAATATTTTATACCTGACCTTGTTTGAGTAGCGTTCAATAATATTAACATGGAGTTAAACAGTCTACACTATTTTGGCAGCTTCCAAATGTAACTATCCTATCGCGGGTACCTTTTTAGTGAATAAGAAAAGTCTGATTATTGACGACTTCTGAATCGACAGGAATACTGTTATATTGTTTTGCATGCATCATATATTGTATCGTTATATATTATTCTGGTGGATTAATTCAGTCACAAACCACAGAGCTTTCTTCATATGTGTTTATTGCACGCTGCCACAATGGGAGAGGGAGTGTACCTTTTAAATGCAGAACTCATGGCAAAGGCAAGGTGATTTACTCTAACAGTACTAATATGATGTACACTATTATATTACGTTGTAGCATATGATCTACGATAATTATGCACTGTTTCTAAAATGAATGTTTTTAACAGCGTGTTCTTCATTCTGAAACCTATAGTGTAGCCATTTGGATCTTTAGTATTAACATTTTTCGAAAATCTTGTGCAACCCTTCGCAATTTTGAGCCTTTGTATTACAATTTCTTAAATGTTTTTTTAGCCTTTCGGAAGTTGAAAATTCTTATATCTTTCCGGTGACGGTCGATAGTCCTTGCATTACTGGTAGCAAGAATTAATCAAATAACGTTTGGACACTTTTTATATTCTGAGAGCTATTACACAGCCTTGTGGGCATTTATTTTACAATATTGCAATCATATACTGAATATCTATGTGAGATATTTTCGTTGCAAATTCTAATTAGGAAGATCAGATCCTATTTGAACCTCTTTGGAGTACATTCTTACAATCATCGTATGACCTTTTTAAGCCTCTAATAAACAATTATCAATTCACTGGATCATCACTCCAGGGGAAGGCGTACGCTCTAGAAACGTTGATGGTAACTCGACAAAATACTTCGTTTAGGGCAGATAGTGACTAGAAATTTGAAATCTAGCCCTGACATAAATTAACACTTTGAAATATTTCCAAGGTTAAGTATTTGGAAAATTTGTAAATGAGAAAAAGGATCTCAGGATATGTTATATCTAAGAAGGGAAATGCAGATATTTCCTTAATCCATTATGACTTAGATGATGTAATTTGGAATAACTGTTCTAATGATGTCGTGTTTGAACACTTGTCATACATGTTACGGCAATAACTGCCATTTATTACAGGCAAGAATTCGGTGAATTACATCTCTTACACCTGTGTTTGGTTTTCACTCCCGTAAGGACTAGAAATGAATTCCACATCTGTTGCAGGAGGAAAGCTTTAACAATAGTGTACGACATATTTGATGAGAAATAAGTGTCGTTCACTTGTTAGTGACTATTGTACACATTCTGGCGATTATGGTGTATATACCTAGCGATTTAGCTGAGGAAGAGGTTAAGAATATATGGTTGTTTTACTCTCGGATTGCTACAAATAGTTAAAGGCGTACACATTGTAATGCTGTGATAATGTTTAACCCAGTCCTGATCGCTATTTCAATTCCAATTTGAGTCCATCTTGCCTGCCATATATTGGAATCAACTTCAGAAATTCATAGTATTATATATTTTGAGATTTAATTTTAAAAGTGCGTTTATATAAACCTAATGCCTCACCAATGACCTACATTGTGTGGGATGGTCTTGTACAAACGTTGCATGACTCCATGCCCAATAATATCTGTAAAACCTAGCTAAGGTGGGACAAAGGGAAGGACGGAGGGACGGACAAGGTTAACACTAAATGCCCGTTCCACATTCGTTGCGGGCATACCAAGGCAGTATTGAGAAGATATCAGAATATTACGTATTGTTATTTAGTACAGTCTGGATGTTTGGTCCAGTTCATGTCCATAATGTACGGATTACGCTCTATTATTCACGTAGGGCACCTTGTTTTTGGTGGAGACATTTCGAGGTCAGGGACTTGCTCCAGCAGACTTGGACAGTCTGGTGAAGTGTGTGAGTCGTCTTGTGCATGTGATCAAGGTAGTATTACCTGCCTATCTACCTCCATATCTATCTATCTCTCAAATCGCGCCATCTCCTTGCATTTAGTCTATATCATGAAAGAAACTGAGATTGTCCAAAGACAATGGAATAATACACTATTGCAGCAATTAAATTGTTTTTATTTTACCACGCTCGGGTCATTATCCTTTGGCTACGGGGAAAAGTTGACATGAAGTCTAAACCGATGGCAATCAAAATGCAACAAAAAAAGTCACGTGCCAATAAAAAACCCATTTATTATACTAACCCAAGAACGAAAATAATCCTACTTTTAAATTTAAACTTTTCAATCATGCTTTATACTTTCAAAAAACGTTAATGACAAATGAAATTGATTGTCATTTGCGAATCTTTCTGAAAGATTCCGAGGACTTCACTCTTATAAGAAAAATAATCTATGAGAAGCAGGAAAATGAAAAATGAAATTTGCAAGATATATATTTTGTACAGCTTCCTAACAACAAACCAACTTTTGTAAAACAGGTATAATGTCCGAGTTATGCTATGCAATGAATACATGTACATAAGCTATATCAGTGAAATTCAGATCTCGATGTATGTACTTTATGTTCGAAAAGCTGTCCTATTAGGAATTATTTTTTCCTCGTTGTACTAACGGAGAAAAAATGAATTAATCAGTTAATGAATTGTTTTGCATTCGAAAAGGAGTTTTGTTTTACAATTCTTTGTCATACATTTTAAATAAAGACAAAACTACCAGACAACGACTTTATGAATCTCATACCGTATGCCTGTTAGTCTCTTTAAGGATTCAAATGCGACTTTCTTGAAATTATGAAAATACTGAGAAAACACTGTTAATGGCATGATTTCCTTTTATCACAGGGTCTAACAGCTTTTGTTAAAATTTACATTGACAAATCCGACTTATTGAAATAATCAATTAGAATGATCAATTTATAAAATACCATTCCGTGGTTCAATTGATATCATTAACATATTTACAGTATAAGAAACACAGCTGTTTGTGGCTCATTTTAGCATGAAATTCTGATCTTTTCTACTTACAGACGTAATGTTTGACAAATAACTTTATGTGGCTAGAGTTTATACCGATGCTGCTATACAAATGCTTTAAGTTCTCGAAGTAATATCAAGAACTCTTGCACCCCTATTTGGAGACAGCAACTCGATCGCTACATTGCTACCTTAGTGTACATTTTGCTCATTTTAATGGTACCTAAACGTATGTTTTCCATCGCTTTGATGATTTCCTTTAAATACTAGGCTTTGACGTGGAACAGTAAATCAGAAAATTCATACGTTATTATGTGTACTTCGACATTGAGCATCAGGCTACATTTGTCGCATTGTTCTCATTTCTTTTCGAATGTCTTACACAAAATGCCAAAACTAATTTCCTGAAAGCCGCAGTGTCGAGCGTTTAAGCAAATCGAATGCAAGGATCGATATAAGCCAGTTCGAGTATTTGAGATTATTTCTTGGTCGCAAAATATATTATGTCGAACATTCTAGCTACCCTTAGGCACTAAACAACCAATGTCAAGAGCTCCAGTTACTGTGTGTGTCCTAAATGAAAGGGATTTAGTTGATGACACCTCTTTTTTCCCCTTCAGGACTGGAGTGTTACCGACCGATGAGCGGCGCGTGCTGTCCTCCAATGAGATGCTATGATGCAGCCTATGTCAAGCAGCAGAGAGAATACTGGCAAAATTGCTTCTCTGACCCACACTGCGCCATTCCGCCTTAAAAGGCTAAACCCGAATTCAGCGTAGATGTGAACATGTTTAATCGCGTAATTATAATTATACGTCAAAGTACATCTCAATATAATCCTGGATTAGAATATTTTTCGAAACGGATATCTGTTTTTCTTTTTCTACTTATTATATGAGTAAACGTTTTTGATTTTTCTCAATTCCTATTTTGCATATGATGTAATATTCATTAAAAAAATTCCATAATAGATGACTATCACTATAACCGTCCTCATCAATCGAAAGACAGTTTTCAATATTGAGTTCAAAATAAAAGTGCTTTTCCAAATATATTGGTACAAATGAATGTTATTATGTGTATGCATGTACGTATGTATGTATGTATATATGTATGTATGTGTGTGCCAAATCAATAAATATCTCAGATAACAATCCAACAAAGCAAACAATAAAACTATTATGTAAAGTCTGTTAACTAAGTTGTCTTATAAAGATGTGACGGAATGTCGACGCAGTTAAGATCCATGCACGTTGTGCTGACGGACGACAGACAACCGCTGCTTATAGACAGGCGCTTGTGTGTGTGTGTGTATATGTGTGTGCGAGAGAGAGATAAAGAGAGAGAAAGTTGGAGAATTTGTAAGGGCATAAGAATCGATTGATAAGCGAGTTTACAGTAGTCATGATCCTTTCTCCTCTGCTCAATACGAATACGACTTATTTTGCACAGTTTTACTATTTGAAGAAATTATCCATTGATAATTCTCTTAAATAACACAAATGGATCTGAAAACAGACGCCAGATTCTGTGAAGAAAATTGAAGTGTCTTTCATAAAAAAATTATTCCGTCGCAGACCTGCTTGATCCGGTTATGGCCGGCAACGTTTGGAATTAGGACTCTTGTGGTGAAATTCATTTGTTGTAATACTCGCGATCTATATGTACTTTCATTTTTGCTTCTTGCCAAGTAAACACATTATCACCATTGCGATCTAAAGTTCTTTGATGAATTGAGTAAAATAATTACTCCTATAGCCTGATTTTTGTAAATGAGACCGAAAAGTACATTTCGCCACACGCACTAGTAGTTTTCATATATCATTCTTTCTAATTAAAAATATAATATAATTAGGTGTAAAGATACAAGAACTGTACTGTAATATAGATGAAACATAGGATATAAACTTTGATAATTTTTAAAAGTGTTGGAAGAAATATTAACAGTCAGTGCTCCCACCCACCCACCCCACTTCAAAGTCAGTGACGTTATATATCAACGTGGTTCAAAAAGAAGACGATACCATTTTCTTGTATGTTTCTCATCGTTGAACGGCTATGACTCGTAAATGCGCCAAATTATTCTTCATACATATTTCTTGTTCTGGGTCCTTTATTATTCCCAAGTAATTTAAAAAATATATAAAATCTTCAAAACTAGAAATGTCACAATCACGTTACACATGCACGAGGAACAAGCTCCATTAAAAATTGCTGTTTTTTTTTTTTACTTCAAGATTTTTATAGCACAAGGTAAATTGTGGGTTTATTATCATGTCACTTCTGTGTCAAGGTCTTCCATCTAGAAACCAAAAATAAAGAAAGCTTATCAATACGACTAATGTGTTTATTAGGAGTAACATGAGCACACAGATAATACATGGTTTCATATTCCAAAGAATACATATGTAATGTGCAGTATTTTGTTGAATACATATCCCTGTGCATAGCAGTACAAATGTAAGACATTATAGTCTCGCAGATTACGGTGTCATCGATATTCAAAATAACTTAATTAAGCAACATTGGGCGACACCGAGTTACATATCATTCATTGATTGTCGACAAGGATGATTGGAAGAGAAATGAGTTCTGATCAGTTTCAACCCAGATATCACTAGAACCAGACATTTTTTAATCTCTGTCATCAGCATTTACCAATTCCTAAACAACTTCTTTGAATATGCCGTCTGATCTAGTCAGCTTAGTGTATAATGGGAACGGTTGCATAAATGGTTCTTTCTGAGACGGGTCTTTCTTGTTCTATTCAAACACAAATTCTGTTGATGAATATACATTCTTCTCAATGAGGCCTATGGCTACAGTAGGTTACTGTAATAAAATGAGCGTTAACTGTTTGCGAATTTAGAGGTACAAATATTCATATTATCAATAGGTAAAGCGCCAAATTTTAACGTAGTCAATATGGAAAAATCTGTTGGCTTATGGTACATGTGGCTAGATCTTGGTCAAAGAAAGTTTGAGTTTTGCCTTTTTCTTCTTGATACAATGATATCCACGATGTTCAAATTATTAGAAATAAAGACATATAGTAAACGAAAGCATGTCAGAGAGACAAGTTATTAGGTTTAGTTTAACGATTATATAGCATTAAGATATCACATATTTTATTTCTTTAATCCAGTGCAAACTGACCTAAGGTTGTATTCCCATTCCCGTTATCAACCTGTACTATTGTTTATACTTTGATATGAATGTTACACTTCTTATCTGCGCTTGCCTGGGTTTCTGATAGAACAATTTTGTTTAAAATTTACAATACACTGTGTCAGCTAAGGATATTATAATTACTTCTATCAAGAAACATAATAGTAATACCCCTGGTAGGCAAATGAGTTCAAATAGGGCCAGGAGATTTATTCTTCTTGTTACTTAAAGTTAAACAGTAGCTATTTGTACGCACTCACCTTTTAATATCAGAAGTCTTAATAAACTCAGCTTCAGAATAAGAAACAGTATTTTTTAATCAGAAGATATTGAACATTTATTTAATTACTGCGATAGTTATCTCAACATTATTGTAATTCTCATCGATTTGGATGTACATGTTATTTTAATGTGTAGTGTATACTCTAAGTCTTTAGCTTTTCCCAGGAAGAATCTCAGTAACGTAAGTAAAAGTATTGGAAGTACTCTAAGACTGAGCCCATTGAAATATTGGCACGCTGCTATTGAAAACACAGTGTCGATATAACAATTCTTTCAGAAATGAAGCGATGAAAATATTTGTAAGGTAGATGTCAGGTCGGTGGCATATTTATGTAGGACCATCTGCATTATCATAAAACTAATTTTAGGGAAAGATCAATGTCATTATAGCCATCTATTAAGGAGGACTAAAAGTTGCAATATTTTCAGGATGGTTGCCATGGCAGCGATGGTGGAGGTTATATTAATGTCACTCTTGAAATTAAGACCCGTGTCAAAGCATCGATTAATGTAGGAAAAATAACAAAAGAAAAAAGACTTTTCTGAAATGGTCGCTATGGTAGCAGCGTTGTACAGAGTTTATGCTGGCCTGCAATTGAACATTGTCCTTAGCGTAGATGCATCTGATCAATGGTTTACTTAGTTACTATCTCTTTCTGCATTCACAACACATAGTTATGGTGTCTAAATAGTTTAATGATTAATTTGTTTTACTTAGAATGTCAATTGTTTTATTTTTTTATATTTGTCTTCAATTATACATTACAAGTTATTCATTTCAATCCTTAAGGTATTTTTTTTTTGTAAATGGTTCTGTTGAAATGTATGCATCTTGTATTCTGCAATTTATTTCTTTTATAATCTGGTTTGCACTTTGCAAGTGGAAAAACTCTGTGTAACGCAAAACCTGTGATTCTCAATAGTCAATGTCAGAAGAGCTGACATTTCTTGCTTTTCTTTAAATACAGAAGCTATTTTAAAAGAGAAAAAAAAATATTACATTGTGCATGAAACGGAAAACTATTTCTAACTGCATGTAATGTCATTATTATGGGCTGATCTTGCTTTTAATAAAACCTATTAGATATCTTAGCGATATCAGGCCGATTTACTTAGGTTAATAAAGATCTTTTTTAAATAGCCACTAAAGCTTGGCCCATCAGATGCAAAGATCACCCAATGAATATGCATCAAAGTTGCTCGTAACTGTACTCACCTTAGATCTTGATGATTTGAGTCTCTTTTCTAAGTTTATGCAAATAGGACCTGAAATACCGTCTCTCGATTGGTACACATTCGGCGAATCAGATGTCCACCTAATATTAATATGTGGATTTCGCTCTTTATTCAATACATGTGAGATCTTGATCATATAAGAACATATTCCAAGTTTAATTAAAATCGGATCAATAACATGGCGTCCAGAGTGGTCACAAGCTCAGCCAATCAAATGCACGATCGCTTCGTTAATATACTTGAATCTCACACATTATCGAACTTATGCAAGATCTTGATGTATAAGTCCATATTACAAGCTTGACTAGAGTCTCATCTGCAATATAGCTTCCGGAATTTTAGCATGATGTTCCAATCAGATGCAAGATCATCCCATTAATATGTGTGTCCGAGATCTTGATGTAAATATACATTCCAAGTTTGACCAATATCGAATTTTTAAAAAAAAGTAACTTCCAGAGCAACATCGAGCTTGGCCAATCAGACCCAAGATCGCCTCAATAATGTTATTGGATCTTGTTCATTATCCAATGCTCAAAGATGTTGATGACATAATCCCATATTCCAAGTTTGATCAAAATTGGATCAGAGGTATGGCTTCCAAAACGGTAACAAGCTGATGCAATCAGATGCAAGATCACCTCAATAATATGACTGTATATTGCTCATTATTGAATTCATCCGAAATCTCGATGATATAAGCATACTTTCCAAGTTTGATCAAAATCGGATCATAAGTACGGACTCCAGGGTGGTAACAATCCCGGCCAATCAGATGCACGATCACCTCAGTAATATGAGTTGATCTCGTTCATTAACAAACTTATCCGAAATCTTGATAATGTAAACATATTTTCCAAGTTATTTCAAAATCGGATCAGAAGAACGAATTCGAGTGTTAACACTTTGGCCAATTAGATGCAAATGACTTCATTAATATGAGTGGATCTCGTTTATTAACGAACACTTCCGAGATCTTGATGATTTAAACAAGTATTCCAATCTTGGTCAAAATAGGATCAGACATTTGATCTTCATAGTGGGAACAAGCTCGCCCATTCTAATGCAAGAATATGAATGGATATCGCTCATTATGGATCTTGTCTAAGATCTTGATGATATATGCATATATTCCAAATCTGATCAAAGTGGTAACTAGCGAAGCGAGTCAGATACAGGTTTCCCTCATTAGTAAGCTTGCATTTTTTCATTATCGATCTTATCCAAGATCTTAATAATATAATGCCATATCCCAAATTTTATCAATAGTAATATGGTTCTGTAATATGGTTTCCAGAATGGTAACAAGTTCATCCAATCAGATGCAAGATTACCTCATTAAATAAATAGATAAATAAGATAACGTTTTGAAATATGTGAATAACAATAATTTATCCACTTTGACTTCAACCAACAATTACAGGTGAAAACAGAAATTTACGTCGGATTCAGAAAAGTATTGATCTACTTGAAATTAAAGAAATTAAACTGTTCAATAAATTAATTGCAATTAAAGAAATTTAATTTTACATCATGTTAATTGGAATTAAAGAAACTTTATTGTTCACAATTAAAATTTAACAAGCAGAGTATGAATTTCATTGTTCACATGATAGACAACATTTTCCAAATGAAATAAGACGGTCGTCGTGTTTGTTTTTCTGTTTCAACCTTTCAAAGTCCAGTGCAATAGCCTTCTATTCTTAATTTTGTTTGACTAATTCTTGTTTTGAATTGTACTAGCTTTTAATCACAACTTGGTCTTTTTTCGACAAGAACAATAATAATCATTCCAAGATCAGAGGTCAAAACTTGTGCACTCGAAAATTACCTGGATAACTTTATATAACCCAATTCTAAAACCAGTGATGCGATTATTTTGAGCTATTTTATTAATAATGTTTGAACCTATTTTGATACTCTTTTTAGAGCCTTTTCATGGCAAATATGGTGTCACAATGTTGTTCAGAATCTTTGCATTGATTATTCAAAAATAAATCAAGTATCATTTGGCTCTTAGTTTGATGTTCATAACATCTGTATTAAACGAATATTTGAGAGATTTGTGTTTTCTATTCCTTTCTCTTATACTGTAAATTGATGTACCCCCTTTTGTTGAAAATTAATCACGATTACAGTCTATCTTTTTGTGGTCAGTTCTGATATCGCAATGTGACCTTTTACACAAATTTGTTTTATTTCATCTTTACTTCCTTAGTATTTATGATATGACATGTTCAAGACTGATTACGTACGTTATTGGACTCAGACGTTCGCATATCGTGTTCGTAGGGGTGTAGGAATCCAAAAGATGCAGCGTTGTAGCCATTGAATGTGACTGAATCGGATTCGAATCATAAACTACAGTGGTTCAAGGAAGTGTGTTACCGTTGCAGTACCCGTGAACGAGGGTTCTAAAATTCATAAAATTCACGCATGGACCCTCGGTAATTATGATTATATTTCTAGATCCGGGACTTGTTCCAATCGGCGTGGACTTAAGATGAGGCGTGTTACTGAAAACTGAATCTGACCAAAGTAATGAGATATAGTAACTAATTATACACCTATCAATTTTTTTCGCAAGAAAGAGCCAGACTTTTACCGTCATTTCTTAGACGCAGGAAAACGATGCTTTCTTTTTCCAATTCCGTATCACCATCCCTTCAAACGAGTCTGGAACTACTTTTTCCTCGATGTTTCCCGTTTACGACTGAACAAGCGTGAACAACTATGCCGTAGTCTCACTTGACATGCAAAAGAAAATGAATAACATTCTCTGTAACCAATTTGTATCATCAAGTTCCAACAGTTTGTGCAATCCCAATGTAAATAACTCTCAAAATAATGATGTCATTCCGATGCTAGGTCCCCATCAGAGCCTCTCACACCGCTTTTAGCCTGGCCTAGGAGAGAAACTTTCAGAGTCATTCTGCTGTTGAAATGTTCCTTGAGGCAAAATTTGAGAACTGCACAGTAACTGTCTGCTGCCCTCATGCGTCTAAGAATTCGTGTTTCTAACAGTGATCGTAGTGAAAATGAATGACTACTGTTTAAGACGCTTCATTTATAAACTGTGATATTCATGCGCATATCAGCTGATCCCAATATAATTCGGTTCATGATTTAGGATGACATTCGTATTAAAAAGGTTCAAATACTTGAGCAATTTCTTTTGTTTTTCAGTTAAGTATAGTAATTTAATTAAATTATCTGAAAAATTGATAGGTATATAACAAAAATATCATTACCATAGTAATTCGATCTTGATTGTTAGATCACGTCTTGTTGTCAACATCAGAAAATCCGGATAATGACTCGACGCTTCGTGACTTGTAATGATCCGGAATTTCTAATGCTGCTGACAATTATACGTGATTTATCAATCAAGATCGCATAATTTTATATATATATATATATATATATATATATATATATATATATATATATATATATGGCCATGGTACAATCTATATAGTGATAATTTTCGATAATAAATATAATATTTGCACTTTTATATAGAAGAATGAAAGTCAGAGAGGAAAGAATAAAGCAACGGTAAAATATTCCTAACAGATAATTTGCCTTATATAAAGAAAGAAGTAAATTACAAGGAAAGAAAAATAAAAGAAAAGCACAGGATAAAGACAAGCTTTTAAAATTGCTCAAAAGTATTAAAAACAATAAATAGAAGAGCAGAGCAGTGCACAGAAAACTTGCTAAGAGCTATATTGCTTTTGCATGTTGTTGCACCACATGAAGTCTTTATGCAAACCATGTCTACCTTCTTTGTTGGTTGCATATCGTTAATGCCGATTCTGGACATATATCAAAAGTGATCGCTGCGACAGGGATTCTATATCTTGAGTACTTTGAGCATATTATAATGCCACAAGCTGTCGTTTATTAATCAGCCCAATTCATGGTCCAAATAGATTTTGCATTATGTGTATTCTTGACAACAAAGTTTTTGTTCAATTAGAACGTGTTGTAATTCCCGGCCTGGAGTAATATCGCTTTGTGACCGGGCAACAGAAAGAATAATGTAGAAAGTGCTTCTACAACCCACATTGCACCCTTCCTCCATAAGAGGTCGAGACAGATTCTAAATAAGGGGGACTGGAGCCCATATGACAGTACATTAAACGCATTCTTTAAATTTTCGTTTAAACATTATCAAAATATACAAATCTCGATAAATATTTCCAAGCAATCCATAAAACACCTCCTTTCTGTTTTTCTTTTCTCTGTATTAAATTATCTCCAGCTGGCAGATACTTTAATTTTCGTATACAGGAAGAGAAATAGTATTCATTTATAGTTTGCTACAGTATGCTGGAATAACGGCCAATCAGTGAATCAGTGAACGGCCGGTAACTGCCAGTGTCTCGCATGCATCGATGTATTACTATTCGCCGTCTATCCTATTCCTTTAAATTATAAAGGAAACCTCATTACCGCAAGCCCAGTTATTTACATAGATTTTTTGGCTATCAGACATAGCTGCATTATTTTATGCACGTGTCTCTCTGTCAAATAAAATCAGCAGCAAGTGAAAAACAGGTGGAGATAGAAAAAACCAGCACATGAATGTAAGCGTTTAGGATTTGAAATAAGACAAAGTCTACACACTCTTCATGAATTATGTACTATGTGTGTCTCCTTCAATGAGATAAAAAAAAAATATTTTTAGCAGTGCCTTCTGGTTAGCGACAAGAAACTCTAAACACGTTCGCACATCACTAAAATTGTGACTTGACAAGTTCGCGCTGCATAGGTACTTAGTAATCATGATTACACACTCAGACACACACACACACATATATATATATATACATATATATATATATACATATATGTGTGTGTGTGTGTGTGTGTGTCATACAACTCATAACCTCACACAGTTGGAAGATAAAATTGCATTAATTTTACAATCCTGAAAATTCTGGGATAATAGTATGTGATAGCCTTGTTATATTTTTATTTGATCTTACATTGATTATTTACACAAAGAAAAGTGATAAATAAACAATTGTTAGCATTAAAAAATAAAACAAAACAAAAATTACTATTACAATCTAGTGTGTGATCTGTTGACAAAACCCTATATATAACTACAAACTAGGTAGTGTGGGGAAGAAGTCGTTATTGCAATGTATAATAAAAGCAAGATGCTAAATAGGAAACGTGGAAAAATATACAGCTTAATTTGTTAGCACATTAATTTTTGGTAACTAAAATCGTTTTTATTTATTTTTGAATGAAACTGATTACCTTAATAAATTCATAGGACACTATCAGGCATAAAGTTTGCATCGGAATTTTGGGAAATAGGGATACGTTACATAATGCAAGACGAAGAAAATATATCAAAGTTTGTGTTTGACTGATTTCTTTTTACTCTTAATCCTGTTCTTATGTACATTTGAATAAAATAACAGTTATTGTCAATAAAGCGGGAGGTATCGGTTATTTTTATTAGCATAGTTCTTCCGTAACGTAATAAATTAAATAAAAATCACATCAGTCACACTTCTGTTTGCATTAAATTAATATTTTGCATAATGTCTTTGAATATGAGAAATAAAATTAAAATCATGGTGGAAGTGACAATGTATTTATGTCTGTATGGGTGAATGGATGGATGAATATGTTATCTATCTATTTTTGAAATTGATCCTGGAAACAGATGAATATTTCTCAGATAATATTTATTCCATAGTAAATATTAATATGTTTCCAATGAATCATTTTTAAGAAATTATATAAATTAATACAAAAGTATGTTCAAGAGTAACTCATGAATTATATTGGTTATTATTGTCTCGCAATTGCATATTTTAACAATTTGTTTTCGTCCGTCAACATTTACCATGCAGAATATTTCTATTTTATTTTTCTTTTCATCCCGACACATTAGAGTGCCAAAGATTTTGTTAGAGAGAGAGAGAGAGAGAGAGAGAGAGAGAGAGAGAGAGAGAGAGAGAGAGAGATAGCGGGATAACTACAAAGAGAAACGTTGTATTTATACGAATTGTCTTTTCACGTTCTTACTGCCGTCTTTCAACCCATTAGTTACACATGCCTTTATGCATTAATCTATACAAAAATATGGCACATACATGCATACATATATATATATATACATACATACATACATACATACATACATACATACATACATACATGCAGGTAGCTATACATACGGATGAATTTATAGACATATCAACATATTACTGAATACAGTGAAATTCTTCTGGACCGAGCACAGCTCGGACACGATAGGTGGCTACTGGGATTGTGTCTTTATAGAAACAGTCTAAATTTTTCTAAAATATATGTCCGTCTACAGTAGAATCAAGGTAACATGTGTGCCGGCCTAGGGAATCATCATGGAATATAGATATGTATACCTAACATATTAACGCATACAAACGTATCAACACATACTTAACTTTGGATAGAATGGTAAATACAGAAATTATTGAAATTCAGTTGTTTGTTTTTTTTAAATAACAAAAACTTTTTATATAGTTGGCATTTGGTATAAAAAAAAGTTAATCACATCATGAGCTCATTTTTATCTAATAAATCTAGCAGAAATTCTCTCTTTGATATATGTAAGTTGTACGGATGATTGCACTCGCCCTTTATCTACTCTATAAACCTGATCAAGATTGATTCTGTTTTTGGACACACTCATGAAAGATGAGATAAAACTACTTCTAAGTTTTTGCAAAGAGAGCTCAAATTATTTTGAAATTTTACCAATTTTATTTGAATAATTATTTATTGGCAAATGTCTATTCCAAATAGAAAAAAATCTTCTATGTTTGAGAGTAAAGCAAATTAATGGGATTGTTTACATTCAGACTTTAGAGTAATCATTCATCTGATCTTTGTAAAATCCACAAACATACTGGTATCAACTATTTGATAACCACCCTGAAGATAATCTTTAATAATGACTTTTCTTATAATTTTGTCTCTTGCCTCACTCCAAACAAACTTATAAAAAGTAAACCGAGTTCCTGGAGTAAACTATGGTGGGGATTTCGTAAACTCATTAATACAAGTTTTAATAATGCCAAACGTTTAAAACTGCAATTTTACCCAAAGTGGTTAGTGATCTTTTTGACCACTGCAGCAGTAAATTGCTGGTTTTCCTGATTTTATTATCATAATTTATTATAGCCATATTATTTAGCTCTCTGGAAAGTGTTATGGATAGG
The DNA here is from genome assembly GCA_029931535.1 of Margaritifera margaritifera. Classification (NCBI taxonomy): domain Eukaryota; kingdom Metazoa; phylum Mollusca; class Bivalvia; order Unionida; family Margaritiferidae; genus Margaritifera; species Margaritifera margaritifera. Next base: position 6,088,476 of record JAQPZY010001652.1, on the reverse strand, counting down.
TAAATTAATTCAGAGTAATTCCAACATAAATGGTATTCTGAGCAATATTTAACATTACTATCGGTTCTACGTCTAATCCAGATAACTTTTGTTTTTCAGTATTATACTAATGCCTGAACATTTTGAGCATTGATCAATGATGTCCAGTGCTGATTTCATGGATTATTCAGATCCATCAAGAGTGAGTGCAATGTCATCTGTATACTATGAGATAAGATATTAATATGGTTCTTTTGTATTAATAGTTTGATTGTTCCTTATCGTGTGGGCTAATATCTCTGCACACAGAAGGAAAATATATGTCGAGAGGGGATGACCTTGTCTGCAGACCCTCCTAATATCAAACCAAGATGGATATTGTGAATTTATGATAGTGCATTATCTAACATTTATGTCCGATCTAATTTTAAAAGTCTAATACTTTATCAATGAGAGGTCATGCATCAGAATCAAAAGCTTATGTTATAATATGTTGTAGAAAACGTAAGATAATATACGGTGTGATTAATTTTCCTTATAAATCTTCCTTAATGAAACCAGTTGATCATTATTAATATTTAATAATTGCTGGAAGAACATGCCTTAGTCTATTTGCAACACATGCTGACGAAATTTTGTAAGCTACGTTATGTAAAGAGATGGGTTTCCAACTCTTCAAATACTGTTTTGGTTTACCCCTTTTTGGAAGACAAGGTATTACACCTTTGTTTTGAGTTGATGATAACTCCCCAGAATTATATGAAAAATTAATTGTCCTGACATAAAATGTACCAATATCTCTCCAAATAAACAAAGAACTTAAGAAACTGAACTGTACATTCATGTGATCATGGGCTTAAATTATTTGTCATGTAGTACTTACAGTTGCTTCAGTTAAAGTTATAGGGCCATATGAAGATTGTATATGTGCACTGTCTAGTATAGGAATATCTCTAAAATTGAGGAGAGACTCAAGATAAAATGGATCTACCTGATGATAATTTGTTTCCTTCAAAATTTCTGAATAATTAGCTGTATATGTTCCATCTAATTTTGATAAATTATGCATCATTTAACTGATGTAGTGCCTATTTTTTAAATTATATAAATATTTTGACGACCGTTCTCCTTCTTCAATCCATTTTGCCCTTGATCTTGTTCTCCACCTTCCATTTTTTTCTTACGAATTTTCATGAACTGATTCTTTTTGTTATCTAAATATTTTATTGATTACTTTCATTAATTGTTCCAAATACTTCATTTGATTAATAAGATGTGTCTCCAGTTGATCTTGTTTTCTTTGTCAAGCGCGAGTATAACATGCTTTTCCCCCTAATTTCTTACAATATCATTTTTTAAAAACTTGATCATTGATAGTAAAACTAACTCCGAAGCTGGAATTTGCTCAAAATTAATTCTTTGGTTAGACCAATATAATAACTCGTTTGTAAGGGGCTATATTTCTCAAAGGCATAGAAAAAAGAAATCGGCTTAAAAGAGTTAATCGATTGGCATACTTTTATTGTAACAAAGAGTTAATCGATTGACATACTTTTATTGTAACAAAGAGTTAATCGATTGGCATACTTTTATTGTAGCAAAGAGTTAATCGATTGTTAATACTTTTATTGTAGCAAAGAGTTATTTGATTGTTAATACTTTTATTGTAGCAAAGAGTTAATCGATTGGCATACTTTTATTGTAGCAAAGAGTTAATCGATTGGGATACTTTTATTGTAGCAAAGAGTTAATCGATTGGCATACTTTTATTGTAGCAAAGAGTTAATCGATTGTTAATACTTTTATTGTAGCAAAGAGTTAATCGATTGGCATACTTTTATTGTAGCAAAGAGTTAATTGATTGGCGTACTTTTATTGTAGCAAAGAGTTAATTGATTGGCATACTTTTATTGTAGCAAAGAGTTAATCGATTGGCATACTTTTATTGTAGCAAAGAGTTAATCGATTGGCATACTTTTTTGTAGCAAAGAGTTAATCGATTGTTAATACTTTTATTGTAGCAAAGAGTTAATCGATTGGCATACTTTTAGTGTAGCAAAGAGTTAATCGATTGTTAATACTTTTATTGTAGCAAAGAGTTAATCGATTGGCATACTTTTATTGTAGAAAAGAGTTTATTGATTGTCAATACTTTTATTGTAGCAAAGAGTTAATCGATTGGCATACCTTTATTGTAACAAAGAGTTAATCGATTGGCATACTTTTATTGTAGCAAAGAGTTAATCGATTGTTAATACTTTTATTGTAGCAAAGAGTTAATCGATTGGCATACTTTTATTGTAGCAAAGAGTTAATTGATTGTTAATACTTTTATTGTAGCAAAGAGTTAATCGATTGGCATACATTTATTGTAGAAAAGAGTTAATCGATTGGCATACTTTTATTGTAGCAAAGAGTTAATCGATTGTTAATACTTTTATTGTAGCAAAGAGTTAATCGATTGGCATACTTTTATTGTAGCAAAGAGTTAATCGATTGGCATACTTTTATTGTAGCAAAGAGTTAATTGATTGGCATACTTTTATTGTAGCAAAGAGTTAATCGATTGGCATACTTTTATTGTAGCAAAGAGTTAATCGATTGGCATACTTTTATTGTAGCAAAGAGTTAATCGATTGGCATACTTTTATTGTAGCAAATGACAGTGACATTACGGACAAAATGAACAGCGTATTTCTGTCTAAAGTATATTTCCAGAGTATATAGTACGCCTAGTGGACTTTTATTTATGAAAAATAAATCCACGTTGTTGAGGAATTCACCATGTCTGGATTTGTGCAACTTCACATTATATATATATATATATATATATATATATATATATATATATATGTATATACATACATACATACATACATACATGGCCTGATTCAGCATATTCAGAAATCATAGTGAGATTATACAGTCTGTATTACTCTGACCTTGAACATCTAACAGTATAGAGAAACACAATTTTCGTCTTTTTATTTGTTGCTGTTGTTGTTTCTGTCAGGTTCATCAAATAGTTTCAAGAAAGACCATTGAACTCATACCGTCCAGTACCGTTCAATTTGTACGTTGTACGACTGTTCTAGTGCTCAGGGAAATTGCACATAAAGGGCGATGTCATTAGTCTGGGGAATATTGCAAATTGTCATGGTAATTCGAATATATTTTTGTATTCATATGTCAACGAAGACCAGTCATACTAGCTGGAGAAAATCCATCGAAATGATTGCTATGGCAGTTTTTGATACAATAAACACTTGACACATTGCGCATCAAATGCACATTATTTATGTTTTGGCGGGTAATGTTTGTAAGAGTTTTTTTCAAGCTATTTTCTTTGACAAATATTCCCTGCAAGATATTGTCTGAGCACACACCATTTGATGCAAAAATAGTTGGGGTTTTTCACCATCTCCAATAAGGTCATTTGATGCAAGAAACAAAAGACGCCTTAGAGCTTTCATATATGATTATAAGATTTAACGTAATAATTTTACATTAATCCAGAGTCAACTGGATCATGGGGCTTAGAGGTAACAAACTTCTTCCAGTCACAAAAGGCAACATTTCTACACACAAAAATCTACTTTGGTTTGAAGATCTACATGAGTTATCTGTGATATAAGTTTAGCTGTTGACAAACTCTTTACTTAAACAAAAATGACGAAGCTCAGGTGGAGTACATAAATGCATTGAAACTAGTTTCTGCTTCACTCCGCAAATAAGTTTTCACAGCCATATTTCAAGTTCTAGACATCGGAAGAACATAAAGAATGTTCAGCATTTAGGTCTCAAGTACTCAAAAAACAAAGAAATGGAGAGAAAAGCTAAATAAACTCCATCATAGCAGCCATATTTTAGGATAATATGTCACCGATAGGGCAATTTAGGTTTTATATGGCTGGGACTAGTGAAAATAAAGTGTGCAAAACTTAGTTCTTGATCAAATAATCGCCATCTCAAAACACACATATTCACGGGTCAGTGAAAGGTATATACCTGTGTCGGCATATTTGTTTTGTTCTTCGTTCTCAGTGTTGCATTATGTTACACCAGAACATGTTACTAATACCTTACGGAAATGCAATATATAAAATTGTATCCACGCACATTTTAATGGTATAGACTTGAAATGGAATCTGTGGTTGAAATTAAAGGTAGTAGGTTCTAAGATTACCTAAATAACGAGACAATATCTTGATAGATAGATAGATAGATAGATAGATAGATAGATAGATAGATAGATAGATAGATAGATAGATAGATAGATAGATAGATAGATAGATAGATATGCATACAGTAATGTCAATGTAGTTATACTAGTATTATTCAGTTTTCAACAGCTTTACGGTATTGGCCTGCCATGACATTCCCATTTGTTCTGAATGGTGGAGAAGGATAAGTCATGATATTAACGACACGAATATATACATGTGGATAATTTTACATGTTGATAAGAAGGGAGTGTACACTACGTCAGTCACTTGTTAACTACACATACCGAAGACATGATATTGAATACAATTTCATTGATCCTCCTGGTAAGTCTATTAGAATATTCTTTTCAGCTATTTTCTTTTTAAAATGAGTGTCAACCTAATCACAAATGAATTTTACAAAATCAATCTGTGAAGCAGTCATGTATGCTTACAAAAGAAAATATTCAATCTTTATGAAAATTCGTCGTACCTTCCTTATGTCTAACGTTCAGTAGTAAAGCAGAATTTTGGGTCTGAAACAAAATATACCGTTGGCTTCAGAAAACGAATGAGAAACCACAAGAATCATATTCTCGATAATATCAATGGGAAACTCTCCAACCACTTTAACTCAACTGGACATTCAATAGAGTCCTTCAAGGTGCTACTGAGTGAGGCTAACCCGAGACCGACCGATATGGAACGCACACGCTTGGAACAATACTGGATTCTGCAACTGAGAACTCAAGGAAAATTTGATCTACATAAACAAAAATTAACCTTCCTAATTCAGTCTTATCAATATTTCAGTCAGGCATCTTTGTGACAATTTTTACCCATATAAAAAATCCTATACTCTTTACACGAAACTTATTATTATTATTATTATTATTATTAATTGTTTAGTATCCAGCTACAAAATTCTCATGATACCTTTCTTTCTATGCATAACCTTTCCGGGATAGAATTTTTTAAACATATTTTAGCTTCTGATTTCAGATGGCGTTGTTTTCTCGCTATGCGTGGTTTCCGCCTGTTGTCTTTATCATGTAATTAGATCGAAATAATTGAGTTTCCGTACAGACAACACGCATTTACACGGACGAACCCATCTGTGAATATTATTTTTGCCATTCCAGCACCAAGACAAAATAGACATGCAGTTGGCACATTTTGATACGGTTTTTTCATAAGATTTTTGTTTTCATTATTTTTAACTCTTTTTCTGTAGATTTCCCCTATAGATCAAGTTTTCTCTCGGCTTTTGTTTTACGTGTTTGCTTTCTTTGTATGAGTTGTTTCTTCGCCTGACGAAGAGTTTCATTTGCTCGAAACGTTGGAAAGCTGCTTTGTAACTGTGTCGTTACCAATATTAGTTATATAGATTGATGTGCGTGTGATAAGAGTACGTATCCAGATCCAGGAATATAGTTTTGGTGGACCCCTGGTGGGGTCCCAGTGGGAAACTCCCCCAGAAGCAGAGGTTATTTAACCGCTAGGGAAACTAGGCGATCGCCTAGGGCAGCAAATTTTTTTTTATTTTTTTTTTTGGGGCGGGGGGGGGGGGGGCGGCAAAAAAAATGGATGAATGAAAAAAGAAAGAGAAATAGCGTAAAATAGAAGATAATAAGCGTCTAAAAAATATAAAGAGAAAAACATGCACAATTTGTATTCATACTAATGTTCAATATTCATTTTCGAAAGTTAATTGTGGAGGGGTGAGGGGGGGGGCGCAAGGGTGTAGGTTCGCCTAGGGCGCTAATACCCTTGCGCCAGCCCTGCCCAGAAGCTCCTGCATTTTAAGCGTTTCGAGGGCGTACTTTTTAATTATCTGACTGTAAACTTACTCTAGGAAACGTTCCGGTTGATTCGCATTATTTGTTTATGAGGTGGGGTGGGGGAGTAGACAGCTCCGTTCCCCCCCTCCCATAGGATCCGCCCCTGTGGTCAACCCATCCCAAACAATATCGTGGCATTATCAATAGGAAATATGTCATTGTGTGTGTCTTTGTGTATGGTTATGTTCGTGAGGGTGCAAGAGAGAGAGAGAGAGAGAGAGAGAGAGAGAGATTTGGAAACATCCGGAGCGCAAAGGGATTGGACACAAGTTCTACGAAGTTAGAACTGTCCTTCTGAATTATACATAATAAATTGAACAGGCATATAAAAAAAACTAATATTAAAGATCACGATGTCGTAACATCAGTAAATGAATGGAACAAGAAAAATGTACAGCTGGAAATATAGTGATTGTAATATGCCATTATATTGATAGGTGCCTAGATATATATGCATATGCATTCATACGTATATATGCAACTACACTACATACATTCTAGTATAAATTTCTAAGGATAATCAAAAGTATAACATATGTCATTCAGATAAAACAAATTAATGATAAAAATGGTGGTTGAGAAGTTTTCTTCATAATGGTTATTTTTTTTCTAATATTTAATTCCTTCACATTCAGATTCTAGCTAAAAGTTAGGTTTGCAGCTAGAAAACACTCCCAAAAATGTACTATGTGCTACTGCCAAAGAAAAACACAGAAAAGTAAAAGTTTAGTAACATTCATATACAAAGAAGCTGAAAACTCAGACAAATTAGATTAATAATACGTCATTAATACAACGAATATCTTAAAATTGATAGGCCTTATGGGAAGCGCTTGGTGTGTGTATGTATGTATGTATGTTCCGTTGATTAAATATCTTCTCATCAATAAATGCTGGCGTGATATCGTTTATAAGGGAAAGAAAAAGGGGGAAGCTAGAGAAAACGACCAAATGAAATGGACCATTACATGCCATAAAGGTACAAATAGTGCGCATAACCACTGCGCTATCCACGTTCCTACAGTTAAGGAGAAACACGTGCAATATGTCCAGACTCTTCATATTTTCAGGATGAAAGATTAGAAAATATTTCTTAAATTCTGATATTGCAATAACATATTGAATTCACTGGGTGACTATATGTGCGAGCACCAAAGATATTATACTTTTAATCTTTGCGTAATATTAATTAAGAGGAATAAAGTTGAGACAGTACTGATTTGATGTATTTTTGCTTTTTTCAGTTCTCAGTATCACAAGGGGTGAGTTGTCTTTAAACTTTCATACGGGTCATGCAACATAATAAAGCATCTCACAGCTTTCAATCATTTTTTAAACATTAAGGCATACCAATATGTCACACACACACACACACACACATATGTATATATATATATATATATATATATATATATATATATATATATATATATATATAGAGAGAGAGAGAGAGAGAGAGAGAGAGAGAATATTTCCATGAAGCTCGCCAGTAAATATTCATTCCACCTTTATAAGTTTAAATAAATAAACTTGATTATTATTTTAAATATATGTGTTTATAAAAGTTTCATAAAATGTATTATTAGATATGTAAGAAATATGCAAAAATAAAATGTACAGTAAACACGAAGCTATGACTAAAGCACGTAAGAATGGTCATTTCCACACCAATGTACCTTTACATTGTAATCATTGAATTGTTCTGTCAATAACTGTTACGTGTACATAGAGAATGATATACGAGTCCTGGGGCAAAGTTTTTTTAAAAAAATGACTTGCACTTTTCTTTTGTTTATGGATCTTGTTAACACCAACATAATTTGCTCTCACTTCTTAGGCTGTGACAACCAACAAACCTCTCGGCACCAGCTGCACGAGTTCCTACGAATGTGGCACCGGTGTCTGTTGTCGTGATGCTGCTGGACAACTTGTGGATGGAAACCTTGATCCACAAGGACCGTTTGGTATATGCTATTAATGTTTACCTACAGTTATAAATGATCATCTACGTTTATACATCTCCTTAAAAAGTAGTTTCATTATGTTTTTACTGGACTGGCTTATTTAACATTTAGTTGTATTATTTTCGTGCATGCTTTGATAATGACTGGGTGAGTCACGGGCGCGTATACAAATACAAGTATGAAACATATTTTGTAGCCATTTGCACCCTTGGTATCAACATTTTTCAAAAGTATTGTGTAACCCTTCGCCTTTTGGAACCTTTGTATTCAAATTTCTTCAATATTTTTGGAACCCGTCGGAATCTTTAAATGGAAAAGTCTTAAATCTTTATGGCGACGGTCTATAGTCTTTTCATTACGAATAACAATAATTAATCAAATAACATTTGGACACTATTATATTTATGAGAGCTATTCCATAGTCTGGTAGGCATATATGTTCACTGTATAGAAATCCTATGACGAATATCTATGTGCCAGCTTTATGATCAGACCCTATTTTAACCTCATTCTAGTCCATTCCTAAAATCACTCGGTGATCTTTCAAACCTTTAATCAATAATCTCATTCACTGGACCATCACCCCCTATGAAGGCGTACTCCTTACAAATGTTGATTGTTTTATTTCTGGTCACCTCCAAGTCCGTCCCAACATATATAGCTGGTTAGAGCTTTAGATATGACACCTCATAAATTTCCAAAATACCAAAAGGCGTTCTTGTATTAAATTTTTGCTCGATAACATTAGCAGAAATGTTAAATACTAACAAATAATATTATCATTCAGGTTTGAGAATTTTAATTCGTACTCTACGGAGATTCGAACCTGTATGATAATATTATTTATTCGTATTTAAAAATTCTGCTAATGTTATCAAGCATTCTCCTGTAGGATCCAGGGATAGCACTTTCTGCTCTTTGGTGTATACTTATAATGCTCTATATTAACTTCTATATACCTTGATTTATGTAGTCGGAATTCAGATGGACTGCGTACTTGGATGACAATTAATTATTGGGTCGACATGTGGGTATGTCTGCTACGCACAAATGCCTACACCACCGGCTTTGTAGCATCATTTTTTGGTGATGTGTGCATGGTCGAGATGGTATAGGGGTTGGTGCTTACAGGCAAGGCAATGGGTTCAAATCTCCGTAGAGTATGAGCTAAAACTCTCTAAAATGTATGATAATATTATTTATTCGTATATATAAATATAAAATTATTTATTCTTATATTCTATATATATATATATATATATATATATATATATATATATATATATATATATATATATATATATATATATATAATTTTTAGGGGGGTTGGTGCATTGTCTTTGCACAAAATTGTGTTTTCCGGTCTTTGTTTGTGGTGGTGTTTTTTCCTCATCTGTAAAATCTAATCTATAATATTCTCTTGAATCATTCAATTGTTTCTGTGGTGGTGTGTTCTCTTGAATCATTCAATTGTTTCTGTGGTGGTGTCTTCTCTTGAATCATTCAATTGTTTCTGTGGTGGTATCTTCTCTTGAATCATTCAATTGTTTCTGTGGTGGTGTCTTCTCTTCCTCTTGGTTTAGTGTTTCTCTAGTTGCAGTTTTTTCTCAGATTGTTTTGTGATTTGTTAACTTTTGTTTGGTTCGGCGGCGGTATCGGTAATTGTTTTCTACTTCCAGCTGGACAGTTTTCCTTACTGGGTTTCCCTATAGCTGGCTCTGTTTTCGTTTTCTTGTCTTGTGGTGTTGACGGTGTTTTCTCCTCGTCCGTGTAGTCTAGACTTTGGTAATCAACTCTGTAATGGTCTTGTATTTCTAATTCGGTCACCTTTTTCACTTGGGTTTTCCGCTTTTTTGGGGGGGTGGGGGGTGGGGTGGGGAATGTGCAGCCAGGGGAAGATAATGTTCTAGTTTCTCTGGTTTGGTTTGCAAAACTTATCTGCTTACTGCTAGACCTATATTCTTTGGATTGTTTTCTTCTTGATTTTCTTTTGGTAAGATACCTGTGTTGGTTTCTTCCTGTTTGCTTGTCTTTGCTGTTGTATCTGTTCTATTTTCTTTCTCTCTTGGGGTACAATGTTCGGCACATGTCCCTTTACTCCGCATTTACGGCATTTTCGATGGTGAATACATCCTCTGTACCACGATTTGACAAGGAACCCATGAATATAGAAAGTTGCTGGTTTCGTTGCATTTTCTTACTCTATCTGGAGGGTTCCTTGCCCCAGTCTGTACTATTGGGTAAATCATGTAAGTAGCTATTTTAGATTCTGTTATTTTTAAGTTTAATATTTGCTGGAATCTCTCGACTGTCGCCTCTAGTGGGATTTATAGAGGGATTCCTGTTAAAAATATATCAACATATTTTGTTGTAATTTCTCTTTCTATGTTAGGTGGATCTATAACATAGGCTGTTTTCCCCTTGATGTATATGGTGCCCTTTTCCAACAGTTCTATTTCTCCCTTCGGGTGCAAAATGTAGATCCCTTTTGGGTTAGGGCCTGTATATGTTTTGCGTTGATCCTCTTTGCTACGGGGGCAAATAGTATGTCTGCACATGTTGGTCTCAATTCTGGCTTCACGGCTGATAGGTCTATCTCCTCGCCGGCTTGCCACGAGAACCTTGCTTTTCTCGGTGTCCGTGGCGGTTGTTTCAAAGTGATGCTGTAATACTGGCATTTTCAGTGAATTTCTAATGAATGTAGAGGTATGAAAAAGTTCTGGCGTGATTTTTGTAGTTGAAATTTAGTTAATTGTTTTCATAAGATTTGAAAGCACATCAGAATATAAAAGATTCAAAGTTCAAATATTCAATTTTACAATATTCCTCTGTCCATAGTTGAGTATATACAGTTCTCACTGTTTCTAGTACATCGCTGTATTAGATTATGATTTTTGCTCACGATGTTTTTCTTCTGCTTAGTCCTCCGTCTTAGACGGTAGACTTCTTTGTGGTTTTTTCTTTGTAGTTGCCATTCAGTTAATTTCAGACATGATTGTAAGTACGTACTGCTTCTCTTCGCAATAGACACTTAAAAATGTTGATAGCAACTCGAGAGCACGCCATTTTGAGTGGGAATTGACACAGATTTTGAAAACTAGCCCTGGCAGGAATTAAAAAATAAAAAAATGTCCCAAAGTTAGGTATTTAGAAAAATTTTAAAAGAGAATAGGATTTTTATATATGTCATGTCTAAGAAGGGATATACAGTTATTACACTTTTTTATTATGAATTATCTGATGTAATTTGGAATAGACTTTTGAATCACGCCTTTTTAAACACTTGTCATAATATGGTATTGACAATAACTGCCTTCATTAAAGGCACTGAACAATTTGGTGAATTGCATCTCTTGCTTCTGTGTTTGACTACAGTTCCCCCGATGGATCATAGGTTAGTTCCTCATCTATTGATAGATCGAAACTTTAGTACGAATGTACGACATATTTGAATGTAGCAAGTGTTTTTCACTTGGTAGCGACTGCCGTACACTTTATAACGACTATGGTGTAAGATTCCTAGCGATTTAGCCGTGGAAGGGGTTATGGATGTATGGTTGTCTTAATCTCTTATCGCTACCAACAATTACAGACGTACACCTTTCGATGCAGTGATCATGTCTAACCCAGTTCTGATCGCTCTTTCAGGTGCAATTTGAATCAGTTCTGCCTATCATATAATCAACGTTAGAAATTATTAATATTTTTATTTGAGATTTAAAAATTTTAAAATTCGTTTTTGGAACACGAATGCCTAGCCACAGTGACCAGGGCGGCCTTTTACTTGCCAATATGCATCCATAGAAAAGTTGCATGACTCTGCGTCCAAAAGTATGTGAAAAACTTCCTTAAACGTAAAACCTAACCAATGTGGAACAAACGGACGGACAGACGAACAAGGCTAACGCTGTATGCCCCTTCCACATTCGTTTCGGGGCATAACAAGGTCGTATTGAGCCGATATCTAAGTATTCTGTTTTGCTGTTTAATACTGCCTGCATGTTTGGTCAAATTCATGACCATAAAGTTCAGATTCCTCTGTATTTTTTGCGTAGGGCACCTTGCTTTAGGTGGACACGTTTCTGGATCAGGAACTTGCTCCAGCAGACTTGGACAGGCTGGTGAAGTGTGTGATTCAAACTGTGGCTGTGATCAAGGTAGTATTATCTATCTATCTTTCTGTCTATCTATCTACAGAGTTTATATCAAATCATCTCTTATAATTTAGTCTATACCGATGATAGAAACTGAGATTAGCAAAGAAAAGAAGAAATTAGATGATTGCAGCCATTAACTTGTTTTTATTTGAACGACGCTCGGGTAAAGTGCCAATAAATAGCCATTTTATATAATGATCCAAAACTAAAAGAATCACTCTTTTAATATTTTACTTTTCAATTATACGTTGCAGTTTCAAAAAATGTATTGTAGAATAAATGTATTCTCATTTGCGAATATTTCTGAAAGATATGACGGAGGTTAGCGTGTCATGCCAGCAAAGCATTATTACAACAGATTAATTGTGGTAGAAGAAATAGATTTTCCAAAATGATGTGTTACTTTTATGGGTCAATATATGAAAAATTGAAATAATCTTGGAGAAGTGAGAACATGAAAAATTTCATATTCCTATAAACTCCAAGCGCATGTAGAATTACATGATAGTTATTTTGTTTTGTTTCCTAACAGCCAAGAAACCTTTGTGCAAATACGTGTAATACTCGTTTGGTGCTATGCCATAAACACGTCTACAAAAAGTATTTGGGATTGGGGGGGGGGATAAATCTCGTCTTATTCACATACATGTACTATAACTCGGGAAAGCTGTCCTTTAAGGAGAGTGTTTTCATTGTACTAATAGAGAGAAAATGATTGAATTAATGAATGAATTGTTATACATATATAAATGTTTTTTGTGTGTTTGTTTTACAATCCCTTGTCATAAACTCGGACTATAGACATGAATACGACACAATAATTGTATGAATCTCCTACTGTACGCGTATTAGTCTCTTCAATGGGTCAAAAGGTGACTTTCTGTAAATTATAAAGGCATTAAGAAAACAGTTATGTAATTTAATTTTTTTATGAGTCTAGAAGCTTTTCTTAAAATGCACCGAGACAGATTGGACTTATTGAAATAAAAAACTAGCATGATCCATTTAGGAAATAGCATTCGTCGATTCAATTGATATCTTCAAAATATTTGCAGCATAAGAAAGACACCTGTTTTGTGACAAATTGTAACAATACATTTTGATCCTTTGTCAATTACAGGCGAAAATGCCTGAAAAATGTATATATGTGGTTCAAGTCTATATGGATGCTGTTCTAAGGGAAATTAATAAAACCTGTATGCTCTGAGTTCTCGAAGTAATATTGAGAATACTTGGTCTCCAGTCTCAGTACAGTACATCGAACGTTGGGCGTGTGGATATAGCTCATTCTGATATTTCCTAAACGTATTTTTTTTTCGATCTCTTTGTGAGCTTTTTTTTAAAAAAAATTATAAAATAAGCTTTGACGTCGAACAGTAAATCAGAAACTTCATACGTACTTCTGTGTACTTTACTTCTGAACATCAGGCTACTTCTGGCGCAATTGTCTTATTTCTTTTCGAATGCAGTGCACAAAACGACGAAACTAATGTCATGAAAGCTCTAGTGTCGAACTTGTAAGCAAATCAAGTGGAAAGATCAATATCAGCAACTTCGAGCATTCGCAATAAGTATATGGTCACCAAGTATATTACGTAGAGAATCTGAGCTACCCATTAGGACTAAACAAAATATGTCGATAGTTCGAGTTAAATAGTCAACAGACCCACTACAAATCATTATTGTGTGAAAGTGTGTGTATGTGTGTGTGACCTTAAAGAATAGGGTTTAGTTGATGATATCACTTTTTGCCCGTCAGGACTGGAGTGTTACCGACCCATGAGTGGCGTGTGCTGTCCTCCCATGACGTGCTATGATGCAGCCTACGTCAAGCAGCAGAGAGAATACTGGCATAATTGCTTCTCTAACCCACAATGCCCCATTCCGCCTTAAAAGACTATACGGCCCCCGGGAACACTTGAAAATGTTTAATCGTGTACTTGTAATTTTTGTGTCAATGTACAACACAATTTAATCTTTGATTAGAATGTTCGACAAAATGAAGACAAATAATGCATACACGGTTTTCTGTTTTATCCTTATTAAATTAATACCCTTTTTGAATATTTTCTATTCTTATTTTGAATTTGATGCAATATTCATTAAAATAATGCCAAAATACATTACCTTGATGCCAACCGTCTTCATCAATATAAAGTTAGTGTTTAAATATCTAGTTCAAAATAGAAGAAGTGTGTTTCAGATCTATTGGTTCAGCTGTATGTATATAATATATGTATGAATGTAGGTAGGTAGGTATGTATGTATGAATGTATGTATGTGGATATATGTATGTATCTATGCATGTATGTGTATCTCCCTCCCTCTCTCTCTCTCTCTCTCTCTCTCTCTCTCTCTCTCTCTCTCTCTCTCTCTTAGAACAGGCTCATGTTTTCAAATCGAACGTGAAAGCAGAGGAATAACCGTTCTTGAGACGTCCATGAATGTGTTTGCTCCAGGTCATACCATAATAAACTTTGCAACAAGTACATGAAAAATGCACAGCTACATAAGACTGAATATAATACAAGTTGTTTGACTCCCTCTTAAAATGTTAATAATGACCTTGATATTTGACCTTTGTGAATCCTGATATACGTCTAGAAATGCATTCACGGGCTACGAACTGACCGCCACTGTGACTTAAAGTCAAAACTTGCAAGAACGATGTACGAGCGTACGTACAGACAAAATTAACATTATATACCCCTTGCACATTCGTGGTGGGACAAAACAATAAATCTGTACGATAGCAATACAACACAGCAAGCTATAATAGAACTATTCAGTAAAGACTGTTAATTTAGGTATTTTACAAAAATGTGAAAGAGGCATATGTGTTTTGCTGACGAAGCACGGATAACCGCTGTGTATAGGCAGGTGTGTGTGTGTGTGTGAGAGAGAGAGAGAGAGAGAGAGAGAAAGATAGAATTTGTGGAAAACATAGGTACAAATGGATCAGCGATTTAGTTTATAGTAGTCATTCCCCTTTCTCCTCTGCTCAATACGGACAAGACTCTTATATATTCACAGCTTTCTTTTTGGAAGAAATTATCTCTTAAATCAAAGCCATAAACGTTTTTCACATATACCACGGATAACTGCTGTTTATATACAGACGTCAGTGTGTGTGTGTGTGTGTGTGTGTTTGATAGAGAGAGAGAGAGAGAGAGAGAGAGAGAGAGAGAGAGAGAGAGAGAGAGAGAGAGAAAACTTTAGGGGAGATAAGTACAAATGGATCAGCGATTTAGTTTACTGTAGTCGTGTCCCTTGTTCCTCGGCTCAATACAGACATGGCTCCTATTATATAGTTTTCTTTTTGGAAGAAATTATCGATTGATAATTCTCTTAAATAACAGAAATGTATTTGGAACAGACGCCAGATTCTGTGAAGAAAACTGAAGCGCAAAAATGTCTTTCTTGCAAACTTACTCCCTCACAAATATGTTTAATTTGATTTTGGCAGACAGCATTTGGACTGAGGACACTCGTGATGAAATTTATTTATGGTAATACTAGTGATCGATATATACTTTCAATTTTACTTCTTGCTAAAGTAAACATATAAACATATCTCTAACAATGTGATCTAAAGTCTAAAGGACCTTAACAACGGCTTTTAATTAATCGAGTACAAAATTACTATAGTCAGAATTTTGTAAATGAAATTGTAAAAGTGTATTTCGCCACAGGCACAACAAGTTTTCATGTATGATTCATCCTCTGAAGTCAAAATATAATATAATTAAGTGTGAAGATAAAACGATATTACTGCTATAGAAATGAAACATGGAATATAAACTTTGATAATTTTGAAACGTGTTGGAGGAAATATGAACAGCAAGTGCCCCTCGCCGCTTTAAAGTCGGTGACGTTAAATATCAGTGTGGTCCAAAATCAAAATCATGAAGATAACGATACCTTTTTCTTTTGTGTTTCTCGTTATTATACGGCTATTACTCGTAAATACGCAAAAGTATTCTCCAGTCATATTTGTCGTTCTGGGCCCATTTTAATTCCCAAGTAATTGAGAAATATCAAAATCAATAAAAATATATATAGCACTGACACAATGACCTTAATCTCGAACCAAAAATAAAAGAAAGCTTATCAGTGTGATCAGTTTGTTTATTCCGAGTAACGTTAGCACATAGATAATAAATGTTGTCATATTCCAAAGAATAAATATTTATTGTGCAGTATTTCTTGAAGACAGCTCTGTGCACAGCCGCAAAAAATATTAGTTACTATATTCTTGCAGATAACTGTGGCCTCGATATTCTAAATAGCTTCATTCAGCAACATCGGGCGACACAGAGTGAAGCATCATGCATTCATTGTCGACAAAAATCATTGTAAAAAGAATTTGAGTAATGAACAGTTTCAATCGGGCTATCACTACAACTATACATTGTTTTTATCTCTATCATCAGCGCCGCTCACCACAACTTTGAATTCATATGTCGAGTGATCTAGTCAGCTTATTCTGCAATCAAAATTGCCCGCAAATTCGATTCTTATCTGATACAAGTCTTTCTTTCCCATTCAAACACAAACTATCTTGATGAATATAAATTCTTCACAATGAGGCATATGGCTACTTTAGGTTACTGTCATAAAATGAGCATTAACATTTCTTAAATTTGCAAAATATTACTGACGCCCATGGCAACAAAGTCATAGAATATGTGTATAATCAATAAGTAAAGCGCCAAATTTGTATGATGGAAATATGTTGAACATACGTAGTGAATATGAAAAAAATCGATTGGTTTATAGTACATGTAGCGACCTTGGTCAAGAAACGTTTTAGTATTGCGTTGTTTTTTTTTCCCTTGATACGATGATAACACGATGCCCAAATTATTAGAAAGAAAAAAGACATATTTGAAATGATAACATTTCGCCGAGACAAATTATTAGGTTTAGTTAAAAGATTATATAGCATTAAGATATCTCATAAACTTAATCCTTTAATCCAGTGCAAACTGAGATAAGGTTGTCTTCCCATTCTCTCTTTCCAGCTGTAAGAAAGCCTATACTTTAAAATAATGTTACACTTCTTATCTGCACTTGTCTGGATTTCTGACTGGACAATTATTTGAATATTACCATACATGATTACTCACTTGTCGCAGAAAACAGATTAATAATATATTCGGATGGAAATGACGACTCGACAATGCCAGGAGGTTTGTTTTTCTTGTTACTTAAAACTATGTCAGAAGCTATTTTACATGCTATCCTTTTTATATCTTAAGTTTTAATAAACGCAATACCAGAATAAGAAAATATTGAACATTTATTTTATTGCTCCGATATTTATATCAAAATTAGTGTAATCTCATTTACCTGAATGTACACGTACTTTTGATGTGTGTTGTCTACTGTACAGGAAGGATAGCAGCTATATATATATATATATATATATATATATATATATATATATATATATATATATATAATTTTAGAGAATTACAAACATACACCAAACAGAGCGGAAGTGCTATCCGTGAATCCTAAAGGACAATGCTTGATAACATTAGCAGAATTTTTAAATACGAATAAATAATATTATCATACAGGTTAGAGAATTTTTATTCGTACTCTGGGGAGATTCGAACCCGGATCCGCGGGTTACTGCACCCATCGCCTTGCCTGTAAGCACTAACCCCTATACCATCTCGACCATGCACACATCACCAAAAATGATGCTACAAAGCCGGTGGTATAGGCATTCGTGCGTAGTAGACATACCTGCATGATCCAGTAATAAATTCTTATCTAAATACACAGTCCATCTGGATTCCTACTACATAAATCAAGGTATATAGAAGTTATTATAGAGAATTACAAATATACACCAAACAGAGCGGAAAGTGCAATCCCTGGATTCCTACACGAGAATGCTTTACACTAAATAGAGCGGAAAGTAATATGCCTGGATCCTACAGGAGAATTCTTTACACTAAACAGAGCGAAAAGTGTTATGCCTGCATCCTACAGGAGAATGCTTCAGTATAGCACTTTCCACTCTGTTTGGTGTATATTTGTAATTCACTACCATAACTTCCATATACCTTGAATCTCCGTGGAGTACTAATTAAAATTCTCTAACCTGTATGATTGTATTATTTATTCTTATTTATGTATATATTCCTTTTATACTTCCTAATAGCTCAATTAATTACGTGGACTGTGGATTGAACGACAACCAATATTCACACTTCATTTTATTTTTTATTAGATAGCTATTTAATCTTACATATTTGATAAGGTCTTCAATAAGATTGTAAACCCATATTTAATTATAGCACACCTATACATTCCGAATCGCGCACACAGACTGAAACTATTCACTACATGCAAATACTCAAAATATTCATTCTTTTAATGCAGCAATTAAATTTGCCGAAAATGATCAAAGATTTCATTAGCGTGTGCATCTATCTACAAAACTGTCTGCAACTCGTATCCTAATCATGCATTCATAGTCCACAAAAATGTAAGGTAATAGAGAATATGGAATAAAAAGTGCAACAACTATAACTTCACGTATCTTTATCGTATAGTATCGAGAGAAAAAAATTCTGCATATGCATGCGTATTGATCTAGTTAGACCATTTTATATGTATAAAGAAAATCGAACAAAAAATGTGAAAATGGTATTTATTTGAAGTAACTGTATTTCCTACTAAAAACACTGATCGCCGAGATGAATGGAACATCGGTTCAATGGCGCCGACGATCTGCGTTTGTCGACGGAGATGCTATGACACGGAAGACTTCTTCAGATTCTTTAATAGCCAAACATCTTCCCTCTACACACCATTTATCAGAATTCGGTATGAAGTCATCAGGACAACGCATACAAAATATAAATTTTATATGATTTTTCCCTTAACAGAAAGTTAAATTTTATTACCGTTCTAATTATAATTATTTACTGTCAATTGTGCAACCAAAATTATACTAGGTAAACTCGACGGCTAAAATATTCGTCTAAGCTGGCGGAAGTAAATGAAAACCCATTTCTGAATAATGACATAACAGAAAGCAATAATTCTTCCGCTATTCGTAATTTGAATAATAATAAGGAATACGGAGTTGACAAAGTGAAAAACGAGTTAATCAAGCTTTTAAATTGATACTTTTGCTTGTAACTATGGCATTATATAGTATCGTGTTTTACAGTCGAATGTTTTGAAACAATTGGTGTACTGAAGTAATAAAGACGAAGTCTAGTCAAAGTACTTAAGGATAAGACTACTGGAATAGTGATACCATGTCGATACAACCATTCTTTCAGGAGGGGCAATGAAACAAGCGATTTTAAGATGTCAGGTCGGCTGCATTATCATCGGCATTATCATAAGAAACATTTTAGGGAAAAAACTCCATGTCTGTTCGGGAAGACTAAAAGGAGCACGATTTTCAAAATGGTCCACATAGCAGCGATGATGGAGGTTAGATCGGCACAATCTTTAGACAGAACCAACTAAATGTCATTGTCAGTCTTTAAATGAAAACCCAATCTCAAAGCAACTGTTCGTGCAAGAAAAGTAGCAAAAGAACAAAACAACAACAACGAAAGAAGGATTTTAAAATGGCCGCTATGGCAGCAATGCTTGACGGACCCATTTTCATCTAGGAGCATCTACATGTCATAAAAAGTCTCTTAAGGAAATGTTTGTGTCAATATGATCATCCGTTGAAGGTGAGTGGCAACATCAACATTTGTATCATGTGCACCTTGGCGACTATGTTGGTGGTCAGATTAGCACCATTTTCATTTAGGACCAACTAGATATCATAAGAAGACTTTTGCTTAAAGTCCCATGTTAGTATGACCATTTGATCACAAGGAGGAGGGATAACAAGATGTTCAAGATTCTCTCTATCGCGACCATGTTTCAAATTGACACTATTTTCATCAAGGACCAAAGTGAAAAACCAACCCATTCAGAAAAAGCAGTTGTAAGATTTTCAAGATTTTCACCATAGCAGTCTTGTTGGATGTCCGACGAGCACCATTTTCATTAGGATTTACTATACGTTTGCATAAAAATGAATGCCTTTCTTCAAAGCACTTTAGAAGTAGTAGTGATAACAAACAACATATAACGAAAAACAAACTCTGGACGATGGAGACCGAATGGCTTACGTAGGACCACGTATAATCGAATCCGATGTGCGGTCAGGAGGGCTGAAAATAAACTTACCAAAGAGGTATATATCCGGAGAGATTGATACAGTATTGTAGCATATTTTAAGAAGCAGTGCAAGTGGTCCTGATATCGCTTACCTGGCTTATATAACTTAACAGTTGGCCATTTGCTTATGTGACATTGAAAGCACGCAGCCTAAACTATCTCGCAGACATAATATCGTCCAGATCTTACCCATTGTATTAGAGTCTGACAAAATAAAATATTCCCAAATAACAAGACGTACTTAATATGCATAGTCTCTAAAATGAATGCATCTTATATTCTAAAATTTATTTTTATCTGGTTTGCATTGTTTTGCAAGGAGAGTAAATGTGTGGCCCACAACCTGTGACTCGCAACAGTCAGTATCACAGGAGTTTACATCCCTTGCTTTTCTTTAAATGCAGAAGAAAGCTATGTTAAAAGAGAAAAAGAAATAATTACATTGTATACGAAATTGAGTACTATTTTCTAACTTCATTAAAGGTTACTTATATGAGCAGATCTGTTTATAATAAATCTCATTGGATATCGGTATGCTATAAGCCTACCGTAGATTTACTTATATAACCCGCCCACGTGTATAACCTGCCCACGCATATACCTCGCATAAACCCCAAAATAAGCTCACGTGAACCGACCACGTGCGCTAAGAGCCAGTGCCAAAGCCTGAAGACCAGATGGCCAGATCTAAACCTGTTCCAGTGTCAGGTCATGCAAATCATATGACTTAAGCTGCAATACGACACCTATCAGATGGACTGAGGCTTTAAACATGTGCCACTTCATCAATATTTGTTAATTGGCAGGGTTCAATGGTTTGATAGTCGTACTGTACTTTATTACTAATTCACATGACGTCGTAAGATGCAATATACCTACCAGAGGAGCTATACATGAGTAGTTGTATTATCTTCTATTACTATAATTTAGACTTATGTACCGCTGTGAAAATTCGATAGTGGGTTTGACAAATCATAGGTTTCGTTCAATTCTTTGTATTTAGATTCGTATATAAGCATACTGAAAGCTGTTGCACTAGATGACGTCCATTCATTATCAAGCCTTCTATAATCCGAAAATGGGGCCAAGTGCTAATATGGTATAAGCGACCAAACCGGATGTCTCATTGGGCACGTAAAAACGGAAGTGGGAGAGATCGAGTTTGATAATGCCTTTAACGTCTATTTTATTCTTGATCTTTTGCATACATAAAACATTTTCTGAATGGCAGAAATATTTTGTGTGTTTCAATCGGGGCTCGGAGTGTTCTCTGAAAATGGTTTCATTCTCGGAGTTGCTCCAATGAAATAGGAGGAGTTGGCATCTCTGGCATTGCACCAAGAACATCGTAAGTCACATGCAGTTGATTTGTAAACATAGCGCATTAATACGAACATGTTAATGAAGGCAGTCGTGTGACCAGTCACACAATTATAAAAAATTATATCTGTATAAATTTTAAAATGATCTGATGGCTACCGGCTGTGTGAAAAACATCTGATATAGCTCCCCCACCGAGGCACCCCACATGGGGGAGTGCGGAGTATGTAAAATCCTGTATAACCCGCGGGATTTATGCGTGAAAATACGGTATTTACTAAAGTTAATAAAAGTCTGATCAGAAATAGTCACTAAAGCACAACTAATCAGATGCAAAAATCACCTCATGAATATGCAACGATCTTGTTCACAATTATACCCATCTAAGATCTTGATAATTTAAGTCTCTTCTCTAACTTTACTCAGAAATGGACGCACTACCCGTGACAGCTCTCCGCTTGACCCGGACAGGAGACGAAAGAGGGATCGTAAAAGATATCCATGATATAATCCCATATTACTAGTTTGATCAAAATCAGTTCAGAAATATGGCTTCGAGAACAGTAGCAAGCTCATGAAATCAGATGCAAGATTACCTCATTAATATGCGTGTATCTCACTCATTATCGTGCACATCTGAAATCTTAATGATATAAGCATATATTCCAACTAGAGGTACGGACTCCAAAGCGATAACAACCTCGGTCAATGAGATGTAAGTTTGTCTCATTAATATGAGTGAATCTCCTTTATTAACAAACTCATCCGAGATCTTGATGATATAAGCAAATATTCAAGTCTGATTAAATTCGGACCTCCACAGTGGTAATAAGCTCTTCCAATCACATGGAAGAAGACCTCTTTAATATACATGGATGTTGTTTATCACCGATCCTGTCTGATCTTGATGATATAAGAATATAACAATTTTTGATGAAAGTAGGAGCAGAAATACGGCCTCCAGAATAGTAGCGTGCTAAGCCATTAAGACGGAAAATCAGCTCATTATGGCTCTGTGCATCTGTCTATATATCGACATTTTGCTCAGAAAAATTCCAATACCATTGGCGCCGTGAGCTACGTGGGGGTTGAAAGAATGAACAGAGTGAGCTTCTTAAAGAAAATTAAAACGTTTTCTCTTTGGTTGACAACAACGTCTGGTTCAAATTAAATACAATAACCGACCAAAAGGTAAGCGAAATTAAAGTATTTAGAAAACAAAACCCTGTTAGTGCATTAGAATACCCATAAAAGACCCTTGTACAGTACAGCTGGTTCATAAATTTGCTGTCTAATTGCAACTTAGAAGCTATTGACTATTCTGAGATATCAACATTCAGCTAAACGTGTATTGAAGAAAAATAATGTTCTTATATGGTCTTAACTAATATCACATAATGCAAAGTTAAACTAAAACTCTAATTTTGAGTTTTAAAAAAATAGTCAAAGTTTCTGACTTGAATGAAATGATGTTGATCTGCTGGCAATGGTTATGAATAATCATAATCTATGTGGTGAAAAAGAGAACTATCACGTATAGTCACTTTTTTAAGCATATCTCTAACATTAGCTCACGTCTCCGTGTAAAACGTAAATGAAAACAGCAATCATTTCCCCAGTTTATTTATATATCTGGTACAAATTAATCCGAGTCAAATTCTTCCATTTTTCATAACTCTTATAAGTAAAGTGCCTACAAATTTAAGAACTACACAAGAATTTTAAGGACGGCTCAAAGGATGGTGACAAGGCTGCTGCAGCCTTCCTTAGTGGAAACCACACTACAAAACTTCGTTTGCCGGATGATGCGTGCATCAATATGTTCAGCAGAAATCAGTCCAATAGATCTTGCCCTAAAATATATCGAAGCCAAAAATATTCTAAACTCTATCATCTTCTCCGATTCACAATCAGTAATTCAGTGACTCCACAATAGAAAGTTGGAAAACCCATTATTGACCAACATTCTCATTAAACATACCGAGATGTGTACCTCTCACAATATAATACTGTTGGTTACCCAGTCATGTCGGTATTAAAGGCAATCAAAGAGCAAACCGCGCTGCCAAAAGAGCCCTATCTGTGCAACCATCTGATTTTAAAATGCCATACACTGACTTTAGACCTTGCATCAAAACTTCCTTATTTAGTAAGTGGCAGGCATCATGGAAAGATGCTGTCAATAACAAGCTCCATGTGGTCAAACCCTCTTTAGGCGAACGACCTCCCTCCTACAGAACCATCCGTAAGAAGGAAGCAATCATTGCACGAATTAGAATGGGTCATACTTATATAACCCACTATTACATATTAAAGGATGAAGACCCATCCGAGTGCGTTTCTTGCAACGAACCCTTTACCGTGATGGACTTTCTGATAGGCTGTTTCGATCTCCAACCTATACACGATCGTTACTACAATGTTCAGCACATGAAGGAGATTTTTCACACAGTTAATGCGTCTTATATTTTAAATTTCTTGAAGAAAGTTAACATTTATTCCTAAGTATAGCTTATGTGAAACCTATTTTGCTTGAGTATTCTTAAGCAACTTGTAAAAATGCAATATTTTGCATACGAAGATTAGGACATCTGGGAGTCAACGAAAAAGAGACTAGGTCACTCACAGAAAGCGCCTTTTTTAATAATTACCGTGATATAGAAGTACATCCTAGTGTTGAAAAAGAGTCGATAGGTAGTACCAAATAGTATATTGGAATAAATGTTATGGTGAACAACATCGGCAAAAGTTATGTATGTTTCACATTTTAAAGAGTGATCTCACAATGTATTATAATGTTCGTTTTTGCAGATTTTGTTTTCTTCACCCGAGATGTATTATATTGTAGAGTATTTGTGCATCTGTGAAAAAATACTATTCTTTGAGTGCACAAAGGTGTTCTTTTTTGGGGGGGGGCTCTACTTGTAGATATGTTATTGTCTTTAAATGTTGAATTGTAAGAAATATGTAAAACTAAAAGTAATATATATATATATATATATATATATATATATATATATATATATATATATATATATATATATATGTGTGTGTGTGTGTGTGTGTGTGTTTTAAAATATATCTTGCTAACGTAGAAGAAGTCTCTTTGTCCCTTTCACAAAAGCTTCACAGTCTGTAATGTATGTTTAATGTTGTGGCACTAAAGGAATATGCTTGCTGCTGATAACCATGCTAGAGGGAATGTGATAATGGAGGAAAGATCCTAAAATAAGCACTAACCGTTTCATTTCTATTTCCATAGAATCCAACAATTTCAATTTTAAATGAAAGGCATTGCTTTAGCTGAGTCTAAGAGGTTTCCATACTTTTTGTCTCGACCTTTATTTAAGAAGACCAAAGTTCAGACAGAATCGATTGGATGTACTTTTGCTTCTTTTTGCAGTTCTCAGTGTCACAAGGGATGAGTTGTCTTTCAATTTTCATACGGGTCATGCAACATTATAAGGTATCTCGCAGCTTCCAATAATGTTTTTTAAAATTAAAACTTACCAATATATCACACACACAAACACACACGCATCTATAGAGCTCGCGGGTAAATGATCATCACCTTATCAGTTTAAATAAAGAAACCTTTTTAAAAACATTATATGTTTTAATTAAAATTCAATACAATGTATATAAGATATATTAGATATATACAAAAATATGCTTACAGAAAACATGAAGCTATGATGAAAGCGTGTAAGAATTGTAATTTCTACATCAATATCCATTTACATTGTAAATATTGAATCGCTCTATCAATAATTGTTAAATGTACATACAGAATGATATATGAGTCCTCGGATAATTTTTATAAAATAATTTGCTTTGTACATTTGTAATAAGAGACTGAAACACATTTGTGTGTGTTTATATATATATATATATATATATATATATATATATATATATATATATATATATATATATATCTATATATATATATATGGTGAAACATGTTTAGATACGAATCTTTCTTCTACATAATTGTTTTTCGTTACAACCCTTTGATATCAATGACCAACCGTGACTGGACTTTTGGTATTGTTTATGGATCTTGTTAATACCAACATCACTTACTCTCAATTCTTAGGCTGTGACAACAAACTTCTTGGCACCTTAAGCACGGGTTCCTACGAATGTGGCACTGGTGTCTGTTGTCGTGATGCTGCTGGACAACTTGTGGATGTCAAACTTCATGCACAAGGACCGTTTGGTATATGCTATTAATGTTTACCTGCATTTATAAATGTGTATCTACGTTTATGTACCTCTTAAACCAGTAATTGCATTATATTAGTACTGGATTAGCTTATTTAAGATTCCGTTGCATTATTTATTAATAGTGAAACCTTCACCAGGGTATTCTATTCTTGATCTTATTCGCGCAGAATTCGATAATATTAGCATAAAGGAAACAGCTTACGCTATATTGGTATCTTTCAAATTTAAATATCCTCTACCAGTTGTAGGGAATGAGAAAAGTCTGATTATGGACGATATTTGAATTGAAAGGAATAGTGTTAGATAGCTTTGTCTGCATTATGTATTGTGTCGTTTTATCGTATACTGATGGATTAATTCAGTCACAAATCACAAAGCTTTCTCTACGTGCGTTTATTAAACACTGCCCGTGGGGAGATGGAGTGTACCTTATAGGTGAAGAGCTCCCAACATAAGCAAAGTGATTTACTTTCTAGTACACTATATATTTAGTTACAACATATCATCTATGATGTTGATAATTCTGCAATGTTTCTAAAATGACTGTTTTAACAATGCATTCTACAGTCTGAAACCTCTTTTGTAGCCATTTGCACCCTTGGTATAAACATTTTTCAAAAATATTGCCTTTTCGAACATTTGTTTTAAAGTTTCTTAAATATGTTTGTAACTCTTCGGAAACTTAGAGAGTACGTCGTTTTCAGTCGATGGTGACTCGGAATTGGAAAACTAGCCCTGACATGAATTAAAACTTCAAACAATGTCCAAAGTTAGATATTTGGACAATTTATAAAAGAGAATAGGATTTCAATATATGTCCGATCGAGGAAGGGATATGTAGATATTACACTCTTTCATTATGGATTATCTGATGTTATTTGGAATAACTTGTCCAATCACGTCTTTCGAAACACTTGTCGTACATGGTATAGGCAATAACTAACCTTTCATTAAAGGTATTGGATATTTGGTGAATTACACCTCTTGCTTCTGTGTCTGACTACAGTTCCCCTACAGATCACAAGTTAGTTCCTCATTTGTTGATAGAGCGAAGTTTTAATAGAAATGTACTACATATATGAGAGGTATCAAGTGTCTTTAACTTGGTAGCTACTGCCGTGCACTTTCTAGCGACTATGGTGTACGATTCCTAGCGATTTAGCCGTTGAAGGGGTTATGGATGCATGGTTGTCTTAATCTCTGATCGCTACCAACACTTACAGACGTACACCGTCCGATGCAGTGATCATTTCTAACTCAGTTCTGATTGCTGTTTCTGGTGCAATTTGAGTCCATCTTGCCTGTCATATATTGGTATCAAAGTTAGACATTCTTAATATTCTTTTTTTATATATAGATTTTCAGTTTTAGAAATGCGTATATGAAACAGGATGGTGTCGTACATGACAATATGCATCCATGGAAAAGTTGCATGACTCTGTGGCCAACAGTATGTGAGAAACTGATCTGAACGTAAAACCTAACCAGTGTTGAACAAACGGAAGGACGGACGAACCAGGCTAACACTATATGCCCTTTCACGTTCGTTTCGGGTCATAACAAGGTCGTATTGAGCAGAAATCCAAGTATTCCGTATTGATGTTTAGTACAGCCTGTATGTTTGGTCCACTTCATGACCATAAAGTACAGATTCCGCTGTGTTATTTATGTAGGGCACCTTGCTTTCGGAGGACACGTTTCCGGATCAGGAACTTGCTCCAGCAGACTTGGACAGGCTGGTAGAGTGTGTGATTCAAACTGTGGGTGTGATCAAGGTAGCACTATCTATCTATCTATCTACACAGTTTATGTCCTACCATCTCATAGCATTTAGTTTATACCAGGGGCGTCCAACCTTTTCTGGCTGGGGGCCAAAACAGATAAAATGCTTAAGGTCGCGGGCCGCATGAGCAAGAAAAGTTCTCTTCACTGTGTTTAGTCAACGCATAATACGTGGGACTGCCTATATGATTGAGGACCGCACAATGTGAAGGACTGTGCCGCATGCGTTCCGTGGGCCGCGGGTTGGACACGCCTGGTTTATACCAATGATAGAAGCTGAGATGGGCAAAGGAAAGGAAAAATTAGAAAATTGCAGCAATTAACTTGTTTTTATTCAAACCACGTTCGGTACATTTGCTTTGGCTATTGGGAAAGGTTGACACGAGGTGTAAACTGGTGGCAATAAAAGTGCAGGAGAACAAAGTCAAGTGCTAATAAATATCCATTTTAGATACTGACCCAAAACGAAAATAATTACTCTTTTAAAATTTTACTTTTCAATTATACTTTGCACTTTCAACAAATGTGTAGCAGAATAATTTATTGTCACTTGCAAATATTTCTGAAAGATCTGGTGAATTTTGCTCTTAGAGGATTAACTGGTCATACCAGCAAAACAATTTTTTGGCAACGAATTCCTTGTAATACAAGAAATAGATTTTCCAAAATGATGTGTTACTTTTATGGGTCAGTATATGAACAATTTTTAAAATCTTTGAGATGTGAGAAAAGAAAATTGTGATTTTCCTAGAAACTCCAAGCACATGTAGAATTACATGATAGTTATTCTGTGCTGTTTCATAACAACCAAGAAAAATACGTATAAGGCCCGTTTGGTGCTATGCTATAAACACAGAATACTTGGGATTTAGGGAGGGGTGGAAGGTGGGGTGGATCTCGTCTTGTTCATATACATGTACTATAACTCCAAGCTCTCCTTTAAGACAATTTTTCTCACTGTACTAATAGTGAGAGAATGAAAGAATGAATGGTTATACTTATAAGAATAATTAGTTTTAGGCTACAATTCCTTGTCATAGGCTCTGAATATCGACATAAATACGACACAACGATTTTATGAATCTCTTACCGTACGCCTATTAGTCTATTTAAGGGGTCAAAAGGTGATTTTTTTGCAAATTATGAAAACTTTGAAAAAAAACACTGTTAATGGCATTTTTTTACAGAGTCTAAATGTGTTTTAATTGTACAGCGACAGATTGGACTTGTTGAAAGAAAGAAAAAAAAAACTTGAATGATTAATTTAGGAATAGCATTCGTCGATTCAATTGATATCTTCAACATATTTACAGTCAAAGACAGGCACCTGTTCTGTGACAAATTGTAACAAGATCCTTTGCCAATCACAGGCGCAAAAGCTTGAAAAATGTATATATGTGGTTCGAGTCTATGTGGATGCTGTTCTAAGGGAAAGCTATTCAAATCTGTATGCTTCGATTTCTCGAAGTAATATAGAGAATACTTGGTCTCCAATCTCATGACAGTACTGGGTGTGTAGATATAGCTCATTCAAGAATTACCTAAACTTATTTTTTCGATCTCTTTGTGGCTATTTTTTTATAATACAATATTCTTTGACGTGAATCATTAGATCAGAAACTGCATACGTTCTTCTGTGTACTTCGATACTGAACATCAAGCTACATGTGTGTTCATTCTGTTATTTCGTTTCGAATGCATTGCTCAAAAGGCCGCAACAAATGTCATGAAAGCCCTAGTGTCGAGCGTTTAAGCAAGTCAAGTGGAAGGATAGATATACGCCACGTCGTATATTCGAGATAAGTACTTGGTCAGCAAGTCTATTACGTTGAGAATTTGAAATACCCGTTATGACTAAACACAATATGTCAACAGCTCGAATTGCATAGTCAACGAACCTATTTCAAATTATTCCCGTGTATGTGTGTGTGTAAAAGAATGGGATTTAGTTGATGATATCACCTTTTGCCCGTCAGTACTGGAGTGTTACCGACCCATGAGTGGCGTGTGCTGTCCTCCAATGACGTGTTATGATGCAGCCTACGTCAAGCAGCAGAGAGAATACTGGCAAAATTGCTTCTCTAATCCATACTGCGCCATTCCGCCTTAAAAGGTTATACCGCCCCCGTATACGCTTGAAAATGTTTGATCGCGTACTTGTAATTTTTGTGTCAACGTACATCACAACATAATCTTTGATTAGAATGTTCGACAAAATGAAGACAAATAATGCATACCCAGTTTTCTGTTTTCTCCTTATTAAATTAATACCTTTTTAAGATATTTTCTATTCTTATTTTGAATTTGATGTAATATTTATTAAAATAATACCAAAATACATTACCTTGACGGCAAATGTCTTCATCAATATAAAGTTAGTGTTTAATTATCTAGTTCCAAACATAAGAAGCGCTTTTCAGATCTATTGGTACAACAGTATGTATGTATGTATGTATGTGTGTGTGTATGTATGTATGTATGTATGTATGTATGTATGTATGTATGTATGTATGTATGTATGTGTATCTCCGTCTCTAGAACTGGAACAAATGTAAAAACAAAATACTAATAAACTAAACTATCGCCATTGTAAATGACATCGAATTAAGTAATCCTTATTCTTTTAAAATTCAGTGTTCTGTCTATGTCTCTCTTTTTGTGTCTCTGTCTCTCACTGTATGTGCCTCTCTCTCTCTCTCTCTCTCTAAAAAAAAAAATGCACAGCTATACAAGAATGAATATAAACCAACTAATTCATCTCACTCTTAAATGTTAATATTTACCTTGATAATTTTACCTTTGTGAATACTGATACGTCTAGAAATGCATTCACGGGGTAAGAACAGACCACTACTGTGACCTAAAAGTAAAACTTACACGAACTTACACAAACTATGTACGTACGTACGTACAGACAAAATTAACATTATATACCCCTTCCTCATTCGTGGTGGGACAAAACAATAAATCTGTAAGATAACAATATAACACAGCAATTTATAATATAAATATTCAGTAAAGACTGTTTATTTAGGTATCTTAAAAAAATGTGACCCAAAGTTGATACAGTTAGAGGCAGGGCCGTCGCAAGTTTGCGCTGGACGTAACGGCGATCCGGGCAAGAATTGCCCCGGCGCCTTACACTGGAAACAAAATACCGCAAACTCCGCGAAATGGCGCCACCCAACAACCCCACCTACCACCACCTCCACAACCCAGGCATGGCGCCCGTATCGCCCACCCCTTACGACGGACACGGCTTTGGTTAAAGACATACGTGTTTTGCTGACGGACCACGGATAACCGCTGTTTATGGGCAGGTGTGTGTGAGAGAGAGAGAGAGAGAGAATTTGTAGTAGACATAAGTACAAAAGGACCCCTTTCTCCTCCGATCAATACGGACACGGCTCTTTTTTTATAAACAGCTCTCTTTTTGGAAGAAATTATCCATCGATAATCTCTTAAATAAAAGAGATGCATTTAGAGCCATACACGTTTTGCAGACGGACCACGGATAAATGTTGTTTATATACAGGTGTGAGTGTGTGTGTGTGAGAGAGAGAGAGAGAGAGTGTGTGTGTGTAGGGGACACAATTGCATTTGTAAGGGATATAAATGCAAATGGATCAGCGATTTAGTTTACTTTAGTTATATCCCTTTCTTCTCAGCTCAATACGGACACGGCTCTTATTATACCCAGTTTTCTTTTCGAAAGAAATTATAAATTGATTATTTTCTTAAATAACAGAAATGGATCTAGAAGAGATGCCAGATTCCGTAATGAAAACTGAAGCGTACAAATCTCTTTCATGCAAACTTGCTACGTCATAGATATGTTTGATTTGAGTTTGGCAGACGGCGTTTGGACCGAGAACTCTTGTGGTGAAATTTATATACGGTAATACTCGCAATCGATATATACTTTCATTTTTACTTTTTGCTAAAGTAAACACATCTCTAACTGTTCGGTCAAAAGGATCTTAACAGCCTCTTTGATTGATCAAGTACAAAATTACTATAGTCTGATCTTTGTAAATGAAATTGTAAAAGTGTATTTCGCCGCACGCACTACTAGTTTTCATGTATTATCCTCTAAAAGCAAAATATATTATGATTTGGTGTAAAGATAAAAGGATATTACTGCTATCTAAATGAAACATGGGATAGAACCTTTGAAAATTTTGAAACGTGTTGATGGAAGTATTAACAGTAATGGCCCCCCACCCCCACCCCCACCCCATTCCCCGCTTTAAACTCAGTGACGTTAAATATCATTGTGGTTGAATATGAAAATGATAACACAACGATACCTTTTTCTTTTGTGTTTCTCATTATTATACGGCTATAACTCATAAATATGCAAAATTATTCTCCCGTCTGTGCACATTTTGATTCCCAAGTAATTGAGAAATATCAAAATCTACAAAAATATGGATAGTACTGACACAATGATGATAATGTGCATATGCTCCATGAGAAATTCTTTTTTCTTTAGCTTCAAGATTTACAGCACTTTGTAAATGATGGGTTGATTATCATGAAATTTCCTTGTCAAAGTCCTCCATCTCGAATCCAAAATTAAATGAAAGCTTATCAATGCGATCAGTTTGTTTATTCCGCGTAACTTTAGCACATAGATAATAAATGCTTTCATATTCTAATGAATAAATATTTATTGTGCGGTATTTCTTGAAAACTTAGCTCTGTGCATGGCAGAACAAATATTTGTTATTATATTCTCGCAGATAACGGTGGCCTCGATATTCTAAATAGCGTAATCCCGCAACATTGGGCCACACACAGTTGTTCATCATGCATTGATTGTAGAATGATTGTAAAAAGCTATGCGTAATAAACAGTTTCAATCGGGCTACCACTAAAACAGTACATGTTGTTTATATCTATCATCAGCGCCGCTCACCAGTTTCTAATAACTCCTTTGAATTCATATTCGGAGTGATATAGTCAGCTTATTCTGCAGTCAAAACTGCTGCAAATTCTGTTCTTATCAGACACAAGTCTTTCTTTCCTATTCAAACTCAACTTGTCTTGATGAATATAAATTCTTCTCAATGAGGCCTATGGTTACTGTATGTTACTGTCATAAAATGAGCATTAACTTTTCTTAAATTCGCAAAATGTTACTGACGCCTATGGCAGCAAAGTCATAGAATATGCGTATAATCAGTAAGTAAACATTTATTTTAAAGCTGAGATATTTATCTCAAACTTATTACAATACTCATTGACCTGAATCTACACGTACTATTGATGTGTGCTGTGCACTGTAAGCTCTAAGGATGGTTTATACCAGGAAAGATCTGATATACATATATATATATATATATATATATATATATATATATATATATATATATATAGAGAGAGAGAGAGAGAGAGAGAGAGAGAGAGAGAGAGAGAGAGAGAGAGAGAGGTTTCTATACTTCCTAAAAACTGACTTAAGTTAGTTACAAAGACTGGATTGTACAACAGCCAAATTTCACCTTCATTTATTTTAACAACATAGGTATTTAATCTTATATATTTGATAAGGCATTCAAACATTCCGAACATTCCGAATCGCGCACACACACTGGAACTATTTACCACATGCAAATACTCGAAATAATAATTCTTTTAATGTAGCGATCAGATTAGACGAAAATGATAAATGATTTCATCAGCGTGTGAATCTATCTACAAAACTGTGTCCAACTAGTATCATAATCGTGCATTCCTAGTCGACAAAAATTTCAGTAATAGGGAATATGGACTAAAAAGTGCAATAACTATAACTACACGTATCTTTATCGTATAGCATTGATGATAACAATTATTCTACATACGTATGCGTATTGATCTAGTTAGACCGTTATATATGTATAAAGAAAATTTAACAAAAAATGTGAAAATGGTCCTTATTTGAAGTAAGTATATTTCCTACTAAAACACTGATCGCCGAGATGAATGGAAAATCGGTTCAATTGCGCCGACGATCTGCGTTTGGTAACGGCGATGCTATGACACAGAATGACTTCAGATTCTTTAATAGCCAAACATCTTCCCTTTGCACACCATTTATCAGAATTCGGTATGCAGTCATCAGGACAACGCATACAAAATTTAAATTTATATGATTCTTTCCCTTAACACGAAAGTTAAATTTTTATTAACTTTCTAATTATAATTATTTTCTGTCAATTGTGGAACCAAAAATATACTAGGTAAACTTGACGGCTAAAATATTGACCTAAGTTGGCGGAAGTAAACGAAAACCCATTTCTGAATAATGACATAACAGAAAGCAATAATTCTCCGCTATTCGTGATTTGAAAAATAATAAGGCATACGGAGCTGACAAAGTGAAAAACGAGTTTATTAAAGCTTTTAAACTTATACGTTTGCCTGTAACTGCGACATTATACAATATCGTATTGCATAGTAGAATGATTTCAAGCAATTGGTGTACTGAAGTAATAAAGCCGAAGTCTAGTCAAAGTACCGGAAGTACTGTAAGGATAAGACCACCGGAATAGTGGCACACTGCTTGTGAAACCGCCTTGTCGATAGAACCATTCTTTCAGGAGGGGCAGTGATGAAAACAATATTTTTAGACGGTTGCCATGGCAGCCATGGTTAATGTCAGGTCGACTGCGTTACGATCTGCATTATCATAAGAAGAATTTTAGGGGAAACTCCATCTCTGTTCTAGAAGACTAAAAGAAGAGCGATTTTAAAGATGGTCCCCATGGCAATGATGATGGAGGTCAGATCGGCACAATCTTTAGATGGAAACAACTAAATATCATTGCCAGTCTTTAAATAAAACCCCATCTCAAAGCAACTATTCGTGCAAGAAAAGTAGCAAAACAACAAAACAATAAAAACAAAACAAGGATTTTAAAATGGTCGTTATGGCAGCAGTGCCCATTTTCATCTAGGAACATCTACATGTTATAAGAAGTTTTTAAAGGAAATGGTTATGTCAATATGATCATCCGTTGAAGGGGAGTGGCGACAACAAGATTTATATCATGGGCACCTTAGCGACGATGTTGGTGGTCACATTAGCACTATTTTCATTTAGGACCAACAACTTATCGTAAGAAGCCTTTTACTTAAAATCCCAAGTCGGTATGACCATTTGATAACAAGGAGGAGGGATAACAAGATGTTCAAGATACCCTCTATCAAGGACCAAAGTGAAAAACCAATCCATTCGGGAGAAGCAGTTGTAAGATGTTCAAGATTGTGACCATGGTAGTCTTGTTGGATGTCCGAAGAGCACCATTTTCATTAGAATTTACTACGCGTTTGGATAAAAATGTGTGACTTTCTTCAACGCAGTTTAGAAGTAGTAGCGATAACAAACAACTGATAACGGCAAACAACCGTTGGACGATGTAGACCGGATGACTTACGTAGGACCACGTATAATCAAATCCGATGTGCGGTCAGGAGGGCTGAAAATAACCTTAGCAAAAAGGTATATATCCGGCGAGATAGATACATTAATTGTAGCATATTTTAACAATCGGTTGAGTGGGCCTGCTATCGCTTACATGGCTTATATAACTTAACAGTTGGCCATTTGCTTATGTAATGTTGAAAGAACACAGCCTAAACTATCTCCCAGACATAATATCATGCAGATCTTACCCATTTTATTAGAGTCTGAGAAAACAATTTTCCAAATATACAGACGTAATTAATATGCATAGTCTCTTGCTCACAGCTGAATTTATCCAAGGTCCTTACAAGTTAAGTTTACAGACGAAGCTTGAAATGGTGGCCCACATAGTAACATGGTTTTCACACTAATTGAAATTGTAATTCACATATCTGTAATTGTGTGAAGAAATACTAATTCGAGATTACAAAATTGCACATAGTTTATGTTAGCCTGCAATTGTAGATTGTCTCTGCGTAAATGCATCTAATATAACGTTTCCTCAGTTACTATCTATTCATTTATTCACGGCAGATGATTATATTGTCTCAATATTGTAATGATTAATTTGCTTTCCAAACTCGATCTTATAGCCATTGTTTCTACTTAGGGTGTTACTTGTTATATTTCTGTTTTATGTTATTTCCAATTATGCAATACATATTATTCATTTCAGTCCATAAAGAAAATTATTAGGCTATTTTTTAATATAAATGGTTATATTATAATGTATGCATCTTATATTCTAAAATGTATTTCTTATCTGGTTTGCATTATGTTGCAATGAGAGTAAGTGTGTGTGGCCCAAAACCTGTGATTCTTTTCTTTAAATACAGAAGAAAGCTATATTAGAAGAGATAAAAATATAATTACATTGTATACGAAATTGTGAACTATTTTCTAACTTCATTAAGTCTTACTTATATAAGCAGATCTTGTTTCTAATAAATCTTATTGGATATCTGCATGATATAAGACTATTTACTAAAGTTAATAAACGTCTAATCAGAAATAGTCTCTAAAGGTCAGCTAATCAGAAGCAATGATCACCTCATGAATATGCATCGATCTTGTTCGTAATTGTACCCATCTTGATAATTTAAGTCTTTTCTCTAACTTTACTCAGAGGCGGAAGCACTTCGCAGGACAGTCTTTTCTCTAACTTTACTCAGAGGCGGAAGCACTTCGCAGGACAGCCATCCGCTGGACCCCGGACAGGAGACGGAAAGGGGGATCGACCCAAAAGACACGGAGAAGGAAAGTGAAGAAAGAGAAGAGGGAATGTGGCTTGACGTATAACACCACCACCCGTAGGCTGCAGAAAGCCAGCAGCGACGCTCTCTCGTCGAAGCCTTATGTGCCATCTGAGGTACGATTAGGGACCAAGAAGATCTAGATGATTTGAGTCCATTTTCCACGACTACTCCAAATCTGACCAGAAACACAGTCTCTAGAGTGGTGGCATGGTCAGCCAATCAGATGCAAGATCACCTTATTAATTTATGTGGATCTCACTCTTTATCGACCCCATGTGAGATTTCAATCATGTAAGTATATATTCCTAGTTTGATTAAAATCGGATAAAACATATGGCTTCCAGAACCGTGACAAGTTCAGCCAGTCAGATGCCCGGTAGCCTCAGTAGTAGGCTTGGATTATGCTTATTATCTAACGCATCCAAGATATCCATGATATAATCCCAAGTTTGAACAAAATCGATTCAGAAATATGGCTTCGAGAACGGTAGCAACCTCATGGAATCAGATGCAAGATTATCTCATTAATATTACGTGTATCTCGCTCATTATCGTGCTCATCTGAAATCTTAATGATATAAGCATATATTCCAACCAGAAGTACGGACTCCAAAATGATAACAACCTCGGTCAATCAGAATCAAGTTTGCCTCATTAGTATGAGTGGATTTCGTTTATTAACGAACTCATCTGAGGTCTTGATGATAGAAGCAAATATTCCAAGTCTGATTAAATTCGGATCAGAAATATGACTTCCACAGTGGTAACAAGCTCATCCAATCACATGGAAGAAGACCTCTTTAATATACATCGATGTCGTTCATCATCCATCCTATCCGATCTTGATGATATAAGGATATATTCCATATTTGATCAAAGTCGGAGCAGAAATGTGGCCTCAATAATTGTAGCTTCTTCAGCCATTCAGACGGAAAATCAACTCATTATGACGCGTGGATCTCGCTCATTATTGAATTCATTCGAGAATTTGTATGACATAAGCGTATATTCCATGTTTGATCAAAGTCAGATCAAACTATAGCTTACATTGTTGTATCAATCGCAGCTAATCAGATGCAGGATCGCCTCATTAAAAAGTTGAGATCTCCATAATTATTGATGTAATCCAAGATCTTGATGATATAATCCCATATTTCAAGTTTGAGCAAAACTAGTTCAGAAATATGACTTCCCGAATGGTAACAAGCTCACCCAATCAGATGCAAGATCACCTCATTAATATGCTTGTATCTCGCTCATTATCGAACTCTCTGGAAAGCTTGACGATACATGCATATATTCCAAGTTTGATAAAAATCGGATCAGAATTACTGACTCCAGAGTGGTAAAAAACTCGGTCAATCAGATGTAAGATCACCTCATTAACATGCCTGGATCTAGTTCTTTAACAAACACTTCAAAGATCTTCATGATAAAAGTATGATATCAGTCAAGATTCCATGTTTGATCTAAATCGTGTCAGAAAAATGGACTCCAGAGTAGTAACAAGTAATTGTAGGCCGACGGACGACACATGCACTACGGACGCAGGGCCATGACATAAGCTTACTTGGCCGTAGGGCCAGGTGAGCTAATAATTCCTTCCTGCTGACACACTCAGGTAGTATGAAGAAACGAACAGGCATTTATGTAATAACATACATACCTCTTTTAATGTATTTATATTTACTTTTGTCATAAATAACGTCCCTTGTAGGAAACCAGTGAACATATTATGGTAAGTAGTAGCGACAATCACTTTAATTATTTTAGAAATGATATATGTAGACATATTTAGAAACGATCCAGATATAGTGGACAGGGTTTATGTTCACAAAGCTCTGCAATTTGAACGTGCATCCAAGCTGTAATGTTTGTTCTTTGATGTATTCCACAAATCGAACCCTTTGGCAAAATGAAGCTATTTTAGCCGACGAGAAATCTTCAAAAAGACGGAAAACAGTACAAAGCTGTGAGATATTTTTATGGTGCAATTGTTATCATTATGAAGTATCCAAACGTTGACTATGAGTTCACACTTAAGGTGCGGAGCAGTGTAAATGTAGGAGTCAAGGTGGGAAGATAAGCTTCAAGAAACTGTTTGTAATAAAGACCAGGATAGAAACAGGAACTTATGACACAGAGAGTAAGATTGATTGTCAGACGCATATACAATGCAAGGTTTTGTGTCCTGTAATGTGTCACGCGTTAAGAGAAATGGTGTAATTAATTGACTGAGTGTGAATTATATTCATACATTTTTTTTTCATTAACTGTACATACATGTAGATCATGCAACATGGAAAAATTACTTTTAAAAGGATGTGGTATTCCTGAAATTGAAACATCGAAAGAGGAATTAATACCATGCTAACTGATTAGCATAGCATCAAAATGTAAACATTTTATATTAAACTATTTTTTGTTAATATGAACATTGCATGGAAACTGAGAGCATGATTGAAATTATGCTCGTTATATGTGAAATTGTCCAAGTGTCAACCATCAGTGAACCACATATTATATGAAGCAACCCGGGAATGGTTGTGCCATGTTTCGCACTTACCTCGAATAATGAAAAATATTTGCAAGATATATACATGCTATCAAAGACAATCCACATATGGTGAAAATGATGTTGAATAATAAGCACAATATATCGCAGCAATAAGACTATATACCGGTATGTACAACATACCGTTATCTCTCACCATAAGAAGCCTCAGTATTAGGCCGTACCTTTTACAAGCCGGATATGGTCATGCATCCCATGTCATTATTCAATACAGTGGTCGTCTTCTTTGATGCATATATGGGCTTATACAAATGGTGACCTCTGGTGAAGGATACTAAATAGTACAATTATGCTATTTTGATGCTCCACAATATAGCCATAAAAACATTTTATTGACATATCCCAATCAAACAAACAAACAAACGTATTTAGAAATAACGTTTTAATACACCAAAAAAACATCCAGTAATGTATAGCAATAATGAGATTCTGCTCACATATTAAAAAAGCTGATTGTCTGATCTTTCTTCGTGCATGAAGCATACAACAAAAACGTGTTTGCAACTTTTTCTTTTACGTTCAACATAAATAATTGAATATCGCACCTAAATTTAACGGAGGCTACAGACGAAGTCTTAATTGGTACATACGCTGATCCATGGCAGCCATGAGTGGTCTACCCTACTGACCGCGGCCTTGGGGGGACATGCAGCGATCATGGCAACCTGCATATGGCACTGCCTCTAGCCCCTACCGTGCGTGGGCACTCCATGGATGAGCGTGGATTTACTTTATTGTGTGGACATCAGTGGTTGCTTTAACCCTTAATATGCATGTATCACACCTGCGATATATGCGTGAAAAACGTTTGACCCTCAAGGACAGTACTGTAGGAAGAGTGTTGGACCTAATGTAGCGTGGCAATAGTAATGGATTCTAGTTCTGAGATGAAAGTACTTTTCCCGACACCAGTATAGTACGACCTCACATACAACACTGTACTGATTTATGGCTCCGATGAATAGCAGTATGTGAGTGACCACCTACCTATAACTTTAGCATACGGATCAAAACACTATTCTCGGCATGACGACTGGAGACAGTCAGTGCTCTCGTACCTTACCCCCCCCCCCCACCAATTTCCCATGTTAGAACTATGTGGAAATGGGAAATGGATTTTAGTGTGCCATACAGTTTTTCATACAACAAACTATGCACGATCTAATGCTAACATATATTGCCAAAATAAAAGGAGTTATATGAACAAATGCAGAGTCGATCACTTTATAGAATAAACGACCAGAGCCTTATGATAGCTTTATAGCCATGGTAACGTTGATGTCAAAATTACAGATATGATTTGTAAGGGTTGGCATATATAAACGTTCATGATGGATACAAGCTGGTTACACAACCGTTGTATTAGTTTAAGAAATAAATCCAGATCTGTGCAACCTATCCATGCTGTAAGAATAAGCGTCACGTGTCGCCATAAGGTACTGTTTTCACTATTAACGTTAATAACTTTTGCATTTCATTGTTATTTCTGATAGTATCCTCAAGGAACACTTTTTATTATGGCACGCAGCTGTTCGTAAATCTGAATGTTATAATAGCATTTATTGGAGGATGTTTTAAAATATTTGTTCATTCCTGGCTCAAAGTAAGAAGACTGCAAAAAATTGAATCATTTACATTTAAGAAAAGTAGCTCAAACTATCAACGACGATTTCTAGGTGCCCAATTCGTTCTCAGAAGTTAAAAAATTACTTTTTTAATAGCATAAAACTGAAAATGGTGTCACTTTTGAAACCTGAAAGCTGTGCTCATTTTTAATACTTCTGACCATGATCATTATTTTCATGATGTTGAATTTCAAATGTTACATGCACTGTGAATCGACGTTCTTCACGAGATTCCAGTTTTGTAGATGTGATACAAACCACGATTTTAAAGACGCATGGAACTGTAATTTGTGGAAATAACAGGTTGCCTTTCCAAGTGCAAAATATTCAGGATCCAATAAATGTAATTATTCGCTGAAGACCAAAATTTGAAACTCATGAAAATATTTTGTGAATTGATGTTTCATTTTAAATGTCATTTTCTATTTGTATCAAAAAGCAAAATCTTCTGTACAGATGAATTCACTAATCTCTAGGTTTCTCTTGTAATGCGGATGTCGGTTTGGGGAAAATGTTTTCCCCGTTATTCTTTGCGATATTCCTCAATGATCTAAGCGACCATGTGTTAAAACAGTACAATGTTTTAACAATAGTTAGTAACATTGCACACGAGGCTCGTGATGTGTCCTTCAAATTAATTTTACTGTTATATGCTGAGATGCAGTAATATTTGCAGAATCTGCAGATCAACTACATATAGCCTCTATATGTTTGAATATTGCAATATTTACGAAACGAAACAGTTTTGATAATTCCGTAGGGAAGGCTTAGAAATTTTCTTGCTTACTGATATGACACTTTTGTATGTTGATGTTGTACCTAATTTTAAATTCTTGGGTATCGTTTTAACATTAATGGCTAATTTCGTAAAGTAAAGGTTCAATTAGTTAAGCTAGCTAGAAAAACTGTTTTCTAAGACAAAGGAAATTAGTATGTTCTGAATTTTCTATTGATATACAAGTGCATTTATCTGATAACATGGTTTGATCTTTATTCTCATACGGTTCAGAAGTATAGACTTTTGAGAATTTAAAAATTATTGAATCGTTGAATATAGAATTGTGTATAATTCTTTTAAATTGTAATAAGAAACATCAAAATGCATGATACATGGTAAAACGTTTTCAGCATGTGTTATAGAGTATTACTTACACAATTATGTAAATGGCATTTATCAGTCAGCATGGTTACTTGTTTTAAAAAATATTTCAAATGAGCGTAGACTATCCAGTATATTGGATTGTCAAACCATTCACATTTTAAAATAGCAACTATCTGCGTTGGAACTTAAACTGAACGATAAATTTAAACAGATTCAGCATGATTGTATATGCTACAGTTCTAAATGTGCTATTCATAGAATTTGCAAATTTTATTTTATTTTCGAAGAGTACTGGACTATATTCCCATATAAGTTAAGACTTTACTGTTCTAAGTTAACAACAGGAATTCATAGACTACCAGTGGGGTATTGTAGATTTCATGTTATTAATGACAATGATAGAATTGTGCACTTCAGGCGAGTTGGTGACGATTATCACTGTCTAATGAATTGTCCATATTTAAACAATTAACGCAAAGATTTGTTACCAAAGAGTGTTTATTTACATTCAAATTCGACATGAGTTT
Source organism: Margaritifera margaritifera (assembly GCA_029931535.1). NCBI lineage: Eukaryota > Metazoa > Mollusca > Bivalvia > Unionida > Margaritiferidae > Margaritifera > Margaritifera margaritifera. The sequence continues at coordinate 6,046,249 of JAQPZY010001652.1, read as the reverse complement.
GCCTAGTTTTTTTTTCTTCTACAATTCCTAAAACTTTGTCGGTATGCCTCAAGTGCCAACTCAAAGATGTACTCCTTAACCAGATCATAATCAATACTTTGTTGTACCGACAGTGAAGTGTAGACTTCGCTAGCTTTGCCAATAAGAACACTTTGTAGTAACAAAGTCCAGTACTCTCTGGGCCATTTCAAGTTTTCATCAATTTTCTCAGAGTGAAGAAAGTGTGTGTCTACTTCTTTTTTCCTGAAAAGGGGGTACTAACCTAATATATCTGGTAACATCAAACCCCGAACTTGTGTGTAAAGAGGGGGAGAGTGCTCCGCTTGCCGGTTCTAATTCTTTTTAATCGATATAGCATTTCCTTTTCTTCTCTCTTTCTCTCTCTCTCTCTCTCTCTCTCTCTCTCTGCATTTGCCTCTCATTCATTTGCCTCTCCTCTTTCTCTCTCTGCATCTGTATTTCCATCATTTCTTACTGAAGATGACGCTTTCTTAATTCCAATTCCATCTGGTGTTTTAACTGTAATTCCCTTAATTTCCTATCAAAACCAGATGCAAACTTTCCAATCAAACCCAAAGCACTTGTTTCAAAAATTTTCTTTCCTACTCAATACGAAATCAGAATATTCTTTATCTCTTGTTTTGAGAAAGATGCTTTCGCTTCAGACAGATTATAATGTCGGCCAAGCTCAAGCAACTCGTCCTTTTTCATAGACTCTAACCCCTCCTGAGTAGGATTTGAAACAAAGTTCTCAACATTAGATGACATTGTGAATGATTGTTGGTTTCACTAAAGATTTCTAAAATGTGCAAAATTAAAACCTTTACCGGGGACAATGAAAATTCCGAAACAAAGTCAATATAAATTGTAATTTAAAGAAATGCACATCCTAGAACGGCCCCCTACTTTCTTGTGCGACTCTGGGTCTTAAAATATGTATCAGAAACAAGTGAAACCAATAAAATCAAGTAGAATCAACAAGCAATTTATTTCCCGACAATTAAAGTGAAAATTTAAAAGACACTTACAATTTGTGAGTTAAATTCCAAATAATCCTAAATGTCCTAATCGCAAGTCCAAAATAAGAGAATGTTCCGAATGAATTCCAATAGCCTTGAATGTCCTGATGTACCACAAAGATGTAATCCAGACTGTATTTGAAAGAGTTCACATAAATCCCCAAATCATGTATTAATCGAAAAGTCAAGGAGCAATTTAGTAATTCCAATGAATATTGCAAACAAATAATTCCTCTCAAATTATATCTGAGTTCAAGAACACAGCTGTAATTAGTAAAATTGATTCCTTATAGACTGATCTTTAGAACCGGAATTCTAGAAGAGGAATGAATTTGTTTACCTTACATCTGTATATAAATACTCATGCCAATATGACCTATGTCACATCAGAATATGAGTGATTCTAACGGAAAAATACTGGCCTACCTGGCATATGTCACAAAAATCAAATTGCGAAATGCCTATGAAAATACTGGCCTACTTGACACATGTTAGACTTACAAGCATGGACAAAAAGTTAAGTATGTATTTTCAAATAACCGTACAACTTACAATCATAAACAAAAGTTAAGTATATAAACATCATACATAAGACTTGCATACTTTTTTTAATTCTCGAAAATACAACATTGAAATTTCAACCACCGCTGTGTAATTCAAAAGTTGAAATCTAAAATCTCGATATACAAAATGGAATTTTCAACCAGCGCTGTGTAATTCAACAAATATAATCTTTATGCTCGACATATGAAACAATTTGATTCAACATGTGAAACTGGAATTCTTGATATACAACAGTGCAATTTCAACCACCAGTGTGTAATTCAACAGATAAAATCTAAAAACTCGACATAGAAAATAGAACCTTAAACCACCGCTATGTAATTCAACAGATAAAATTGAAACATTTGACATACGAAATAGAACTTTCAACACCAACAATATGATTCAACATGTAAAATTGGAATTCTCCACATGTAAGGTTTAAATTTCAACTGCTTTCTCATTAAAACAACTTTAGTCCTCTAAGGCGCCGCATAACAAAAACATTGTTTTCCATCGTCACTTGAGCATTATTTCACACCAATCAAGATAAACATTAATAACGCATTTACATCCTACAACGTGTAGCTGTTAAAGTTAGTTAGACATTTTACACTGATCAACCTAGCTGCAAGTACATACTCTGCAGTTCGGTTTCGAGTCGCAAAAACAAAAACCCGTCGTTGTAATTTTTTTCACAAAATTCATTTTCTCACTATCATTTATTAAAGGAAGGAAAATTATTCCTAGATGAAAATTAAATCGAGGACTATATCATTATTTTTTCTCCGTCTTGTTTAATCCTAGGAATAAGTGCGAACTTTATGTTTTGACCTATTCAACGTTGTATCAAAGCACACGTACACAGATCGGACGCTGTCTCGACCACTGTTCAATGAATGCGGATATGTCTTTAAACACCATTTTAATTTTACGCTTAAGTTTTTAGCGTAAACTTAACTCTCTATGCTCAATATTACGATGAGGACATTTTTTCAATTAGTGTTTTCCTTCCTGAAAGGTCCATTAATATGCATAATGGGCCATTTTAACTTGGATCCTCATTTTTCGTCCAGGAATGTGAGAAAAACAATGTTTCATTACTGGATAGAAAAATTCCACCTTGGGGATCAAACTTTTGCGTCAGACACGAGGCAAAGTGTCCGATGTAAAATGTTCAAGGTAGCCAACCAGAGTTTTGTAAATTGACCCCATCTAACTTTTTAACCTTATAAGAATATCTCAAATTAGGATTCATGTAAATGTGTAAGAAATCAAGATAGGGATATATCTATGTGGAGCATAGTTGGTCATTGTGTTGTTGTCGATGGATATCTATAGAGCAAGGTACTGCAACGCGATGTAGATGTAAAACTGCGGCTGAAATGCACAGCTGCATCAGTCTGAGGCTGAAATGCACAGTTTCATCAGTCTGAGGCTGAAAGGAACAGTTACATCAGTCTAAGGTTGAAATGACAGTTTTATAAGTCTCAGTGTAAAATTGTGCAAAATCGAGATGAATGATACGTATTCAATTTCTGTTCAGAACGAACCATGAATAGAGTTGCTTAAAATTTATGTTGATTTAGACCACGAATATCTGCTGGACAATGCCCCCACACAGCTTCAAAGTCTGGCGTCAACCATATGAAGTGTCCATTTGAGATCGGAGTTTGCGTAAGAAAATATATGCTATTGGATATTAATTACTGATTCTCCACGCTAAGGAATGCAATAGGTAAGAGGGTAAATTAAAAATCTATTAGTAATTTCATGTATATCAGTCTAATACTGTCACATCTTTTTATTTTTGTTTTCATTTTATTCTTGTCTACTTTTTTAATATTAAATTTTATTTCTTTTTTTGTTGAGAAAAACTGAGTCGTGCTACCTTGACCCTCGGGTTGAATTTTCCTATCCTGCACCGATGCATATAAACGATTCTATCAGACCAATGATAAAAGACCAGTTATGTTTATATAAGCACATTGGTGAGCTCAGTTTCAAAATGGCTCTGTGCATCTGTCTACTTATCGACTTTCTGCTCAGGAAATTTCCAGTACTACTGGCGCCATGATCTACATGGGGGTTTATGGAATGAGCCCAGTAAGCTTCTTAGAGAAAAAACAGGTGTTCACTTTGTTTGACAACAACGTGTGGTTCAAATTAAAAACAATAACCGACCACAAGGTAACCGAAATTAAAGTAATTAGAAAACAAATCTCTGTTATTGCATTGAAATACCCATAAAGAACCTAGCAACAGTACAACTGTTTCATAAATTTAACATCTAACTGCGACCTAGACGCTATTGACGAGTCTAAGGCATCAACAGTGAGCTAAAAACTAAGTTTCTTATTTGGTCTAAATTAATATCACCCCTACGAAGTTAAATTAGAATTTTAATTTTTAATTTTTAAAAAATAGTCAAAGTTTTGTCATTAAAAAGATATTGTTCTGCTAGCAAAGGTGTTGAATAATCATAGTCTATGTGAACAAAAGACAATAGAGATATATTATTTAAATATATTTTGCTAACGTACAGGTCTCTTTGTCCCTTTCACAAAAGCGTCACCGTCTGTAATGTAACCATAATTTTGTGGCACTGTAGGAGCGTGCTTCTGCTGATAGCCATGCTACAAGGAATGCGATAATGGAATAAAGATACTAAAATAAGCACTAACCTTTTCATTTGTGTTTCTATATAATTCAACAATTTAGATTTTAAACGAAGAGATAACTTTAACTGAGTCTCTGAGACTTCCATACTTCTTTGTCTAGACCTTTATTTTGAAGCCCCTTTCCGAGTATTTTTGCTTATGATAAAATTACTATTGTTGTTGTTGCTGCTGCTCCTGGAACTATCAGTTCTCCTGCTATATTTAATAACATCAATAATAATAATAATAATAATAATAATAATAATAATAATAATAACAAAGATGTCTGAAGTAGCTGCAGCGGCAGTAGTTTAATGTGTAGTGCAGATAGTAGTGCTTCTTTTAGGTGGGGTGCGACGGTTTTGCTTTTTTTTAATGGCTGCTTTTTTTTTTGCTTTTGTGTGTGTGAGTGTGTGTCTTTTTGCCAGATAGTATTGGGATTTGTGCTGATAATTATAATTCTAGTATGCTGTTGTATTGGTGGTAGTATAAGTAGTAGTAGTTTGAGTAGTAGTAATAGTACTAGTAGTAGAAGGTGTTAATGTTGAGGTAATGATAGTGATCTTGGAAGTGGTGAGTAGATTCATGAATTCGAAACTTTTGGCGCAAAAAAGTTATAATAGACAGCATAGTGCCTAAAAAATAAAATATACCTAGTGTCATTTAAGAACAACATACATGTAAATTCCTTCAAGTAATAATTGAAAAAAGTGATATTTAATATTCAAAAGAAATTCACAAAAATAGCCACAAAATTTTTTTTTTAAAAAAATCCTAGCTTAATGTCCACTGGACCTATATAAAACAATGTCATGTAGTAACAAAGTAAGAATGACGCAGATTTAAAAAAGAGTTATGCTTGAATTTAAGATGTGACCTACTAAATCAAATGGATTGTGTTGAAACCACATTTGGCTTATAGACTTGAAATGAATTTAGATCTACTGCAACAGCAATTGATGGTTGGAAAGCAATCTGCTGCAATGCATCGCCATGATGAATGCGTCATAAACTAACCATTGGTCCTACTTTTAAATGTACAGACCATGCGTGAAAGTCACATGAAAAAATAGTTAAGTAATGTAAATCCCGCAGATTTTGCAACATTGCTATCTTGGCATAAATTTGCATCTCAAACGCGAATTTCGACCTTTTGCAAGTATTCATGCAAACGAGATTTTTTAGAAAAGCACGTAAAAGTCCAATATCTCAAGATTATGAATGCATGCAGTCATAAATATGTCTAAAGATATACATTCGGTAAATAAGTAAAAGAAGTACTAATGATTTATTGTAGCAGTCATGTGCACGAATTTTGAATCTAATACACTATTCTCAGATTCTGCTTAAGAGAATAATAATACAAGAAGGATGCACAAATCCGGTCTAAAATCCAAGCTTCATCAAAAGACGGTCACGGTTATAATTATTGCTGTGTATATAGTTAAAGTCATAATCATAATTAAACCTTGCACTATTTATTCAAAACATTTGGAAAGAAAGACAATTTTAAAGTTATAACATCTCAACTTCATCCAAAGATTGTCATCATTATTGTTTTACATAATGTTTAAAGCTACCAAACTTAATGATGCCAGGATATACCTATTTTCATCGTTTACGATAGAAGCTGCATAATTGATTCATTACGTTAATGGCAATAAAACAATTATCAAGTATGTTCTCCTATAGCTCATTGGCGTCATAAATAATTGCGCCACACATCGGGCGAATAATAACTGATTGAGATAATGAAACGATGTTTTCCTTTGCTGCTATATTCTTCTTATAAGATGAGATTGAAAACGAATATCACATTACGATAACTTGTCCTATCTTTGTTGTAAAAGAGATTCATACCTTCATCTGTGTTTAAAAATCCAAATATATAAGTCTAGTTATATCAAATTTAGCAATTGTGAATAGTAAGGTTTTGGAGTTTATGGAAAATGTAATGCGACTTATGTAAAATCTTCCAAGTCTGTAACAATACTGTACAACTCTATATTCATGAGTCATACCCTATGGCTCTAATAAGTGTGCTTAGTAATATATAAATTCACAACCAGTTATGATAATATTTAATAAATATCACTATAACTGAGCAAAACACGTTGCATCTGTATTTCCTAATTGTTATAGCATGCTGTCAATGATAGGTATGCTCACATCCATTTTGATGTGACGCATGCTAATGTTTGTATCCATTTTGGTCCGATGGCCTGTATTACAAATAAATAAAGATATCTTCTTTTTATTTTTGTATAATTGGTACACACAACGATTGCCTTTTACAATCAAATGGCAGAAGTTTTATTATGTGTCCTTTTCCTTTTTATCGACTCAGAAGCCACATAAATCATGTAAGATTTAATTGGTATGTGATAAAGTATATTGTCACTAGTACTGGGCATGCGCATTGATCGTCTGGAAAATGTTTGATAAAAGAAAGAAGGAATCAATACAGGCAGTCAAGTTAATACTCGAAATATCGACTTTTGTCATACTCTTAAGGTTGATAAATATATAATAGTTTTGTCTCTAATTCGCCAGACCATCCTATTTCCAAAGAAGTAATCAAACAAAATGTGAACATAGACATTATCTAATACAAGTGTCGTCATGTTCACAAATCGACTTAATGAATAAAGAAGCAGTTCAGTAAGACCAAATCTCTTCACGAGTTGCTAGGTCTCTTGTACCAAAGGAAACTTGATGTTTTCGAGTTCTTGCATAAGTATGTAAGAACTATGTGTCCTCCGAGCTAGATCTTTTTATTTGTGAATATGTACATGAACAAAAGGATGAAGGTATTTAATTAATATCCGCCCAAACTATTTCTTTTAATTATAAATGTGTACAATAATAAAAGCGATGAGGTTTCTAAATGATGTCAGCCCAAACTATTCGTTTCATTTGCGAATGTGAACATTAACAAAGTAAAGCACCTGCGTTTTGTTAATGTGAATTGTTAATTAAAGAAATAAACCTCTTAGGTATATGCATTAGTCATCATGGTTGACGTTTTGTATGAATCGTTACAAATATTGAAAGATTTATTTTCTATAGGACGACACAAAACAAAATATAATTCAATAAATGTAAAGACTGTTTATTCAAGTTCCTATAAAAGGCCATATTGTAGTATCGCTTATGACTTATGCATTTTACGCCATAATTCAACACTGACTATGTCATTTGTTTCATATCATCGACAGTGGTACCAAACGTCTTGCAGAAAATTCGACTTGATTTAAATTTAATTTTCAAAACAATAGATGACATGTGATTGGAAAGAAGTTTTGGGTAGCTATCGTTTTTTGGAAAATTGATAACCAAAAATAGACTCCTTCCATTTTCATAATGTATATATCACGAACACTACTGTTTTCCCAAGCAAGTAGGCTGCTAATTTTATGTATACAATCGAAGATCCATGGGAACCTTTTACTCTCCAAGATTAAGGTGTTTCGGAATCATTGAAAGTGTCTGGACATCTAATAAAAAAGATGTTGTCACGTGCATTTCATATCAAATTCATCTTACCTTGCATTGATTATTGACAATGTGACACTATCAAATACACTGGAGAAGGGCATGTTGTGAAAAATATGGAAACTTTCGATACTTCTTGCTCTCAAACGATAGATATTACACAGCATTACTTTGTACATATTAAGGTATTGACTTATATACCAAAGAACATGAGAAATGTATCATCATGACACCTATTAAAGCAGTTGGGGTGAACTTTTACATCAGGCTTATTTCGAAGCCAATTGTAAATGTGATGCCAGCTTTTCGAGGCAAATGAAGAGTTTTCACATCGATATAAATCCCTTCATATATATTCCATTTATATAGAAGGAGTTTTGTCACAGTTTTCATTCACTTTAAATCGTAAGTTTATATATGGCGCTACTAATGTTTAAAATTATATTTAATTTCTATCTTGAAAAAAAATGTGAAAATATGAGGATATGATAACATGATAAATTGACATCATTACTCTTATTTTTCTTCTTCATTTCCACTTCCTCTTCTTTCTACTCTTCTTCTTCTTTGCATCTTTCCTTCTTTTCGTTTTTGTTCTTTAACTTCTTCCCTTCTTCTTCTTCTTGCTCTTCAGTCTCCTCTTCTTCTTACTATTTTTACTTTTTCTACTTTTTTTTCTCCTTTTTGCTCTTCTTTTTGTTTTCTTCTTCCTATTCTTCTTCTTCTTGTTTATTTTCTTCTTCCTATTCTTCTTCTTCTTGTTTATTTCCTTCTTTCTACTCTTTTTCTTCTTGCTTCTCCTCCTCTTCGTCTTGTTCTTCCTCTTCCATCTGTTACAGCTAACGTTTTCTCTGACTAAGTGTAATGTTGAAACTGAACCCCAACACGAAGAATGTCCTAATATTGTACTTAATAACATTTTTAATTTTAAGTTTTAAACAATCTCTAACATAGATAAAATATATAGGTGGAAAGGCACATGTGACATTTTAAGCAAAACCTGGACAAAGGACAACTTTGTTTCTATTTAAGTCTCATCTCTTTTTCTGGTGTATATCTCTCCCTCAGTTACTTACTAGCACTTATAAATAAGAATCATAACACAATCATAGATGAAACCTATCAAAGGGAAAACGTTTAAAACTCTTAATGGCGATTTACAAATTTGTATACCTATCCTAAATACTTAAAAAATATTTAATATGATTGCATTCATAGACTCAGACACTTTCTTAAAAGTAAACAAACGATGTACAATATAAGTTTTATATCTCTCTCTATCTCTCTCTATCTCACTCTCTCTCGTATATATGATCAGACATTATTGAGTCATAAAACAAGAGTGTTAGCATTTATTCCTGAACACGAACTAATTAGATAGAGTTTATTATATGAAAATCATCTTATCAGTAACTAAACACTTCTTGGGAATTGAAAAACGTAACGACCTTGCGCAATTTTTTTAAATTAAACAATGCGATTACAATATAATATCATTTACATAAATCATTTCTAAACATGATTGATTTTTAGGGTCATAACATGCTATTTTGATGAAATTAATGATAACTTTTCTTATTGAATATTCGTTTCTATTCGACACTAACAGCCCATTTTATTGATCTCTCTCTCTGTCTATCTATCTCTTTTTTTCTCTCTCTCTCTATGTATCTCTTTCTCTCTCTCTCTCTCTCTCTCTCTCTCTCTCTCTCTCTCTATATATATATATATATATATATATTTATATATATATATATATATATATATATATATATATTCAAGGCATCGTTGAAACGATTACCACTGGCAAGTTAGAAATTCAGCGTGCCACAATAAATCAGCAGATATAGCGTTATAAGTGACTGGTTTCAAGAATCTTTTTAGAACCTTTACTGCTAAATTGCTTCATGATAGACATTGATATTTTCTACTATATCCATTCCTTTGCAAAAAAATGATTTTATAACATAAAGTGCTTATGACAATGAAGTAAAATATAGTATGTTTTAAAGAAAACAGCAATATATAACTCTGGCCATTCCTGTCCACATTTCAATAGAAATCCACAAAAGTTTTCTTTTCGCCTAAAACTCCAGATTTGTGGAGAAAATTCCCCCGTTTAGTCAACGTAAATGATTATCACGAGGTTTTCATGAAACAGTGATTTTATACCATATTAACAGTTCACTCCTGGAGTAAATATAGATATGTATAACATTTTATTTATTCTATCAAACCTTTCAAACTTTACCCAGAAAATTACTTACTGTTTCACACTAAAACGACATTCAGTGTTTATTTTTACGACAATATCTGCATGGTAACAAGGAAGCAGTAGAAATGTCAATTATTTAACTCCTTAATATAAGGTTAAGTTTTTCACGGAAATTAGAATATCTCTAAGTTTACCGCCATTGTTATCAAACAATACGAATGTAAGTGATTGCTATCAGTAAGTAATCAAACTTTTGATTGCATACTAGAAATTCAAACATAATAATTTGTTTTAACAACGTTTGAATTATGTGCATTATATGTACATTTAAATAACGAACAGACACTCTTGAGCGTCATCATCTCATGTGATACAGCCATAAATAATATAAAGCAATAGTAATAAGACGGTTATGGCAGTAATTCTCTCCCCTGTGTTACAGAAATCCTGGTCCGAGCAACACTTCCGAAGTACACACCCACCAATCATGTAATTTTTCTTTTCCACACAAGTCGAAAAAGCTAACTCTGTGGTTGGCTGACAAATGCCCGTAGAACACGTCCTTATCACAGAATCATAGTGTGTATAGTTGTCAAACATCCTATATCGGACCTTCTGCAAAGAGAACAAAATATAAAAACATGCTTAGTGCATCGTATTACTGCAAAAAATTGGGAGCATCGATTATATAAATAAACAAGTGCAAGGAAAGAAACAACCTTGCTAGCTGTTTTCAAAAGCTAGCTTATCAGACTATTAGTAATTCCAAGCAATGATGATGATGTTTTTTGGCTAACTCAAACAAATAATTACCAATATTTCTTGAAAATCCGTTTTTTATGTTTCCATTGAGTAAAAGATCTTCGCCTCCTTTTGGAGCAACACCTCCTCCACTACCACATCTTGATAAACATTTAAACCGATAAACAATTGTTATAGTCCAGCAGTGTCAATAGCTGTTACTCTTTAAACAGTTGTTTTAACCTCTCACATAATCGTGATTTTCTAACTTTTTCAGTAATCCTTTATCTATTTTCTCTAACATTTCTCTCCAACTGTGCTAGATGTTCAACAAAATTGCGCTTTCATACTTTCGACATTTTCCAACTCTTCTTGCTTTACAGCTCTTTGGTTGCATCGGTTTCACTGAAAATATCGTTTGTAACTCTTCAATCCTATTGTCGTATATTTCAACATCAAATTTAAGAGATTGTATGTTTGATTTGACAAACTCAATAACATTCGCATAACCCCATAATTAATTTTTCTAATATATTATGAATAATATTTTCACTTCAGGTTGGAGCTATCCACTTAACAATATTCCGTGGCAATCATCTATTAAATTCCCTGCTTCTCTTATCTTTTAATCCAAAAAGTACATTTGTGACTAATAGTTACACGTAACAGCTCTCAGCGACCTGTATCGGATGTCTATGAACAACAATGATTTCTACCGGATATCTAGGTTGTGTATCCTCAGGACGTACCCATTTGTTGCCCTGTTTTGACCAAGATAATGTTGCCAAGAACTCCTTTCCAGTCTGACCTGCTGTGGTGCTAGGTGCTAGCATTGCCTTGAGTTTGGCTTCCATCGAAATTGTATCTATTTTGCAAACAGGTTTTACATGAGAGAGTTTGTTTTGTTTTTTAAATATAATCTTCTTTCTAATAAGTATTTTGTGCTTTATCTATGTCGAGTTCATTTTATCCCCTCCATTAATAGATCTTACACTTGAAGTGAAAGGGGCTTTTTTTTTGGGGGGGGGGAGGCAGTATGGAACATCATTTTTATCCGCTGTGCTGTGACAGAACTAATTTCCCAAGTTATCCGTGCCATACTTGTGTCTGATACTGTCCATCTATTGCACTATTGCATCATTTTCATATGCAGGATAATCAAGTTCAAATGTATACTCAAGTTCATCTCCACCACCTTTGGCAATTTTTTGGTTCTTTAAATAGCAAAACTTGTGCCTTTTATTACACATGCAAGGCATGATTTTATCATTGAGAAAATAGACAATAGTTGTGCCGTTGCACAGAATCTGCAATGAAGGTACCAGAGGTACAGTCAGCTGAGACAAAAATATTGAGATTTATCGAAGAGAAAAATTGCAGCATCCCCATTACTCCACTAATTGAAGAGTACATCAAGGAATTATGCAAAGCAATTACAAAAAGATCATACAAAGAGATAATGGATAGGAAACAAATTAAGGGAACATATGAGACATTTGTCAATGCTGGAGTTACTAAGATTACAAAATCATTATCAGATGTTGTTATTTATTCAGAGACATCATTGATTATGAAATTTCTTCGTATCGATAATTTGGACAGTTTACAAAACAAAATATGATAACATAACTTTATACAGTATCATATACTTGAATGCAATTTTACTATTCAAGTTTGAACTATTTTGTGTCTGCGGTGAGTACAGGTTTTTTGTATTCACAAATATAAATTCTAAATTATTAACAGAAAATAATAAGGAAATATAAATTACTGAAGCAATGCATAATACATAAATGTGTACTGGTTGTTTTGTCGTTAGTGCATTAGCAACTTTAGTCACAATTGTTCAGTCAAGTCTCATTTTACGAGTAGTTACTTATCATACGATAAAGTCGATCATGAAAAACAGACTAAATAACAGTATTCAAGTTTTAATCAATGATAAAGTGTGCCTTTCTGAATGATTCAACATTTTTATTCTGCTCTTCTCTTTCCTCAAAGACATTTTGATCATTTATATTCTGTTTTTGCTGCTTCAAAAGTGGACAAATCAAACGATGCGTATGGTAGGACATGGTTAATGTCTAAATAATTTTAGCTACCACCTTCAGCTTGTGTACAAATTAAGCATGGATGGTGCACTGAGTATTATCAACGCAATATCTGATTTAGTGTTATTTCTTAGTGCATGTAAAATTGTAGCTTTTGTTAGATGTATTAATCTAACATTTGTATCACTATGACAGTTGTGTCTATGTACGTGCTGTCTGTTTTGCGTCGTGATTTATGTTTTTTTTTTTTTTTTTTCTTGACAGCACTTTTTATTTTCTCTGTACCATTTTTTTTATCTGCATTCAACTGTACTTATGATGATATGGCTTAGTTCCGTAAAAGTCAAATATGTCTTTTTCTGTTTCACATTATATCCAATGTTTCCATTTATCTACTTAGATTTCAACGTTAATTATAACTACGCAAAATAACATTCGGAGATGACAGTCATCTAACATTTTTAACATCTTGAACTGATGTTGATTTAACTGAAAATTATCCTTGCTAATAAATGGAAGGCGAAGAAAAAGAATGCCAATTTAAACAATACTAACAAAGCACAAGAGAAAGCAATTTCGCAAAAGCTACATGATCCATGAAGCGTTGCCCTAGGTAAACATGCTGAAAACAATTCAAATGAGTGTTCAAAAGCTAAATCTGAATGTGTAAAAGAAAGAAAGAGAAGGCACGGCAACAGCACAAGATCAAACAAATTGTACAAATTCACATAGCTAAAAACAAAATGTATTATCTGAAAAGACTTGGTATAGCTGCTTTATGTGTTTTGTTTATTTGATTTAATATTAATATTAATTTTACTTGACAAAGTCTTCAATATCCAGTTATAAAGGTATTGAAATTAAACGATGTTCAGGATTGGCCGTTAACAATGAAGAATCAACCAAATTACAGCATGAAAATAAAACTATGTATCATTCCAAAGCAATGTACCAGAAGTATAATCCTAAAACGGAGAATCACGGGCTTTGTCCAACCCAATACCAGAGATGGTTTAAGTTTTACAAGCTGATAACTGCATAGCTTTAATCTACAGACAAATGTTGAGTATACAAAAATATTTTAACTCTGTTTACTATGCCGCACTAAATTCTGCTCTCTCCCTCTCTCTGTTGCCTACATCATGCTTTTGAATAATTTGTTCAGAATGATAATAGATCCACCATCAAGTCATACATAGCCGATAAATTTCAAAATTAACTAGATGTACATGCAATCACAAGCATGCATAACCCAAAAGTTCAATAAAATCCTCAAAGCTGTGATGGATGAGAAGCAAAGACGAATTCAAGTTCCACACAAAAAAACAATTTCTTTGATATTTTTTTCAAGACCATTTCCAAAGTGATGGGCCACAGCAAATAATAAATCCCATTGCACATCAACGCAAACCACGTCTCACCTACAAAGTTTTAATAAAACCCTCCAACCAATGTATGAGAAATAGGGATGACAAACTAAATTCCACAAATACCCTTTTTGGCACTTTTTCAACCAATGTCGCCAAAAATGGGCTAAAGGAAGATAATAAACCCTTAAGGTACATCTGGAACAATCTCATATCCAGTCTACAGTGTTTCTATAGAATCTTCCAAGCAGTGTGTAAGAAGACGCAATGACGTGCTGAATCCCCCAAATATTCCTCTTTTTAACAACGTTTCAGGAAATGTCCACAAGAAATGGCCAGAGGAATAAATAAAACATTATTGCGCATCTACATCAACCACACATTGAGCCAATAATGTTTCAATAAAATCGCCCAAGCCATCTGGGAGGAGAAGCGATGAGCTGGATTCTCAAAACCGTCAAAAATGGGCCAGATGCAAAAAGTAAAACTATATTGGGCATCTACACCAACAACATATCTATCCTACAATGTTTCATTGAATTCCTCCAAGCGGTGTGTTTTGAGTAGTGATGACAAGCTTTGTCATCGATGGAGATACTGACAGACTGACAACGTTTCAATAAAATCCTCTAACTAGTGTATGAGGAGAAGCGATGGAAAACTAAATTCCCAATATAACCCCTTTTAACACGTTTTCTATCAGCATCCCCAAACATAGCCCAAAGAAAAAAAAAGTAAAACCATATTACACACCTACACCAATTACACATGTAGCCCCCAAGGTTTCAATACAATTATCCAACAAGTGTCGGAGGAGAAGCGGTGACGAGCTGAATTCCCAAAATACACCGATTTTTGACAGTTTTTCAAGACTTTTCCGCAAAAGTGGGCCAGAGGAAAAACGTTTGACCTTATTGCACATCTATACAAACCACATAGTTAGCCTGCAAAGTGTCAATAAGATCCTTCAGCCAGTGTATACGAAGAAACGATGACGAACTACATTCCCAAAATAACCCTTTGTGACATTTTTTCAATAAATTTCTCCAAGAATGGGCTAGAGGTAAAACGTAAAACCTTATCGTCCATCAATACAAACCACATATCACGCATACAAATTATGCAAGCGATGTAGGAGGAGACGCGATAACGAACTGAGTTGTCAAAATACCCCGATAATTTGTAAAGAACGTTCAGCAAAAATAAAATAGACTGATTGAAAAAAGTAAAACCTAATTGATTTAAAATATAAAGTTTCATTAAAACCTCCAATGGATGCGGGAGGAGAGGCAATGAAGATCTTAGTCCTGAAAATACCCCCGTTTATGACAACTTTTCAAAAAATTTGCACAAAAATGGGTCAAAGAAAAGAAGTTAAATCTCATTGCGCATCTGTATGACTACATATCTAGCCTACACAAGTTTCATTTAAATCCTCCAAGCGGTGTGATAGGAGAAGCAATAACAGACTGAAGGATAGTCTGAGGAACAGACGTGCGGCATTATCCCCGCTCTTCGCGTTCCGTTTTCACTTAGTCAGTTTACAATAGAAAACCTGGTAGCACATTGCCATTTACCTGAAGAAATTAGTAACACTGTACAAAAACAAAAGAAAAATAATATTTTCACTGCTAAACGCTTAAACATTTTTGGGATAATAAATAGCGTAGCTTTAACCTATAGAAAATGTCAACTGAAACAATAAAACAAATTATAATGACAATGTATCATGCACCATTAAACTCTGCTCTAACTGTTGAATACAGCGTGCCTTTGAAAAATCTGTTGAGGTTTACAATTGGTCCACCATACAGTATGTATTTTGAAGAAAGTGTAAAGGTAATTATTCCAGTTTCTTACAGAGAGTTCACAACTGACTACCTCGTGCCTCATGGGTTAATGCAGGATAAAATTGTCACCCAATATATGATTGCTTCACAACTGTTGTCGCAAGCTATATAGTGTAGCATTCTAATAATGAACACGTACTTCTGGACAAAAGGATTGTACTTCTAACACAGTACAATCTGTCTCTTTCACACATATCAATATCACAGTTATGGGAGAACAAGAATCAACTACACCATCATCTGCGGGATATCCCTCCAGGACAATATTACAAAGCAAATAGACAATGGTATCAATCTCAGGTTGAAAAATATTAATGAGATTGAAAATGATTTAGTTAGAGAGATCGGACATTATAGATGTGTGAGAAAGAAATAAAACGTTTTAAATCAATTAAATGTAAGCATGGGAATAGTTTCGAGTGGTATTGGTTTAACATCAGCTGGATCAGGTGTTGCAGGAATAGATACCACTTCAGATGATCCTTTAACTTTTAGTGGCTTTGGAACCACAATAATAGGATTTGTTGCAAAAGCTTTCAAACAGAATTTGATCAAATCAAAGTTTTAAAACAGTAAGTTGAACCGTGCCGACGACATGATAAGCAGATCAATAAGTGACAACGAAACCATCACCGAGGAGTTTATTTTGATCATCAAGGAAAGAGATCATAAATGCAATCAGAAAACAAAGCAATTAAGAAAGCCGAAACATTAAAGAATTTAAAGTAGAACTTTTGGAGAAATGAAAGAAATTAAAAGAGAAAAGATATCTGCGAAGCGTCAGTACGAACATCTGCTGACCAGAGACGTTACCGTTCCATTCTAGCACAAAAGACAACAAGCTGAATCAAAAACATTTAGCGGCGGGATCCTGTGCTTTCTGCATAACTCTTTGCTGCATAAGTAACTCTATGCGAATAGAAAGTTATATTGCAGTCAACATCACTGACAAAGTCTGAGAAAGAAATTGACAACTGAATAAACGTTCAGCGACATTATCCATTTCACCTCTGTTTATTGTGTCCATTGGTCTGGTTACGTAGTTAAAAATGTTTATGCTCACCTTGTTGAACTTCTTGAATGTTTCTCTTGATAAATCTGGTCGTTAAGTCTCAATGAACATTCACTGAACCAAATTGTTGAATGTTTCTACTGATGATCTTCAATACGGCTTAAGATCATTGAAAATTCTAAATAATCTTGATTGTTGTCACTATAAAATCTACAATCAAAATTCTAAATAATCTTGATTTTTGTCACTATAAAATATACAATCATTTATATTTCTTTTAAATTAATCTCTATGTCTTTTCGTTATGACTCTGTTTATATTATGTGCATTGATGTGTTTTAATTTTTTTCTTGTTTAAAAACGTATAAAACTAGGTTGTACTTTTTCAGCTATGTGTTTGAGATTGGTAAATCAAGTATCGAAGTGTTCATTTTGATTTATTTAACCTAAAATATTTTAATATATATTTAGCTTATATTTTTTAGAGCTGTAAAATAATCTTAAACCATGGTAACTATTCTTAATTTAACATTTTACCTCTGGCATAAATTTTGACAAAAGCCCAAGCCTAGGTACTTTACCTTGCTGATTATGATACTGCCCCCGCTATTCAATGAACATCTCTCATCTATCTCCATATTGCTTTTTACTCCCCCGGCAAAAAGCAACTCGCATTCATTCACTAGCGTTGCCATCCCGAGTATAGGTGTGTCAGTGTGTGTGTTTTTGTGTGTGTGTGTGTATGTGTGTGTGTGTGTTGGAGTTCACCCTGCCCTTTAACTACCGAAGATCAATGAGACCAAGACGACAGCTGTTGTTAGTCCCAATATTCCAATCTCTAGTAAGTTCGGAGATATTGCATCAGCTATGTTAACGGGTGTCCTTTCCCTTTAACACAATCAATGCTGCCTAATGGCAACTCTCATATATCCAATATTTATATGTAAACTGGTACCTGTGCCGAACGTTATGTTCACGTTGTAGGTAAATGTACATATATTGTACAAAATCTAAAAGTAATAGAAATAATCAAGGGAACTAACTCGTAACAGGTAATACTGAAGATAGTTGTCTCCAATTACATGTTGTCTATCACGGACATCAAAATACTGTGGACATCCGACTAATAATGACACGTGTATATTTCATGCACTTGTCGAATGTAGACACATATATTATGGACTTCTCTTTATTGTGGACATATGATCATTAAAACTTCAATTATATCGTTGTATCATCTGCATTTATTATAGTAGTAGGATTTCAAATAGAACAATTGTAAAACTGCACTAATTGCATATGTTCAACATTCCCCTAGTCTGACTGCGCTAATATATATTTATTTTTTATTTTAGTGTTGTTGTAACCCTATAAGAGTGTGCTGATGTGCAAATATACTTCGCTTGTGGTCTATAAATTTGCATTATTTATTTTAGTGTTTTCGAATATGAGTGTGTTAGAGTGAAAATATTACTCTGCGCTGGAACTCCCTATATGTAGTAGTAGTTGTAAGGGTAGTACAAGCTGTTGTTGCTGTTGCTGTTGTTTATGTTCTTGTTGTCGTTCTTAGTTTGTTCTCATTGTGGTGTTGGTGATGGTAGTAGCGGTACTGATAATGGTAATAGCCGCCAGCATCATAAATTCGAAACTAAAGTGATGATAACATTACTTCCTCGAAAGAGTAATCAAAGTGTCAATCAAATGAGCCTACACGTGTATCTACTCAAGGAAATAATTGACATAACTGTCTTGCTAAAATAGAAAACATCAGTTTGAGCAAAATTGGGTAGAAAATAGATGACAAAAGCATGCAATTAATTGGAGCCACTCATTCCTGTAGCCAAATCATGAGCAATAAATCCACACAAAAAATAAATACATTTGAAAACACAACACATTTATGGCTATTCGACCTTAATGAAACGAATCTGTGTTGCCTCAGATACGAGAAAGCACAAGCCTGGTATTATTGTACTGGACGAATGTAGTCTATAATTGACTTTGTCATACTCACTTGTGCATAATCACTTGTGCGAAAACTTCTGATTGAAAAAATATTCTTTGTTGCAACATCAGCCCGTACGACAACATCATCATCAGCAGCAGCACCACCAATTT
Organism: Margaritifera margaritifera; assembly: GCA_029931535.1. NCBI lineage: Eukaryota > Metazoa > Mollusca > Bivalvia > Unionida > Margaritiferidae > Margaritifera > Margaritifera margaritifera. The sequence continues at coordinate 6,027,178 of JAQPZY010001652.1, read as the reverse complement.
TGTTAAAACTATCATCGTTGTGGTCATCATCATAACAACTTCCAATACTATCACCACCATTACCATCACCGTCAATATTTAATTCGTCATCGTAGTCATCAGTGTTGTCGCCGGCATAATCACCATCATTATTATTATTGTTATCGTTGTCGTCATCGTCTTCGTAGTAGTCATCGTTTGTGTAGTTGACTTTTCTTTTCATAATGGAAATTGTTAATACTTACTGATAGTAAGTTTCTTAAGGCACAAAGACACACAACATCTTGGTACTTAGTTACAAAACATATTTAGCACAAAATGGAAATCGTTCTGAAAATTTCAACATCAAAAATAAATTCAATTTAATTCCGTTTATTGCACAAAATCTCAATAACTGACAGTGAACAATGTCTAAAAAGAACAACAAGAAAATAATGAATGCATGTTTTTAGATATGGGTTCTAATGATAGCGCTAAACAGACAAGGTCGGACTGGTGGCTAATTCCCCCCTACCCCCCACCCCATGGGTGCCTCCAGAGGCTTACCAGACCTTGGGCACCTCTCTCACCCATCACTCCCCGGGAAATCTGGATCCCAGTGGACCAGTCCGACCCTGAAAACAGATATTTAAATTAATAAGATATGAGATAAATTTATCACAACCTATTCATAGAGGTTAGTCTGCTTTTACTTTTCTTTTAAAGGTTTCATAGACGAATTGAACCACTAGTAAGATTCATGAAAATTATAAAACATTTATCGAAATCATGTTTTAATCTGAAATCAAAACTTTTAGATGAAAACGCATCAATTACTGTTTCTCAGAACATCACAACAGGTAGTGTTTTTTATCATCTGTAATATTTAGACGGAACAGACAGAAACGATGATTTGGTTGAGTTTTGTTATACCGTCCTATCTGAATATGTAAAGTATTGCAACTAATGACATAAGGATGCTTTGTGATTTTTTTTCAGAGCATACAGGCAGCTAAAGAGACCAATTTACTTTTTAGAAAATACGGTGTTTTTAAACTGCCTATTATTTGAAGAACGAGGTATGGTGCTTAGGAGAACAATATTAAACTTATGAACCAACGTTTCGTTTAGAGTATACATATTTACCACAACCATATTTTCAACAACAACACTTTGGTCATTGCTGGAAAATATAATTATGCTAAAGTCAAGCCTAACCCAGAGTTCACGATGCCTAAATAACATATTGCTCGTAATCTGTGTGAAATGCTTGTGGACAGAAAACCTCATGTAATAGTTATGCATGTTGATAGTTCTATCAATATTCATAAGGAGATGTCCATGTTTGGTTATAGCTTCAATATTACATGTCCCCTTTGGTAAATCCAGTACAGATTTAGCAAGCATAATGAGGGTGGATTTGCATATATTCTTGTCTCAATCGAGAAACAGATTTTAATTTTGAATATAGAATAGTGTAGATCCCCATAGTTGATGTCTGCAAAGGAGTGTTGGTTTAGCTACCGCATTAAACATATTCGTATACGAAAATTTGTTGGATTATCGTTGGCTGCAGTAACGTTCTGTTTTATTTTGAACAAGGCACGGATAGATGTTTCCCCCAGGAAATTCAACATTACTCATCGTAAAGGTTGTCAATGCAAAATATTGAAATAAACTTATTATTGTTATTATTATTACATACATATTTGACCATTTTTACTTAAGTCTAAAGACCATATATGGTTTCCAATTTTCATACTCAGTCAATTTCGTAAGTGTGATCTATTTTCGGTCCTTTAAGAAAGGACACTATTTCTCTCAACTCTCTTTGTCATAAATCAAACTGGATTATAGTTTTATTTGATTTATTTTCTTAAATCTACCAAGAATTGTTATCAAAATATCAAAGCCCTACATTTGTGCATTTGATTGGTAAATTTATTTTTTGCTTTTAATAACATTGTATTGCTGAGTAGTGAGTCAAATTCATATATAACTAATTATAGTTATTGTCTTATAACACTTGATTTTCCACGCCATTCTTTTGTCTTATCGGATTATGGTGCGTAAGTATTAGCTCTTTCACGCACCAAGTAAAACGATCACATGACTTGTTATTTTGGAAACTGAACTGGATAACAGAATGCGAAAAATATATTTGTAACAATGTACCAAAACTAGCATAGTCTCAAATAGATGTGAATAATGTTTAGAACTTCTAATTTGACACTGTTCTCTTAAATATGATACTTCAAGTAATTTAAGAATTGTTTATATTACTATTCATCTCCATCCTTCACAATTTCCATATTTTACTTTTTTTCTATTTTTATTTATTTATTGCAATCCATCGTGGTAGCTTATCAGTGTTATCCTTATGTACCCAAATAAACCTAATTTAGCTCTTATCTACTCGTGTCAAACAAGGTGTTTGCAAACTTAACACATCATGTTGGCTGATCTTGTGGTGTGCGGAGTTGTAAGCTAATTATACCTTCTCCACAACCGGTTAGAACTCACCGGTAATCAATCAGCTAATTATACCTTCTCCACAACCGGTTAGAACTCACCGGTAATCAATCAGGTGCCAAGCTTGACTTGTTCAGGTATTAACTAAGAACAAAAGCCAGTCAAATCCCTGTAAGTAACAACAGGAAGTTTGTACTGAACCTAAATGATGCTTGCCCCCTATAAAGTGGGATCTCAGCCTTTTTGAAACCTCCAAATGTTAAACAGTCAAACACAATTGTATAATTCTGTTGTTTAATCTCTCTTGTGTCATCGTTTCAGACCAGTTTTGCCAGATATTTAAGATTGTTCAGCCATTAAGGGTTAATCAAAAGAAAGGTTATTTGGTTGATTTTTATTATTTCAGATTCTTTTTTTAATTATGAAAGCAATTTTTTTCACCTCCTTCTCTTTATCGGGAGGATAAAAATTTATATTGTTCGTATATATCTGCATAAGTTTCATCTATTTTTTTTTCCTTCAGATTTTTACTACAATTTCTTAAAATTGTAACACTGCGAAACTTCCCTAAACTTCTGTAACCCGGCTTTCGCTGCAGACCGCTAAAATAATTTGGTCGCAATAGTGTCATTTTAATGTAAATCAAAGTTCCAGCAGTGTCCGCTATAATAAAATTTTACGGTAAAGAATAAAGGATTATAATTTATTAAACCGGCTGTTTTCACCCACCGTAACCATGATTCTAACCCTTATTTACAAATCATGGATAGATTTCGGACTCACCATGCAAGCTGCCTTATCTGAGCATGTCGTTTTTGACGCCTTGTAGTTGTTTTCGGGATTTGTGTCACAGTCATGAGCTATGCATTTCCAACATCTCAAAGCTGCCGCTGAAAAAGAAAGCAAAGCTATGTAAGAACAACCCAAAACTCAAAAGATATAATTTAGCCAGTACTTGTGTTTGTTACTGGTACGTGTTGTCTTTTGTGTTTTGACAAAAAAGTAGAACATTGGCGTTTATTTCGAAGAGTTTCTAAGATTAATTTCGAGACATTTTAATCTTGTCGCTTTTGAGAATTTAAAACGTGGATGAAAGATAGCAGTCTGTTGACATAAACATTTACATGTACCGGACATATGAACTTGGACGATATGTACCAATGTACAAGTCAACGACTTCACTGGGTCCTTAAAACTATTCCCATTCACGTTGGAGGAGGAAAGGGCGGGCGGGGAGGGAGGCGGCGAAGGGTGACTCGGACTGGAGAAGGTTGACAGATATTGGAACCAGGTGCTGTTTTTTTGTGAGATAGCTTCGCTCATTTCATACCATCTACATTGTTGGTTTAGAATAGAATAAATTATTATTATTATTATTATTATTATTATTATATATATATATATATATATATATATATATATATATATATATATATATATATATATATATAGTAGAACTGTAGAACACAGATATACCATCACAGTGTCTGAAACTGACCTAAACACACAACTTATCCGAGGTGTGAAGGAGGGAAAGACGGACGGACAAATATGACTACAAGAGAGGAAAGAGTATAAAAAACCATTGACAGGTATCTACTCAAAGTTAATGTGAAAGAATTTACTCGTCATACTAAATCAAAACGAAAGTAGCCGAAGTCAGAGTGCAAGACCTGCGATTGAAATGTTGATAGTTCGAATCCTACCATCAGATCAGCCGGGTCGGCTACAGTGATGTGTCCATACGCATGATACATTATTCCAATTGCAACAGTTCTAAATAACATACTATTTTTGCTGTGCAGTGAAACACAAAACTGAAACAACCTTAGTAAAATGTGAAAGCATTTAAAGTACTTGTTAGGCTCCCTTTTGTCCCACTGGACCGATTTAGAAAGAGGGGCGTGGAGTGAGCATCCATGATCCAGTGCGCGTTCAAACATTATGCTTATGAAGGTTTATTTTTCCCCTTCTAGCTAAGGGACCATCAGCAATGGAGATGTGGGGAATTGGGTGATAAGCCCAATATGAATGGACACTATAATCTATCCCGTCTGCCCTTATCTTCCTCCATCTGTCGAAACCTCTTTCCCACCCAACTTTCTGGGTCGCTGGGAGTGGTCAAGTGTACGCCGTTTTGATCTTGTTAAACAGAACACATGAAAAGAAGTTAATTACTCCCAATTACATATCTGATTATCTTTCTCTGTGTGTCTTTGTTTGTCTATATCCATACACCTGGGACATCAGAAACGAAGATATTTATATATTTGCAGATTAGAAATGAGAGAAGGGGGTGGGAGAGGTATGTCAGATATGGAGAGGAAAGAACTCAGTTTACACTGAAAGAACTAGTTCGATACCATCGGTCAGCAGATGCAGATCAACATCAAGTGAAACAGGTGATAGCGATTGAATTATTTTGGGCGAGATCTGGAGCTAATTGATTTTATGCTTTAATGATATTTCCGAACAGATGTTATCTATCATCCTAGTGTTTACAATCAATTAGACGGAAATAAATTGTAGCCATAACTTCCAAATAACTAACATTTTCACGTGGGGTGTAAATTCTGAAGACATGCATCAAGGTTGTTTTGTAATTATGAAGAAACAAATTGTTTAAGCAGTTTCCGCACGAGAAAGATCTCTGTGCGATAATAAAATACGAATATAACTTCCAGATATTGTCTGCACACTGCATTTTATTGTATTGGGGTTGTGCAGAGAGACATAGACTAAAAGAAGATTATTACAAAGAACTAGCTATCTTTCTTTCTCCCCTTCTTTTCCCCCATCTCTCTCTCTCTCTCTCTCTCTCTCTCTCTCTCTCTCTCTCTCTCTCTCTCTCTCTCTCTCTCTCTCTCTCTCTCGTTTACTTCAATCCAGGTCTTGGACTTACAACTTCGAGCGCTTATTTGACGAAACATCTAGATCGCGAGCGTTTGTATTATATTCAGACAGCATACATACTGTCTTTGCGTATTGCACGTCTTCTTTTTTGAAATGTTTGTATTCTAAATTAAAGCGTGTTATGAAAACTGGACCTTTAACCATACGCTTCGGTTAATACATAAAACGAACGGATGTTCCTGTTTTCATATCATTATTTTTTTAAAATTATTTTAATTTTTTTTTTTTTAAGTAATTTACACGGATCTAGTCTATGTAAGTAAATAAATAAAGAGTATGTTTTCAAGTACACGTGACACCGATTCCATTGACGCCACGTGCAATTAGAATTTATTACCATACGACTAAGTATACCTTCCGATGCATGCACAGCATTATAAACTTTAGTTTCAGAATTCCAGTAACTGACATTCCAATTTTTTCGGCTATTTAACAGAGTTATGCCACTAACAGTTCTCTCATTAAAAATGCATTTTTTAAGCGAGAGGGAGATTATAAAAAGAGAAATATATGTATAGCACACACGCAACTGATAGTATAATTATCTGTTTTGGACGGGACTGTATCTTCTGTAACTGATAAGCAGATAATGTTGACTGGTACATAAAAACATTGTTACGAAGTAAGTTAAAGAAAGAAACATCTTAAAAAATAATAATACAAATACAAAATATACAGATTCTATTTTTTTTTTATCCCGAACATAAATAGTGTCTAACATCGAAATAAAATCCATGGGCAGAGAGAGAGAGCGAGAGAGAGAGCGAGAGAGAGAGACAGAGTGTGTGTGTGTGTGTGTGTGTGTGAGAGAGAGAGAGAGAGAGAGAGAGAGAGAGAGAATTTAGTTAACCTTCAGGTATCAGAAATGGGAACATTATCACAAATAATCCAGAAGATATAATGCACACATACATATTGCCACTAATCATTATCTTCTTAGGTTCATTTCCTATCTTTACAAAATTAGTCCTTCTTCATGATACAGTTACATGTACTAGTTCTCTTCTTCAATGTATGCTCTACACTGTCAGTGCCAATATTAGTTGCTACCTAACCCGTATTACAAACACATACACAGTATGCATTGGTCGCATCGATTCAGTATAATACAATATATTATTTACATTTACTTTAAATGTCCTTACCAGTTACTCATTCTGATTGATAAATTGTGGAATTAATTCTCTTTAAATGCTAAATACAAATATGTCAGCTTATATATATTTAGCACTCACATGGAGTATCAGTCCTTTGCTATAGTTGTCGTGTATTCTTGGCTGTCGAACAATACAGCAAAGAGATTCGACCGATAAACACGGATGTTTTAACAAATTACAGATGTGGCATAAAGGGACTCACGAACACATTGTTTTTATAATTCATTTAAGAACACGGGGACAGTAACTTGAGCGGAATCTCATTTTTGAATATCACATTGTATTCGATGTTAGATGAACCGGAAATGTACACAGGGTTTTAGCAAGAAAACCTCTATATAAAATATATTGTTCACGATGGCATATATTAATAATATCCCTTTAAAACAGACTAATCTAAGTATTTCAAAAGATATTCACGAATAAATAATACCCATCAAAATATCCGTATTGATAAGATCTTTATTTTGAATGCGTTATAATAACAACTATTTGTTCTATTGGGCATGCTTGTATAGGACTGATAACAATAGCATCATAATAACACTATTATTATTATTATTATTATTGCTGTTGTTGAGATAATTTTATCCTCCTCATCATCATCATCCTCCTCCTCCTCCTCAATGGTTAGCGTGACAGACTAGCAACCGAAAGGGTGCAGGTTCGAATCTTACCATCGGATCAGCCTGTGTTGGCTACCGTAGTGTGCCCTTGGCAAAACACTTTACTATAATGGCCTCGACACTAAATAGCCTACTTATATTGTTGTGCCGTAAAACACTAAACCAAACAAAACCTAAACAATCATCATCATCATCATCATCATCATCATCATCATCATCATCATAACCATTATCGCTCCAGTTAAGCACTGGCTATTTCATTCTTACGGTAAATGCTAGGCTACATGACATGCTTGCGGATTTTTCATTGTATCATTAAATTACTTGATAAGCAGTTTATTCCTGAAATCCTAAGTGAATCATCGCGTTCCAGCGATTGTTTAAGCATTGCACCCACCTAACACCCCTCAATCCCATTGCATTCTGACATATAACATTGGTATGTATTTTTCACATGCTTTGTAACGCTTCAGCTCTCAATATTAAACGGTGTGGGTGGAGTTTTGTGGTAAAAAGCTCGCATGAACTCTCTGACAGACAACACCCTCTTGCAATAACTGTCCTAGTTATTATGACCCTATAATTGGCCTAATTTCATAATTTTACTTTGCCTGTATTGTTTCTTTTTTTCCATGTAAACTCTCTCCGAAATTGAGAAAATTATAATTTGTGCGATTCTTTAATTCGGCATCACCCTATTAACTGACTATAATCTTGCTGTATACTCAGCCATCGATCTGGAACAAATGACAACTTCATGAGAGGCGCGGATCTGGAGTAGCTCTTCTATTGATGTCGATGTCGTTTGTTATTCGTGATACTGCTCGACAGCACGTGCTGTGGATTCAAGGGAGTGTCTGATATAGATTAGAGAGTAAAGATATCGTAGTGGTGATTGGAAGGATTGTACTAACAAAGATGAAATTACCATTACAGAAATACAAGCAAAATTGTAACAATAAAGATGGATGTAAAAATAATGATCTTTGAGATTTTAACAGGAAGTTAATTTTTTGTTTGACTCATAATTCAGAAGGAAGAAATTGTTCACCACTGGATGACAATATAATATCTCTGAGCAGAAGACTGTAGAAAATTACGTAAATTCATTAGAACTTACTGACAGCTGTTGAAGAACGACATAAAATCAAAAGGTACACAGAAAATAGGTGTAGCTGAAATATTCAAAGGAGATAATTGTGGTTTTGAAAAATCAGAATAAAACAAAGTTTCCATTGATCAGTACAGCATACAAACAGTGTTATGACGTGTGTCACATAACTTCAAAAATCTCGATCACAAAACCTTAAAACTGTCTAAGTATCCACCTCTCCCACTAATTTTGTTTTTATCTCATTATTTGCTTACGCAGACAAGATAATGAGGTAAATTGGGAAGTGATACCAGGGCACCAATGGTGAATATGGAAAATGTTATGTAACGCAGAAAATAGATTTTAGAAAGTTGATGCATGGTCTGTTGTTCCAAGTTTTATATAGGAGCAGAGACATGCGTGTAAGCTACTGATCTCATGATGCTTACTTTAATTGCATTGCCGATTACAATATCAGCCAATGTATCGTCAATATTATCAATACTATCTTGTCAACATTGATGATGATGATGATGATGATGATGATGATGATGACGACAACAATGGTAGTTATTGTAGCGCTGGCATGTATGGATGTATGCTTTATGGTTTAACGGTACGTCAGCACAAAATATTGGCTATACGCAGTGGCGGCGCGATGGGGGGAGGGGTCAATTGCCCCCGGGCGCAGGGCGAGGGGGCGCCGTCGGGAGTATTTTTTTTTTCCAGCTGTAACCAGGGCGCAGATGGGGATGGGGTGGTTGGCAACTGACATAAAAACTCTTCTCTGTGGCAAAGTAGGGGCTCCACTAAAGAACATTGCCCCCGGGCGCCTCGAACCCTCGCTCAGCCACTGGCTATTTGGTGCCTGATGCTGACGACGACGACAATCACAGGTCACGTTTCATTGACGAAGGCATATGTCAATAGTACGACAAAATCTCACAAGAAAAATGGATTCCTTTAGCTGTTCCTTTACCTTTTTTAGCATTTTTGTACAAGTCCAGATTTGTTCTGGTAATCTTTTCTGAATTCTACTGTAACATCATTATTTTGTGATCGTTAAATTATATTCACCATTAATGAAGAGACACAATGAAAAAGCCATTTTTTTACAGCTTTGTTCTATCCAGTTTTAGCCCAGATGCCGGGGTATAAAGTTCAAATGAAATGTCATTTCCATACTTAAGAAGACATTTCGTTCGAACTTGACTAATGTTTAAGCTTAATATAAAAGCTAGACATTTAATCGTACTCAAGAATGCTATTAATTTTCAAATGTGGTTAGATTCCTTTGATTAATACCCATACTATTATGTTATTTCAAAATTGTGTCCAGCTTTGCGTCTTTAATAATGCATAAGTATTTAAATGAATGATTAATAGAAATGCATAAATGGATCCTACCAACATTTTACATCACATGCAGTTTGGAATATATTTGGTGTGATTTTTCTCT